>JAPPVO010000029.1:152754992-152800885 GCA_030407325.1 Camellia japonica
TGTGAGTTGAATACTTGATTATCTTTGAGAGATATACTGACTTGATCGTCGGAGTGCCCCTAGGTGGAAGAACCACCGCCGGAGCCTTTTCTTTTGTGCAGGACAGCAGGGTGCCATCTATTCTGCCTGTGTTCTACAGCTGAATCACTAAGGAGGGCAGTGTGATCAGAAAATCACTCACACATATATTTATATAAAATATTAACTTTTTTTTAATATGTTTATATATATATATATAATTGTATAATCAAAATTTCAATTGTAATTTTAGTTTCATACACAAGTATGCATTTATAATTTCATTAATTCATTAAGACTCGTGAACAAACTTGAATTCGAGTCAAGCCCAAGCCAACTCGACTCGAGGTTTGTTCGTTAAATTTTTTTAAGCTTGGGTTCGAGCTCGAACTCATTAAAACCGTATTACATAAGTCCAAACATATTAAAACTCAACTCAGCTCGGTTCGTTTGTAACCCTGAATGTAATATATTTGTGAACCTGGGAGGGTGCAAATCTATTTTGATGATTCGAACGGTGTATATTGTAGGGTTTGTCATGTAAATCATTTATGTAAAAAATCAAATCAATTAGATATTTGTAACTCATTACACGATCACATTTATGTTTAAATAAAATAAACGGTTAACATAATTTTAATAATTTTTTTAGAAGCAATTATGGTCCAATCGTGGGGTTATACATGTTTAATTAACTTCATTTTTTATACAGATGCTATAATCGACGAATCCTTTAATATGAACGATTTGAATTATAAAAATAAAATTAAGACAAACCTCAATTGTTGTGGCTGCACCCTCCCTTATCCTATACTTAAAAACTTCCTCTTGATACGATTTCAGCTCTTCTTCCATTAGAGAGATCCAATCTGACCTACTGTCCTTTAAAATTAATCCCACTTTCATTATTCAAATTGTTCATTTTGTGGAGTTCATTAAGTAATTATTGATATAAAAAATTAAGTTGATCGAAAATCAATAACTATTTAATTGAATCACGTTTGTCTAAAATAAAATAAATACACTATCTTCAAATGCATGCAATTTGTCTATATTTTTCTAAGCAAATGTGATCTAATCAATTTAATTTTCAATATAAATAATTCACAAAACAAATCTTATAAAATAAAATCATGGAAACAGAATCAATATAAACCCATAGTAGACCGACTGGAGCTGCTGCCTCGTGACACACACTTCCATAGTCGACCGGACTGGAGCTGCTGCCTTGCGACACGTACGACATACACATGCCAACTCTATTGATCTATTGTTTTTATTCATTTGAATTGGAACAAAATATAAGAAAATAATTACGTTTGTTTCACCAAAAAGGGTCACTTTTTGCCAGACGACTATGCTCTATACCTTCTATATTTTATTTTTTGAATTGAATGTATATTGTGAATTCTAATTGTATAATGAATCTAAATTCACATATCGATATTTTAAAATAATTTTTAAGTGAAATTTATGAATTTGTAATATTACAGTATTTGTTAATTGTACAACAATCATCTCTTTTAGGATAATTCCTTTTTATTATTATTAAATTTTTAATCAGCACAACTATCTATTATCATTAATCCAACAATCAAATAAAAGGAAAATATGTATTATAGCAACAAGGTACCGAAAGTAAATAAATAATAATTGAAATCTCCATTATTTGACTATATATATAGGGGCACTTGCAAACCAAGCTCACCACACAGACACAAATACGACTACACAGAGACTAGCCAGAAACAACATTGAAGAGCTAACTAATGGCTCAGAACAATGATTCAAAGCTTCACATAGCCATGTTTCCATGGTTTGCCTTGGGGCACTTGACTCCATACCTCCATCTCTCCAACAAGCTCGCTCAAAGAGGCCACAAAATCTCATTTTTGTTGCCAAAAAAGGTCCAAATCCAATGGGAACCTACAAATCTCCATCCCGACCTCATCACTTTCTATCCCCTCACCGTCCCACACGTCGAAGGCCTCCCTCTAGGCGCCGAGACAGCTTCTGACATACCAATTCTCTTAACCACTCACCTAGGGACTGCCATGGACCTCACTCGCGATCAGGTGGAAACATTGCTACGCAAATTGAAACCTAATTTTGTTCTCTTCGACACCGCTCATTGGATACCAGAACTAGCATCAAAGATTGGCTTCATTTTTTTTTTTTTTGATCGGCAAAGAAAAATTCCATTAAAAACATGAAATTTACAGGTACAAGAAAAAAGAACGCATTGACAGAGATTCAAAGAGTAAATACTCACTCTCCTACTACTGTTACTCGCGTTTTACTCGCGTTTTTACAACCAATCCCTTAGCCTCACGATTTTAACTTTTAAAATACAACTAAAAAATAAAATAAACCAAACACTTGAGCCCCCAACGCCAAAGCTACACACTGAAACAACCCACCTAAACCACAGCTACTCACTCTTGGAACACCCCCCTCCTGACTCAGACTCTTGGAACACTCTTGAGCCCCACGCCTGATACACACTTGATGCACTGATACACACTTGAAGCACTCACGCCTGAAGCACTCAACCACCACACCTGATACTCTTGAGCCCCACAGACTCCTCCATTGCCGGACACACAGACTCCTCCATTGCACTGATACACACTTGCCGGAACCTCCTTTACAACCAACTCCTTTGCTTCGCTCTCCTCTTCACCTCTGAACCTCCTTTGCTTCCTTCTCCTCTTCTCCGTGACCCAAAACCACCCTCCATAGCAGACGCCTAGCTTTTTCTTGCTTCACTCTCCTCTTCAAGCTTAACCGAACACAAACATCGACCACCAAAGGATTGAACGGAAATCATCCCTCAAACTCCCACTCGCACGGAGCGCTCGAATGAAGATCCTAAACCTCTCTGGATCCTCCACCCCTCAAACTCCCTCTCGCAACGAAGTGCCCAAATGAATTTCCTGAACCAACCCACCCTTGGTCAACGCAACCACCCTAAACCGAAACCCAAGGCCGGAACTGAACACCAAGGCTGAAGCTGAAACACCAAGCAAAACCACCCAAGGCCGAGAAAAGAACCCACCAAAAACCACCCAACAAAGCTTTCCAAAACACCATCAACCCACAAAGTGAAGATAGATCTAGAACCACCCAAGGGATAAACAGCTAAAAAAACCCAAAGAAAAACCCGATAACACAAACAACCTAAACAAAACAAAAGGATAAAACCAGCACCCTAAACAAATCTAGAGGTTAGATCTGAAAAGGAAGAAAACTGGAAAACAAAAGGGGGTTCAAGATTATTAGGAGAGAAACAACAACAAAAAGAGAGAAAGCTAGGCCAGCCAACCGCTATGGCCAAACGTGGAGGCCGGCTGGCCAACGGTGAGGCCGAGATGGAGGTTTTTTTAGAGAGAATTTTTAAAACGAGAGAGTTTTCTCAGTTTAAGTGTTCTATAGTGTTGTTTCTGCAGTGACGGTGGCAATCCAACTAGTCCCTGCACGTAAAGTTTTTGAGGACATGACACTAATGGAGGCCGAAATGGCAAAGCCACCACCAGGCTACCCATCTTCCACCGTGGTGTTACGCAGACACGAAGCTCTAGCACCGCCGGTCATATCATTTGAATTTGGCCGTGGAATAACGCTCCATGGTCGTTTCACAACCTCCATGAAAGAATGCGATGCAATCTCTATTAGAACATGCCAACAAATTGAGGGACAATTTTGTGACTACATAGGAAGCCAGTATGGAAAGCCTGTGTTTCTAACAGGACCTGTCTTGCATGAAGTGATGAAAATGGAAAGGCCGCTTGAAGACCGGTGGGCGAGGTGGCTGGAGGGGTTCGAGGCCAACTTCGTTGTGTTCTGTGCATTTGGAAGCCAATTGATCCTTGAAAAGGACCAATTCCAAGAACTTGTTCTAGGGTTTGAGTTAACGGGGCTACCATTTTTAGTAGCCTTAAAACCGCCTGCAGGAGCGGCGACGGTGGAAAAAGCGTTGCCGAAGGGGTTTAAAGAGAGGGTTGGAGGGAGAGGAGTGGTTTATGGAGGATGGGTGCAACAACCACAAATATTAGGTCACCCATCTGTTGTGTTTTGTGAATCACTGCGGATTTGGATCGATGTGGGAGTCTTTATTGAGCAATGCTCAAATAGTGCTTGTACCACATCTATGTGATCAAATCCTAAACACTAGGTTAATGGCTGAGGAATTGAAGATAGCTGTGGAGGTAGCAAGAGATGAAAATGGTTGGGCTTTTAAGAGAGTTTGTGCGAGTCTATTTGCTCCGTAATGGATAAAGATAACGAGATGGGCAAATTGGTAAAGAAAATCATCTCAAGTGGAAAGAAACCCTAACAAGCCAAGGCTTCATGACTGACAATATAGATAGATTCGAAAAACAATTGCATGAGCTTTCTGTTTGATTGATGTGTCTCTATTTTAAGAGTCTCACATTAATCTAATTGCAATTCTATGATCTTCAGGTGTGTGCGATGTAATTTTTTTTGAGCTTCTAGTTTTTCAATGTTACTTATTTATGTATTTTCATGAGAAAGGGTGGTACGCAATTTGAAAAAATTACTCAATAAATTATTAAAAATAAAATATGTAACTTAATGTGACTGTCGCGACCCAAACCCGGCCCTATGGGTTTAGCACCGTAACCAGCCAGTAATCCGAGATTACCGAAGGCCTGCTTATCAGTAATACAGTAAATCAGAGTACAGGGCCTGGCGGAAGCCAATACAGTAACTAACTAGTGTCCAGCGAGCTGTGAAAATCTGTATGCCAAAAACATTTTTCATGCATTCATACAGTTCAGAACAGTACAGTCTATACAATCCGTTCGGTCATTACAAAACAGTGAGACAGTACAAAAGGGGAAATACTAAAACACCCCTAAGCCTTAGCATAACAGGCTCGGAACCTCGCAGTGAGGCACATTGGCTGGCTTGACAAAACTGGGACTCTACCCCGGCGCCTCTAGCTTTGATCCGGTGCCTGAACACCTACATATATATATGAGCAGTGAGCTAAAGCCCAGTGAATAACATAATGTATAAAGAGGTTAAGAATGTAATGTCCTTACAGTAATGAAAACGGTTCATTAAACAATATTTCAGTCTTTCAGTCAGGACAGTTATACAGTCATATGTGGTACATCCATTAGCATAACAGTAAACAGTAGGTCTTAAAGACCGAACAGTAATGATGGCCAGTCATTCAGTAAACAGTATGGTTCCACAAGGGAACCGACAGAGATCTCTGTAACAGTACAGTCAGTAACAGTAGGTGCTAAGGATGCCACAGTACAGTTCAGAAATAAAGGACATACATTCATTTAGTAAATAATACCAGTACAGTAAT
The DNA here is from genome assembly GCA_030407325.1 of Camellia japonica. NCBI lineage: Eukaryota > Viridiplantae > Streptophyta > Magnoliopsida > Ericales > Theaceae > Camellia > Camellia japonica. The sequence continues at coordinate 152,760,358 of JAPPVO010000029.1, forward strand.
CAGTTCAGTTCAGTATTCAAAAGATAACCATTTTGAACATATCTTTACACATTCGTTACTCACAGAGTTCTGGGCTACAGTGTGCTAGAGCGCGTCTCTCCAGTCGCCAACCCTATACAGTTAACAGGATGAACACACTCTAAGTTTCACAGTTGGGAGAGATAATCATTTAATCTCTAATTTGCCGGTGTGTTCTACATCTAAATCCTCATTAAGATGTCTTAAACTAGGCCTAAGAATGCCTAGAATGAAATGAGGATGCAAAGATGTGCTTAGAAAACATTTTCAGAAATTCAGTGAAACAGGGTTCCGCTCGAGCGCAGGTTTACCCGCTCGAGCGGACAAGCAAACAAAGGTCCCCGCTCTAGCTCCAACTTCCCCGCTCGAGCGTGACACACAATCCTCCGCTCGAGCGTACATTTCCCCGCTCGAGCGGTCTGATAAACAATGCAAAGTACTGGATGCATGATTTCTCCGCTCGAGCGAGCATTTCTCCGCTCGAGCGGACTGTAAAACAAGTCGAAGAAAGTGCTGGGAGCATGATTTCCCCGCTCGAGCGGCACTTCCCCCGCTCGAGCGGACTGCAAAAATCTGGAAAATCCAGGTTTGTGTTCCAAGTTCAAACTCAACTTTGATGCTCCCAATTCGATCCCCTTGGGCCTATTTTCTGGAAAATTCTTGTAAACACATAGAATATCATGTTTTAAAGCTCAATTTGTAAAATCAAAGCCCAAGGATGTTTCAAACAAACTCAATTTCAAACCCATTTCCATGATCAATACTCCAACATGACATGCATGAATTTCGAACCAATTTAGAGCCTCAAAGCTTGCTCAAGTGAGCTCAAATCTTTGAAAACAAGATAAAATCATGGTCTTATACATGAATATGAGCTTGCATGTTAACAATATGCCATGAAATTAACTCAAAATGCATCAATACTAGCATGCATGCATGAAATGGGCTTCAATCCCACAAATTAAACTAATTCATGCCTTAATCTCTAACCTTCCATGAACCATGCTACATATGACTTGAATGCATGAACAAGAAGGTACAATCTCTACCTCAAGTCTTCAATTAGGAGAATACAAGCTCAAGTATGCAATCTATGCTTCAAATCCTTCAATTTCCAAGCAATGCCAAGCAAAATGAGAAGAATTACTCTATTCCTCTTACTCTCTCTCTCTCTAAGGTCGGCAAAAACAAGGGAGTGTGGCTGATGAATTGTTTGATCAACATGCAATAAAGCTCAAAATAATATTCTAAATGGCCCACTAAGGGTGGCAAAGTGTAATTACAACAAACTCTTAAGTTGGCTTTATTTAATCTAATTTAATCATTCCTAAACAATTTTCAGATAAATATACCATTAAATCACAAATATTCTACTGATCCCAAAACTCTAAACGGTTCCTAATTCGGCCGCCGATAAGGCCTTCAATTAGCAGTTTAAGCACATAAACACAAACAGATAATCGATAAATCAAACAGATGCAATTTAATAGATAAACTTATTCAATTTCAGTTTCGATTTCAATCAGTCCATTCACCACTTCAGTTAATTCGATTATCAGTCATCAGCGGTCCAGTTTAGCAATAATCGGTATCTAATTCAGTGGTTTATCGGTAATCAGTATGAGAGTTGTTACAGTGACGTACTAACTTTCTCCTGTAGTAACTTTCTCTGGTGTAGGCTCTTAAGTTTCTCGTGAGTGACTTTTAAGATCCATCTCCTCTAGTTGTAAAAAAATATTTAGTTTTAAAATACAAAAAATAAATCTTTATATCAAATTTATTTTTGATATTATTGGTAAATTTCTAATACCCTATCGATGAGCAGCTAAGTATTTACCAAATGATCAAAGATCAAGCAATTGAAGATTCAAAAACCTCTTTAGAATAATTGCAAGAAAACAATTACGTAAAAGGTTTAATTACAAACGATGGTACTACACGTACTAATTAATATACCAATTAGTAAACCAATATATGCAATGACATTATTTTTTTTAAAATTATGACCCTATCCATTATACAAATTACAAATACTCAACACCTCTAAAATTATGTCACATCATTTATTAATATACTAATTGGTGCATATAGTATTATTCACTTACAAAAGAGTGATATGTGAGGCTAGACTAAAGGAAGTCATAATTCCAGAGGTCATTTAGGTGATGGTGCATAACAAGACCACTTAATTATAGGACAAACTACCAATATATCCTAATAGTTGGACTTACTTCTTATCAAGTCCTATTCAAAATAAGTCCTAGTAAAATCATCGTTAAAAATAAATTTTTTTATGATGATTCTTGACATACATCGCTAAACATTGATAATTAATGACTTTTTTTTGTTACAATTTTTTTAAATTGTTGCTAAAACTTACAATTAGTGACGTTTTGCTATGATAAATTTTTTAAATTGTCGCTGAAAGTCATAAATTAGTAACTTTTTGTGACGATTTTTTTAAACTGTCGCTAAACTTATAATTAGTGATTTTTTTATGACAAAAATTTTAAATTGTCGCTAAAAATTAACTATTTGTGACATTTTTTTAACAGTATTTAATGAAAAATATCATTAATTATTATAGGATTTATTAGACAATAAATTTATTTATTAGAACTTAGACATAAATCTCCTTAATTTTATGGCGGTAAGTCACAAACTCAAAATAGACGAGATTTACCCACACTTCAAATACTAAATAGTGTTGACCCGAATAATTGACATCAAAGAGGATCGAACTCTGAGAGTTGAGGTTAAACAGCCAAGTACAAACAGATATTTCATTAACTGTAATAATAATAAAAAAAGAACGGCTAAATTACAATTACAGTACAGTCTCTAAAATCTACTTAAAATATGAATTACTTCTTGTGATTTAAAAAATTACAAATATCTCTCTGTTAGAATTTTTTATTTAACAGAATTAATTGAAAAAGTGAAAATTTTAACTGTTCACCTATACAATAATAAAATTATCTAAATTATTAATTGAAATAAAACTTTAACATTATTAAAAACTATTAATTAATTTGATAATTTATTAATAAAAAGACCTATTTATTATAAAATTAAAAATCTTAAAAAGCATAATATAATTTTTAAAATTACAAGAAATAATTTGTAATTTAAATAAACTTAAGAGGTGTGTTTGTAATTCATTCTAAAAGAATTGGATAAATTTTGAAAAGGGAATGCTTAGTACACAGTACATCATATCTAACAACTACCCTACTCTAACAAGTCCATATCTAAACATAGTAAGGTCAAGTTTGACAAGTTAAAAAAATAAAAAGTTATTTAAAAAGTTAAAAGGTTATTATTATTTACTAAAAGTTAAAAATTACGGTTACACAATTCTCAATCTTAATTTTCCCCTATACACTAATTTATATAATTTTTTAATACACATTTTTTTCATAAAAGTCAAAAAATTAACCCAAACAATCATATTTTTTTCTCAACTTTTTAGTCTAAAAAGACAAAAAATACACTTATTTAAGACACCCCAAACAACCCATTTTCTCCGTGTTTTTGTCCTGCCCCTGTTTAGATCCATTTTTCAGCATTTATAAGCACTGGCATCAATGGGTCTGTTTGGGAAGTGGGATTTTAACTCAATTCACAAAAAGAAAAGATAAGTTAAAATAATTAATAAAATAAAATGTCACATTAAATTTATAATTATTTTTTTTTTCTTATAAACATTACATTCAACTAAAAAAATTCAATCATCTTTCTAAACACAAAAATTTTAACCTACTAAAATAACTAAAAATTAAAATAACCTACTAAAATAGCAACTTCTCAAAAAATTTTCATAATAGGTTGGTTTCATAACTGTCATATTCACCAATTGCAACATCTTCTTTTAAATTTTTTTTATTTATAAATGAGGATAATTTTATTATACAGCCACTCATATCATATACATCTTTAATTATATTTAATTTTATTCTTTAATTATAATATTATTTCAAGATATTTGGTTATGATTTACATTTGTTTGTTTGTTTGTTTTTTTATTTTTATTTTTATGACTTAAAAAGTATGGAATTATGTCATTTTCTTATAAGGTGTATATGACACACACTATTTGTCCTTTTACATATCTTTCTGGGAGTCTTATGAAGGTGTATTATTAGTAATACTATAAATTCAAAATTTTTATTTAAAAATTATTCAAGAAACATTAATAGGTGTCTTAAATATAAATAACCATTTTCAATGAATCATTTTTCTTAAAAATAATATTTCGCACTATTTATCATCTGACACTTGTCAATTTATCTTCTAAAACTTAACAAAAAAAAGTATTGAGTTCTATTATTTTAATTAATCAATATCAAATTGGACGTTACACGTATATATAAATTATTTTTAGAAATATAATATTTAACATAAAATCACAATTGTGTTAACTTTAGTTAATATAGTGATATTTTATAATATGATATGTGTTACAAAAGAATAATATTAATTTTAATTTAAAATAAAATTTTAATTTAAATTATTTATTTTAATAATTTTAACCTTAGTGTTCTATAAAATGTTACTTAGATACTTATATCTAATAAATTTAGTTAAATTATTTGTTTATTTTGATAATTTTAGTTCTATTATGCTATAAAAATATAATTATCATATATTGATTTTATACGGTATATATTAAATTATGAGATAGTAAAATAAATATTTATTTTGATGTTAAAAATAATAGTTAAATTAAAAATATAATTAGTAATATAAAACTAAAAGTGGTTCTTATTATTTAGGATAAATTATATTTAATTTATTTTTAGTTTTATATTTAGCTTTATATTTATTATTTTTAATTTTATATATTTAATAATAGTTCTTATTTTTTAATTTTATTTTTAGTTTTATATTTATTTGGCAATTAAAAATATGTAGAAATAGAACTATACAAAATTTAGGATAAATTATAAATATAACTCCTGAAATTTGCTTAAAATACGAATTGCCCCCTGTGGTTTGAAAAATTACAACTATCTTCCTGTCAGAATTTTTTATTTAACAGAATTAATTGAAAAAGTAAAATTTCTAACTATTCACCTATACAATAATAAAATTATTTGAATTATTAATTGAAATAAAATTTTAACATTATTAAAAACTATTAATTAACTTAATAATTTATTAATAAAAGGACTTATTTGTTATAAAATTAAAAACCTTAGGGGACATAATGTAATTTTTAAAACTACATGGGATAATTTGTAATTTAAGTAAATCTTAGGGGGTATGTTTGTAATTTACCATTTTCTTTAATATTCTTTTTGAATTATTCACACATATTGTATATGGAGAAAATTGGCGATAAATCCAATTTAGAAAGTGTATAAGACATTAGGTCCAGTATATATTTTTTTTATTGGTGAGAGGTCCACCATTTGTGAAATAGTTTGGTAAAAAGTCTTTTTACTTGTTTTGAAGGACATTTTGTTTTCAATTTTACCCTTAATTTATCTATTGACTTATTTTATCTGTTGATTTTTTTTTTAACTATCTATTCAAATTATTTTCTATTTGTTCAAATTTTTCCTCTATCTGTTCAAATTTTTTTCTATTTGTCCAAAATTTTTATCTCTATCTCTTTAAATTTTTTCTATATAAATTTTTTATCTGTCCAAATTTTTTGTGTCCAATTTTTTATCTGTTCAATATTTTTATCTATTCAAATTTTCTATCAAAATTTTATTTGTATATATTTTTATATCTATATAATTTTTTCCTTTATCTGATCAAATACCTATCCAAATTTCATTATCTGTTCAAATATCTGTCACAGATCATCACCAAGCCAAATTTCTTTATGTTCAAAATTCTTTTTAATTTGTTAAAATAACAATTCAACAATCAGTCACAGATCATCACCAGCTTCAACAGATAAATCAACATCAGTTTCAACAGATATTTAATTTGTTAGATTGGACTTTTCAACATATCACCACCAGCCGAATTTCAAATCACTCAACAATTCTAATTTTTTTTTTCTCAGCTCCCCAAAAGAAAGAAAAAATAAAACAAAACAAAATAAAATAAAATTGAACAAGAAATGGAACACATTGAAAGAAAATCAAAAAAATCAAACACATTTTTTTATTTGTTCAATTTTTAAACTTATCTGTTTAAATTTTTTCTAAAAAATTTTCTATTCAAATTTTTGTTTGCATAAATTTTCTGTCCAACTGTTTTTTTATCTGTTTAAATTTTTTTTCCCTATCTGTTGAAAACATCTGTTCAATTTTGTTGGACAGAAAAAAATAATAGTATAGATATATGAAGCTTATCTGTTCAAAAACAATTCCCAAAACATACAAACACTTATCCAGATTGATATTCCAATAGTTCCAGGCCAAACACTTACCTATTATATACTATTATACTATGTTTTGGGAAAATGCATGATCTAATGTTATTCCAGTAGACTGTATACTATTATACAACAACAAAAATCTAGCAGATCCAGCAACTCAAATCAATGTTTTCAAATTTCCTGCAACTCTTGCCACAACGAAGCAAGCCAGAGACAGAGAATAAGATCCAGAACATAAATTAGTAAATATACACAGAGATACATATACGTATATATTTATATATATATATAATTCAAATTTGTATAAGAGAAGAGAGAGAAGGGATACCACAACTTAGATCTACCACAGATCTAGCAGATCCGAAGCCTTCACATCTCAAATCTATCACAGATCCAGCGGATTTGGAGCCTTCACATTGCCAATTCAACGATCGTGACGACTAATGTCATAGGCGGTGATGATATCAACATCGCCGGCGATAGAAGCGGTGGTTTTCCGATCGACGATTGGTGATGAGTCGGCGGCAAGGTAGCGACGAAGGTGAGGAGAAGAGAGGGGGGTTCGTTTTGGCGAGGACGGCGACAGAGATGGAAACATGGTAGTGGAAGTCGGCGATCGCAGGCTGTCGTCAGAGTGGATGACGCCGACGCCGACGCCGACGAGTTGGTGGTGGAATCGGAGATCAAGGGAGGAGAGGGTCTGTTGTTTTACTTTGCCTACCGTGTAAGTCTATGTTTGGCATAAACTTTTTTTTTTTTTTTTTCAATTCCTAAAAATAAAATAGGTTAAAAAGTTAATTAGATAAAATGTCACATTCAAATTATAATTATTTTATATTTTCTTTTATAAAAGTCAAAAAAATCAAAAAGCCACATGCAAATCATAATCATTTCATTTTTTTCTCATAAAAGTAAAAAAAAAAACCTAAAAGCTCATCCAAAATGAAACTTTTTAGTCTCAGGCTAAAATAACAAAAAAATTAAAAAGTCAATCCACATCCTAAACGAAAGCTAATATATATATATATATATGAGTAGTTTGATCTTTTTGTATGAGTTCTAATATATATATATATGAGTAGTTTGATCTTTTTGTATGAATTTGTCTTTTTGGACAAAAAATATATATGAGTAGTTTGATCTTTTTGTATGAGTTTGTCTTTTTGGACAAAAAAAAAAAATAAACGTATGGACTTTTAGATTTAGAAAAATCAATTTTGAATTTTTAGCTTGAGTACCCTTGTAGATAGGTATATAAAATTTAAATTAATATAAATATTTTATAATAAATAATTTCATGTTAAATAAAATATTAAATATAAATTAATGTTGAGACATCAAAAACATAGACAAAAGATATAAAATATATGATTAAACACATTCTGTTTTATATATATAAAAAATTAGTTATTGTAATTGAAATTAAATTTGTATAGAACATTATATGTAAATACAAAATTTTTTAAAAAACATATATTTAAAATGTACCACATAAAAAAGAAAAAAAATACTATTTATATATATGATTAATCCCCACAATTCTATCAATTTTCTCATCATAATCTAGCAATCAAATGTACTGTTTATTTTTAGATGAAATCTCGCTGGTGAATATCTTTGAACGTAAGCAGTGACTGTTAGTAAGATCAATATAACAAAACTTCATCAAAATAATCAATAATTTTTTCTAGGGAAAAAAACGTACTTTTAGATCAAGCAACAGAATTGCATCTACTATACACTTTAAATAAGAACTCAAATAAAAAAAGTGGACGAGATGAACAAGCAATAGATCAAAAGACTACAGACAGACATATACATTTGTATATAACAATATTAAGATCTTATGAAATGTGGCAAGAAATTAATACGTACAAATTCGTAGGCGGAGAGAGAGGTGGAGGAGAGATCTGAGTGAGGAACACATCCATCGCCATTTGATAGTGGAAATAAAAAATGGATTGATCAAAACAGAGAAATGCAAGTTTGTTGAAGATGAATGAAGCATAATTACTTGATGAACTTTTTCTTCTTCTTCAATGGAGGCACAAAGTTTTGTAGAGATTCATCTGGAAACAAACTATTTTAATAATTTTTTGACTTTTTACGAAAAGATGTGCAGAAACATGAGAGAGTTACTATAGACTGCCCCGGAACTCCGCTCCGCGCGTGAGGGCGCGAATCGTGGTTCTAACTACTACAGTTCAGACTCCTGTCACGGTTCTGAATCTAATCTCACAAAGTGCAATGTAAGATTGATAAATCACCAAAGAGTCCAAATCCGACAAATCGTTTTAGAAAATCGATTTTAATCAAAAAGATCCAAACATGGACTGTTTTGCCAGATTTCAGAGTCGCCACCTAAATGTTTTGTTTTGGGGAAATTTAGAAAACCCTGACTCGTGCCTAAGGCCACGTGTTTGTCATCACCAAAGTTGCCTCGGCTCGGGAACTTGGGTACGAGACGGGAAGGTCCTGAAATGAGCACCCCCGCTCGCCCAATCAAAGATCGGCCACTACTAACATGATATGTTGTTTTTTAAAACACATGTGTTCTTATTCCGGTTTATTGGCTAACTTACTATGTGATGCGCATAGCATACAAGTATAGACTCAATCACGTGGATTGGAACAAAACAACTCATGTTTGTTTTTTAAAATGGTTTGAAAGTGCTACTCGCAAGTAGGCTAAGACGTGGATTTGCTACCCTCAAGTGAGCTTAGAAAAACATGATTTTGCCACCTTCAAGTGGGCTTAAAACTCACAATCATCCAGTTGTTCCAATCTAGGCAATCAAGCCTTCACCCACAGGCATTCATGCAGTTAAACACTTAAGCACATAGCCTCATGGCAAGCATGGTATACATGGCAACATACACATCTCATGCAGTATACTAAAGCGTAAAAGCTTACCTAGTACTCCGAGCCAAAACAAAAGCTAGTTAGTAATCAATGCATGATCCTAGCTATGTTAACAATGCGTAATGCAACACATGCAAAAATGTAGCTAAAATAGGCTCGGCTATTCTAAGATGTCATGTGAATGCAACTTGATAACATGTATTCAAATTGGTATTGAAATACAATGCAGTTTGTATGATGCGCCGAGCCTAGTGCATGCAAGATAGATGAATGGATGCACGAATGTAAGCATAAGGATGCTAATCGAAATATGCCCTAAAACTAACCATCGAAAGCAGTTTAAGTAAAAGGGAGAAATAAATGGAGGTTGGAAGACATGTATCGCACACACGTACACTTATTACAATAGTTGTGCCCTCTCGACGGAGGGTCCGAATAATAAGCTAACTAGCTAATCTAAGCTAATTAAACTAATTATTACAAAACGAAGCTAATTAACTAACAAGTTAACTAATTAGTTATTACAACACAAATGAATAGCTAAGTACATTAACTACTTAAGTACAAAACCAAAGCATTAGCTAGCTAAGCCAAGCAGCTAAGTAAAGCAGTAAAAAAGAGGTCTTCGGGGCGAGGGGTGCATGCATGCTCGGTCGCCTCGTTCGGAAATCCATTACGATGTCTCAACTTGCCTCTGTTTGCATTTGATCTTAGAACACTGCACAAAGCTCCAGATAGCTTCTACTCCATCATGGGAACCTCCAGGAAGGCTGCCGACCACTTATTGGTGTTGTAGACCACCTGTAGACCACTTACATTTGCTGTAGACCAGAAAAAGTGGTCGGCCAGCTACTTTTTCTGGTCTGCCGATCAGAAAATTCTACACAACTCCATTTTGCTGCAATAGAGAACAAGAAGGGGCACATCAATGTATTTGCAAGGTATGTGTGCACAACCACCCTCCCTATCATTTCTTAAGCTCAAGGAAGTGTGGTTCTCGACTCTCGGGCCACCAATCGAACATCGCAATGCACAATGGTCGAGGAGCCAAGTTTGCACAATTCAATGTGAATGAATGCACAAATAACATTTAAGGGCCTTAACCTCTATCATGCATGATCAAGAGGGTCGGCGACCGAGAAATGAGGCACATTTCATCACTTCAAGTATGAAATGTCCCTCGTTTCTCATGTTTGGATTAACACTCAACCCAAACACATGCAATGCAACATGATCAACTTATCAAAGCTAATGGCATGCAAACAAAATGCAATGCAACATAAGCATGCAAACAATAATGCAATGCAACATGATGCAAACAAGATGCAATGCAACAGCATGCAAACAACATGCTCTCCTATGAATGCTAGAATGGCATGCACAAGGTTTCAACATGTAAACAATGCATGCATGGCAAGTTTGGAAGCTAAGGCATCAAAACCAATGAAGAGCATCTCACAAGAGGCATGCAAAACAAAGCTTAATGGACTTAAACCGAATATGGACAGACCTAAATCATGCCAAAACAGTGGCTAAAATGCTATGAAAGGATGGTATGAAAAGCAAGATAATGCATGCACATGCCTTGGCCCATCAACTAAGCATAAGGGCACAACTCTCAAACATGATCAAGAAGTGATAAACATGGAAGTGTGACAACACTATATGCTCTGAAATCATGTATGAAATGATGCTAAATCACTCAAACAACACATGCATAGCATGCTAGGAGGTTCAAAGCTTGAAACTAGCATAGGCACTTGTACTATAGCTATGCAATACGTGAACCATATAGCCAAGACAACCTAAAACAGTCTTAGAACATGTCAAAATGATGCTAAAACATGTATGGACTAGAGCTAACACATGCTAGCATGAAGGGCATAAAGCATGGAATATGCAAGGCCAATAAGGAGGATTACACTACACCTACCAAAACCAAGTATAAGATGACTTTGCCAACAAAAGTCAGAGTTATGGCATGTCAAAATAACACCAAAAATGGGCTAATACCAAGTCAACACATGCTAGAATAATTAGCAAAGAGGACTTACACTACAAGTGTAAGAAGCAAATGAGTGATGCTCTAACCAACCAAAAACAGAGTTGTATCATGGCAAAATAAGACCCAAAACACACTGAAATGGTGACCCAAAAGCCTAGGCAAGATGTCAGACATATGGGCTCATGCTTAAGGCATAAAGCACAACCTCTCCAAAGCATTGAAAGAGTGACACATGAGTGGGTATGACCACACTACATGCACTGAAATCATGTACCAAATGATGCTAAATCATGTGAATAGCCTAAGCAATGCATGCTAGTGGACTCAAAGCACAAAGCTAGTGAGCAAGAATGAATTGTGGCTATACAAAGCAAGGCATGCATGACCCAAAACACTTAAATCAGACATAGAGCATGGAAAAACATAAAGAAAAGCTTCCTGGAGTAGAGCCAAAAGCATGCTAGAAGGATGGTCCAAAGCATGATGTATGTTAGGCTAGTGAATGGAAATACACTACAAGTGCAAGGAGCATGCAAGAGGCTATCAAACCAAACCAAACCAAAACAGAGCTAAGGCATGGTAAAACAACACCCAAAACATGCTGAGATAGAGCCAAAACATGCTAGAAAGGTGAGCTATCAACATGAGCATGTGTAATAACCCCGACCTCTGATTAACGTTAATCCATGATTAATTATGCCTAATTAGTAATTAAGGAGAAATTCTGAATTAAAATGCATATGTGTGTTGCATTGTTGTGTTTATATCTGTTAGGCGTAGGAAGATATGTTCGCGTCCTAGTTTCGGTTTGCGAATTGAAAGCCTTATCGGCGTCCGAATAAGAAATTGACTTGATTTATGTGCTAATTAGGATTTATAGGAATTTATGGTGGGTTTAATTAAAATTCGGTTCGGAGCGATTAAACTAGATTAAAATAATGCCATTTGATTAGTTTGGATTAATTACTACCTAAGGCACCATTTTGAGCCCACCTACTTCTTTTTCTTGATTCCATCACATTGTGAGCTCATCCAAGAGAGAGAGTCAAATGTGAGTTAGAGAGAGGGAGAGGAGAGTTGAACTCAGCAAGAAAATTCTTGAAGGTAGAGGAAGTTGAAGAGAATTTGGAAGATTAAGCTACCACACTTGAGAATTCAAGACTTAAGGTAGGCATTCACCCTCTTAACTATGAAATTGAATTGCTAGTACAAGAATTCTAGTGAGCTAAATGAACTCATGTAAGGATTAAGCTAAGAATTGGTGAATTAAAGCTCCATGCATACATGCATGTGGAATTCATGGCATTTGAGGTTGTCTTTCTAAAGAATCCTTGCATGCATGTCATCATCCAAGCTTTGTTTTAGAAGTTCTTCATGTTCCATGTTATATTGTCATAGTTGCTCATGTTTTTGGGTTGAACATTGCATTTGGTCATGTTTTGGAAGACTTGAGTTCAAAGAATTGCATACAAGTCATGTACATGAATTAAATTTCAAGTTTCAAGTTAAATGTTGCACAATTGGCATGCTTTTGGGCCATGATTTCTTGTTATGATCCTTCAAACATGTTGTTTTATGAGTTTCTAAGTGTTTTCCAAAGTTTTGGGCCCAGAAAATTGAGTTGATGCATTTGAGATTGAATTTGAGCTTGGTGATCAAATCTGGAAATTCCAGAAATTTGATCCATGCTCGAGCGTGGAACTTCACGCTCGAGCGTGCACTCTGAGTACATGCACTTCCGCTTGAGCGACGATGGTTACGCTCGAGCGTGAAATGCATATACCCAGAAGTTCTTGTGTTTTGCAGTCCGCTCGAGCGAGGGAATCTACGCTCGAGCGAAGGTCTGAGTCTTACGCTCGAGCGTAGGTCGAGCGTGAAAAACATGCAACCAGTACTTTTTCAAGAGTTTACAGTCCGCTCGAGCGGGGAAAGTCACGCTCGAGCGGAGCTTCATTGTCTGCATGTCCGCTCGAGCGAGGAAAGCCACGCTCGAGCGTGGACCTTATTTTCAGCAAGTTTTAAGAGATGTTTTCCAATGCATTTTTGCATCCTCATTCCATCCTAGGCATTCCTAGGCCAAGTTTAAGACTCCTTAATGGGGATTAAAGGTTAGAAACACACCAAGAGCAAACGACATAAGTTATGTACAATTCGAACGTGTGTTTCAAGTGTGTATCTGCTATGTATCATGTAGGTCACGTGTCGCGTACCGTTTGACCAATCTGCTCCGTCTGTCTGTCTCAAGGCCAACTGTGAGTAATAACATAGTAAAGCTATGTTCAACCTTATTTATTTTCTGTACGATGAAATAAGAATTGCTTTCTGAAATGTTATGTTCTGTACAATGAATGATTGTCCAAATTCTGATATGTATTCGTGACATCCTTAGCATCATGTGATATCTGTTGGCTGTTACCTAGTATCGGAGGTTCTATCATGGAACTTAATATGTCTGCACTCTGTTACCCGTACCGGAGGCTCCATCATGGGGCTCAGCGTGTGTATTCTCTGTTACCCGGATTCGGAGGTTCCTTTATGGAACTGGTTATTCGTAACCCTCACGTGTCTGCATCTGCTCTGTTGGCGCTTATAGATGTATCACGTATACTTACGCATGACTTATGATTTCTATTTGTGATCTGGACAAATTATGAATTTGATATGAAACTGAATTATGAATTCTGAATTTGCACGGACACATTCATTGAAACCCCTTTACTCTGTTATTGTTCACTGAGCTTTCGCTCACAGTTTATATTATGTATGTAGGTGAGCCGGCGCGTGATCAGGGCCAGAGTTGACGGCCTTCATTTCTGTTTTTGTCAGCCAACCGTTGTGCCTCTCGAGGAGGTTCCGATTGAAGTCTAGTTCATGGCTGTTTTTGTACTTATGTTAGTCTCTGTCTGTTTTGTACAGTCGGGTCCTAGATATTACACTCTTGTAAATGTTTTGTAATTATGTTATCCTTTGACCTACACGCGTATGTATATACAAGTTTTGAATATTCTGTCCCATGTTTATCGACACAGCTTGTTGGACTATTTATGTTTGGTACATCTGCTTTCACAGCCCCTTATTATATGCTTATTTGTTAAGAGGCCTTTGGTAATCTACGGATTACTGGCCGGTTACGATGCTAAACTTATAGGGGCGGGTTTGGGTCGTGACAGAGTGGTATCAGAGCACGTGTTCTACTACGCACACAGGTCCATATGAGCTTAGGATGTCCTAGTAAGAGTTAGGGGCATTCCATCTGCATTTGTGAGTGTGTGGTAATCCAAATGAATGTAAAAACTAAATGTAAATTTGAGCAAATGAATTGAAAGGAATGAATAAGATTATACCTATGTTTATTATCATTTAATGTCTCTATAGCAACATGGAGAATGCAAGGGGAAGTGATGTAAATGAATCTTCAGAGGCTCGCATGGGCCGAATTGAACAAATGCTTGCAGCATTGACTGAAATTTTGACACAACAGCAAAGACAACAACCTTTACCCCCTCCACCTCCGCCGGCACAAGCCGAAACAGATAATAATGACATCATCAACTTGACACAGAAATTCATGAAAATGAAACCGCCGACATTCTATGGTAGAATCGAACCGTTGAAAGCAGAGACGTGGTTACTTGAAATGGAAAAGCTATATGAAGTGTTCCCTTGTTCTTAAATCCAGAAAGTCCTCCTAGCCACTTATACTTTGAAGGATGAAGCCCGAAGGTGGTGGTTACTGATTCGAAGTGGCAATGGGAATATGATGTAGGCACAATTTAATGCGATCTTCTATGATAAATATTTTCCCCAATGTTTCAGGGATCGGAAAGTGTCTGAGTTTCAAGAACTTAAACAGGGAAGAATGTCTGTAGCTGAGTATGAAGCCAAATTTACTGAACTAGCACGGTTTGCTCCACATATGGTGGATACTAATTACAAGAAGGCACGAAAATTTGAAGGTGGACTGGATTTAGAAGTGTTTGATCGGGTAGGCGTATTGAAACTGCCTACTTATGTGGAGGTTTTAGACAGATCCTTAATGGCGGAGGCCACCCTAGCCACTATGAAACAAAGTAAGGCCCCAGCAGCTATACAAATGGATTGGAAAGGAAAGAGGTCTGGGTATGGTTTTAGAAGAGGTCGGTCGTGACAGCATGTAAGGCTAGTTTGCAAGGATTACACTACAAGTGTATAGAGCATTCAAGAGTGACTCTACCAAGCCAAAATAGAGGTATGCCATACTGAAATAAGGCCAAAAACATGCTAAGATGGACTGAAAATATGCTAGATAAATATGCTACTTTGATGAGCCAATAAGGCAAGCAACCAAGATACAAGGAGAGGGGATGACCCCCTCCTATTTGGGACCTCAAAATACACTTTCCACCACTGAAATTCCTCTGAGTTTCAGTGGTGAGAAGGCCAAAAAGAGGTGGTCCCAATAGCTTAAAAGGATAGCACTAAACAAGGCCAAACAAGGCACAAGAGGGGGTAGACCACCTCCAACGCCAAAGAAGCCTTAAACAAACATTTTCAATACTAAAAAATGAAGCTTTTTGCAGTTGAAAGTTAATCCAAAAGAAACATGTAAATAAGGCTAAGTACTTAAGCAAAACAAAGCTTAAGAGAGGATAGAGACTCACCCTTGAAGAAACACAGCAAATCAGCAACTTCTGAGGCAAAACCAAACTTTTGTGCTTCAAACAAACCTCCAAGAACCTCAGCCCAAGAATGAAGGTGTTTGAGTAGGTGTTTGTGTGCAAAAATGTGAAGAAACTACACTTTAAGGCACAAAACAAGAGAGAAAGGAAGAAATATAGAGATAGATGATATGTATCACTCTAAGCAAATTTTCTGAACCTAAGGCAAGAGGGAGGAGGCTCCCTTATATAGAAAAACAAGGTTCAAGCTTGTTGAGCAAGCTAAGAGCTCCAAGCAATCCCTCCATACGTGTATGGAGGATGCTTTCTGTGCCCAACAGCTGGCAAGAAAATATCTGCAGAAAACTGCAGGAAAGCTGCCGACCAGTTGAAGTGGTCGACCAGCTACATGCACTGGTCGGCCGACCATCACAAGTGGTCTGCAAGGAGACCAAGTGGTCGGCAAAGGGGGACGAGTGGTCTGCATAAAGAAAGCAAAGTGGTGGCATGGCTGCCGACCACTTTTGGTGATCCAAAGACCACCAAGACCAGTTGGCTGACCAGAAAACTAACTGGCAGGCAGGAAAAGTGGTTTTTAGGGAGAGAAACTGGTCTACAACCCCTATTCCACCCTCCAAGAAAGAAAAACAAGGTTTGTGCCAAAAACAAACCAAAAAGGATGCAAGACAAGAGTCCGCGGGTCAAGGCACGCAGCCGAAAACCTCGAAAACTACTCTACGGGGCACCAAAAGTGGTCTACAGGAGGGAAAAGTGGTCTACGGCCACAAAAAGTGGTCTACAAGACCTCAGTGTCCCTCTAGACCAAGGTAACAAGGCATGGTCCGAAAACCAAGCCAAGAGGAGAACGATAAGAGGTCCTAAGACAAGGCGCGTGGCTGAAGGCTCCGGAAATCGACAACTAGCCTACAAGAGGGAAAAGTGGTCTACGACCACAAAAAGTGGTCTACGGACCTCTCTCCCCCTCCAGGCAGGGTCAACAAGGCTTGGTCCACAAACCGAGCCAAAACACAAAGAGTTCAGAGGCCCGGAGGCAAGACACTCAGCCGAAAACTCCAGAAACTCGAAACGAGCATAAACATGCGTAATCACCGACCGCTCAAGCGATGACGTCTGAGTCTTAAGGTCGGTCAAAAATAGGGTGTCTACAGTTGCCTCTCTTTGACAGAACTCGGAAGTCAAGAAGTGACGGGAATGAATGTCAAAGCCCAGAGATGACCAATTTTTGACAAGGCCGAAGACTTAGACAAACAGGCAAGATAACAAAGAGATGCGCTCGCAGGCAGGGGCAAGATGCAAATGACATGCACAATGCCGAACGTAACTTATGATCATGCAAAGAGAGCTGTGATGAAGCAATTATGCAAAATAAATGCAACATTTTAAGCGAATGCTATGAAAGCAAGTAAACACGAACCAAACTACATCTCATGCAGAAAGGATGTAAGAAAATTATACAATTCTCACTGTGTCTCATGCGGAGAAGACTAAAAGTGACTACTGAGAATACCCAGAGTCTCAAACGAAACACCTCCCGGCGTATCAAACGCGAAAGGAGAAAGACATCCAAACGCGCGTCAAACGCGAAAGGAGAAAGGTACGTCCAAACGCATGTCAAACGCGAGTGGAGGAGGGTAACAGTCAAACTGAACTGGAACTTCTCTTGGATGAACCGTACATACAATATCGTGCCTACACAAAAGAAAGATTCAACAGGTATAATATAGTAGAAACACATGTTCAACGCTATATCAAGATACAATTTCAATACAAGATAAACGCGTGCACATATGATGCCGATGGAAAGGTGCATAGCAATGCAAGTAAAACGTGCATAACAATGCAGGTTGAGTGTGCATAACAATACAAGTGAAAAGTGCATAACAATGCAGGTGAAATGTGCATAACAATGCAACTGAACGTGTGTGACGATGCAAGTAAAGAGGTGCATAACAATGCAAGGAGTGTGTGCGTGACAACGCAAGTAAGGTGGTGCATAGCAATGCAACTAAATGTGCATGACAACGCGAGTAAAGTGTGCATAATAATGTGAGAGAAGTGTGCATAATAATGCAAGAAAAGCGTGCATAACAATGCGAGAAAAGTGTAACTTCAATAGTATGTTTGAAGCAAAATGCGGAATAGAGAAACACAAGCCTTAACGAGACCGATTCAACTGGAACCTCTGATTTACCTCTCGGAGGGGTCACAATGCACTCAAAAAGGATACATCTTGCTCTTGACGAGTGACGATGAGTCGTGCATCGAAGACTTGAATTGAAGTTCCCGCGGGGACATTTTGAGCCGAAAAGTGTACTTTTCTTGAACTTTCTCAAGAGCCGAGGACTCCAATCATCATAAAAACACATAGGAAGGACAATGTGACCCTGAAGACCACCCAAGAGGGTTGCCGACCACCTAGATCAGTTGCCGACCACTTGTTGACCACCTAAGTGGTCGGCCAGCTAGAAAAACTGGTCGGCCGACCAGTTTAGCAAAACAGGGGTAGCTTGGTCTTTTAAAGGTCGGCCCTTTAAGTATACAACTCCAAATCACTTTTGGTCTCACACCCAAGGCCGAAATATACTTCTCTTTGCTCCTAGGCACTTTTCTCTCTTAGATCCACACTTTTACGCGTATTCCAACACCCCATGCGAAGTTGATTCGCGAAAAACTTTCGATCCTCTTCGTTTGAATCGATCAGAATTTGTTTTCAGAGCTTCTTTCTCCATTTTCACCATTTGAGGTATGTTTCTCTCGAAGTTTAAGCACTTTTCTCGGACTTTGACTTTTTCTCTTCCGAGAGTTGACTTTTGTTGACTTTTTACAATTTTAGCTCATTTCGCTCATTTTTGCTCATTTTGGCACCTTTTTTTTTTTTTTTTTCCAGATGGTCGGCCACATTCCACACGATGGGGGTTCTCCGCAAGTAGAGGACGAGCCTGACATTATGCCATTGCCGCCGAGGATTTGGCATTTCGACCCGGAGAGGTACCACCCTCAGGAGCACATCCTACCCCCGAGCACCTTTCATCGTTTCACAGATTTTGCGCGATAGGCACCCGCAGACTTGCTGCTACGGGAGCCGGAGTCCCACTTATCACATCATGTGCATGAGGTGCGTACTTCACTTTTACATTTTCTGCGATGTATTTTTGCATTTCTTGCAAACTTCATGTTTTCGCTATGTATTATATCTGCTCGTTCTGAACACATTTACATACATAGCACTTCTGCTCGTTCTAAACATAACTCACAACATAGCATCCTATTCATTTGACACACAGCTCATACATAGCATTCTGTTCATTTGGCACACAGCTCACAACACAGCATTCTATTAATTTGGCACGCAGCTCATAACACAGTATTCTATTCATTTGGCATGCAGCTCACAATACAACACTCTGTTCATTGGCACGTAGCTCACAACACAGTATTCTGTTCATTTGGCACGCAGCTCGCAATACAACACTCTGTTCATTTGGCACACCGCTTACAACACAGCATTCTATTCATTTGGCACACAGCTCATACACAACACTCTGTTAATTTGGCACGCAGCTCACAACACAGCATTCTGTTCATTTGGTACGCAGCTCACAATACAACACTCTATTCATTGGGCACACCGCGCACAATCACACTAACACTCTGTTAATTTGGCACGCAACTCTCAACACAGTATTTTGTTTATTTGGCACGCAGCTCTCAACACAGTATTCTGTTCATTTGGCATGCAGCTCACAACATAACACTCTGTTCATTAGGCACACAGCTCAAAACACAGTATTCTGTTCATTTGGCACACGGCTCATAACATAACACTCTGTTCATTGGGCACACAGCTCACAACACGGCATTCTATTCATTTGGCACATAGCTCATAACATAACACTCTGTTCATTGGGCACACAGCTCAAAACACAGTATTCTGTTCATTTGGCACACAACTCATAACATAACACTTTGTTCATTCTACAAGCAGGTAGCTTCCCATTTCCCACGGGGATATGGGTCGATCATCGCGAGGGAGTGGTACATGGAGCTCCCAGATGCTGTTCGACATTGTCATGACCCAAACCCGCCCCTATAGGTTTGGCAACATAACCGGCCAGTAATCCGAGGATTACCTACGGCCTCTGAACAGATTAACAAATAGTAAGGGGCTGCGGAAGCAAATAACAATATACACGTCCATTGAGCTGTGTAGACTTATATGAGACGAAACATTTTAAACTTTTTATATACATATATACATATCATCCTCACGTCATAATATATATATAGATTAGGCAGAAAGGGACTTAGTCCCTTTTTCAAAATACACGTGACTTGAAGAACCAAACAATAAAACATAACTTAAACTTTACATCACATAACGACAACACTTATCATATCTGGAACCTCCACGGGAGGCACATAGGTTGGCTGACAAAACAGATTCTAGATAGAAGCCTCTAGCCTGGTTACGCGCCTGATCACCTACATACATAAATAATACAGTAAGCTAAAGCCCAGTGAATAATAACAGAGTAAAGGGGTTTAATGAATGAGTCCATACAGATTTCAGAAATCAATTCATATTGTATCAAAATCATGCTTGATCAGATCGAAATCATAATTCAGTTTTATCAAACTCATACTTGATCAGATCATATACCGACAGAAATCATAAGTCATAGTTACATTTACGTGATACATCCATTAGCATAACTAAACAGGACACGCAATGCGTAAGGTTATGAATAACCTCCTAGTTCCCGCGAAGGAACCTCCGGATCCGGGTAACTGGACAGCTAAGCCCCCATGGCGGGCCTCCGGTACGGGCAACAGTGCACAAACAGGACGCATAAGCGTAAGGTTACCAATAACCTAGTTCCAAGAAGGAACCTCCGCTACCGGGTCACGCCTGTAAATCTCACATGGTACTAAGGATGTCACGAATACATGTCAGAAATTGAACAATCATTCATTATACTTAACATATCATTTCAGAAAATAGATCTCATTTTGTCACACAGAAAATAAGTACTGTTGAACATATCTTTACTAAGTTATTACTCACAGTGGGCTGCAGAAGCAAATCAGACAGACTGGACACATCGGGAAAAATCAGGCAGACAATGGCGCGTGACCTACACAAGTACATAACATATACACATTGAAATACAATATTACTCCCTTGATTAAACTTGTCCTTTCAAGTCTCTAGTCTTTAGTCCGAAGTTCTACTACGTTTATTCTTTCTCATTTAAATAAACCGGGTTCTTATTTCAGATATTCTTTCATTACTAAGTCCTTCTCTTCCAAATAGATTGATCCTTTACTTGGCTTCTTAAACAATTACCACTAGATCAATGATTCATTCTTTAACTAACTAATCTATGTTGATTAGTAGCTTATTATTCTTTATTGAGTCATAAATCATGTCTAGAATGCATTGGAAAGAGATGAGGATAAAAATATGAACTAAATGCAACTTTCCAAAATGTGCTGAAAATGGGTCTCTGCTCGAGCGCCACTTTGGTCGCTCGAGCGGACTGTAAAATTTGAAAAACTACTGGGAGGTCGATTTTCACGCTCGAGCGAGACTTCCCTCGCTCGAACGGACAACGAAAATTCTGAAATTCCAAAATTGCAATTAAAGTTCAAGTTTGGTATTCAAAGCCTCAAAACATGTACTTTAGTATACAAACATGGAGAACCATTGTATAATTTAGTAAATACTTTCAATTAGAAAACCCTCATTCAAAATCATGTTCCAATTGCCCAAATTTAGTTTTAATTCATCTTATTAATATGAACCCACAATTTTAAGATGTAAATTAGACCTCCCAACCTTTTGAAATTCCATGATGTATGTAATACAAATAGACCCAATTTTATTATTAATAATAAAATCAACTTAATTATGAATTACACAAATCAATTTCTTAGAAACTCAACTTGACTCAATTTTTAACCAAAAACTTAATTTATAACATGGATGTTCTAAAATGCATCTAAATTGAATAAAATTTTTAACTACACCACATGCATGGATTCAATAAAAATCTAATTATAAAATCAAAACTTTAGGATTAGTTCCAAATCGTCATTTCCTTATCAATTTCCTTTTAAGCCCATAAAATTGATTCCTAACTCTTTTTTTTTATCTCCTTAAATTATCAAATTGAAATTATAAAACTCCTAGAAAAATATTTGCATGTGTGAAATTATAATCAAAATCAAACCATCTACATCAAAATCCCTTTTATTCAAAATTAAGCTCAAATGTTCATGAATTTATAATTTACCACAACTTGTCCTTCTTATATCCAAGCATGACATTAATTCTTCAAATCTCCTAAAATTCTATTGATGCATGTAAAGATGAAGCCCAATTTCACGAGAAAAACACAAATTAAACTTAAAATAATTAATTTCTAATTTATTTTCCATAATCATCCACATGCATGCAAGGATGAGTTTTAATTTGTAAAGAATAAAATAAATCAAACTCTAACTAATTAATTTCTAAATTAATTTCCATAATCAAGAATCTAATTTAATTACATCATCTTTTTGCTAATTTCCTTTTAATTATATGAAATTGAACCCATTAAGCTCTGAATTTCAGCATGTAGGTAATTTATTTACAAGATTGAGCTTTAATTTCTTACCCAAAACTTTCAATTTGATGAATTCCTTCACAACCTCTTGCTTCCTCTCCTTTTCCATAGTTTTCTTCTCCATTTCCAGTAGATAAGTTCCAAGAATTTTACACACTCTCCCTCTCTCTCGGCTGTCCCTCTCTCTCTCTGCCGTGCACTCTCTCTTTCGGCTCCTCTTTTCTTAAGTTCAACACACATGCATCTCCTTTCCTTTTTGATTTCATTTCTTAGTCAACAACACAACACACGTGCACCCTTATTTTGATTTCTAGCACAACACTCTCACATGCACACACAAACAGATTCCTTTGCATACACACTTGGGTTTCTCAGCACACCCACACTTCATATACACCCATAATTCTAGTTTCTTCCTTGAGGCAATTTATGCTCAGGATAAATTTTAATTAAGCAATACTTAGTCTTAATAAATTTCAACTAGCACATGATTAAATTAATCAAAATTAATTACAAATCTCACATAATTTAATCAGTCTAATTTGACTTCCATTAGAGCCTAATTAAATATATTTAAATTTATCGATCCGAATCAGATTTTTTAATCAAACTCCCAAAATGCTCCAAATATTAAATTAAACTCATTTCCATCCTTAATTTTGGTTTCTAAGATCATTTAATCCTTCAATTTCAGATCAGACTCAAAATTTCGTCAATAAATTACATATTCAAATTGGGCACATCGTAATTAAATTTGATTTATAATAACCACAATTCACAATCCTCATGACTTAATCAACTCCAAGTAGAACCTAATTAATCAAGTCCCAATTTTACTAAACTGAATCGAATATTTAATTAAACTCCCAAATGGGTCCATAATTAAGATTAAATTGATTCGACTTCTTAACTTCACTTACTTAAGCCATTTGGACCCTGAATTTCTAATTCCAAAATAAACCTTCAATAGAATCATATACGAGTCGGATCCCACAAGTCTCATAAATCCCAAATTAAATTATAATACTTGGCAATTAATTTCAAATCCTCTTGATTAATCAAGTACTAATCATTATACGTGATGGGGTCGTTACAGACATATCGTTGATGAGGCAGGGTTTGGCCTATTTTGCACAAGGTTGTCGTGTCTTCAGGCGAGTAGGACCCTCATGGGTGCACTTGTAGAGAGATGGTGGGACACCACCAACTCCTTCCATTTCTCTACTACCGGGGACATGACGATGACCCCGTATGACTTTTCGATGCTGACGGGCCTCAACGTGGGAGGTCGGCCGATCCCATACGATTTTGATATGGGCGAGTGAGAGGCAGCTTGGACTTATCTACTCGGAGCCCATCCGACGACCTACAGATCATCATGCATGGTCAGGTACACCTGGTTTACAGAGCAGTACAGGGGGACTACGCCTGAGACTGTTGAGGCCATAGAGCAGTATGCCCGGGGATTTCTGATGTTCCTTCTCGGGACCACACTGTTCTCCGACAGGGGGAACATGGTCGGGCTATATCTTCTCAGTGCTCTGGTAGACCTATCACAGGTCCGGTACTTTGATTGGGGTGGCGCTGGCCTTGCTACCCTTTATTGCTACATGAGCGCAACCTCCCGCGGGCGCGGGGGCATAGTAGGTGGCTACTGGAGAGCCTGGGAGGTACATTCTGCCCTCTTGATTTACATTTTTGCTTTTCATAATCTGTACACTGCGCACTGCACACATTGCACACATTACATTCTGTACTCTGCATTCTACACTCAGCATTCTGCATTTTCTGTATATTCTGTATTCTCATTGCCACTGTCTTGCCTTTCAAAGCTGTGGCTTTGCGCCTACTTCTCGACGCTTGCTCCTGATCCAGAGGTGGAGGCACCACTCGATGTGCCATACTTGCGCAGATTTGAGGGTCGGTGCCGGCCCAGGCCCCGGGAGACATTGCCATATCTCCGGTAATATTTTGACACAGTGCAGGCGATCGATGTAATCCAGAACTCTTAGTTCTTCATGCTTTCAGCTTTGATTCATCTTATATATTTATGACAACTGATCAATTCATGCATTTGTTATCCGCAGGTCACCTGGCAACCTTGGATAGCCATGCCAGGGTATTCTCGGTTCCAGTTCGCTGGGGCATGGGGCGCCTCCCAATATAGGATTTTGTTTGAGGGACTAGTCGGCAGAACCTGGTTTCTCGGGGAACGCTTCATGCGCCAGACGATGGGTAATCTCGCTCAGGAGACCCCTTCGCCGCCTCCACTAGACATGCGGTCCATAGAGAGTCTCACTCCCCAAGAGGTTGACGACCTCATGTAGGGTGTCGATGCAGTTCTTTTCCTGGAGGTGGGGGAGTACACGGCGTACCTCCATACATACCTGATGCCCCTACTGACAGGTGTCTGTACCCTCACGAGGAGAGTTGCTGATATGCCGTCGTCGAGCCACGCCCGAGCTACAGACATTCCTTCGACTAGCAGGGCCAGCACTTCGAGAGGTAGGAGTAGGGGGATGCCCCCCACTAGGCAGTGTGCTGGATGGCCAGATCCTCCGACAGAGCTGTCAGGTTGGCGGTATGGGACACCATACCAGATTCCGCTCGAGTCTCCACTGCCGGATCATCAATATGTCAGTGACCCTGACTCACCACCGATATGCTCCACAGTTTTCATTTATCATTCAGATATTTAGGCATTCATTCATTCACTGATGACTTGAACTTGTATCTACAGCCTCCCAGAGGATATACTGAGGGGTTGCTTGAGGTGGTGGCCTCACTCAAGTTTATGGTTTTGAGGAGAGAGACGATACTGCACTCTTACGGCATCCCGGTACTTTCCAGTTTCCTTGCATTTATCATACTTCTAATGACATACCAAAACTGAACATTTCACTACACTGATTTACTGCATGCGTAGAGCACATCTGACACATCACATTCGCATACTATATCTGCATGCACTCACTCCATGCACCATACTTGCATCTGATATACATACCCTGGCTGATGTATTCAAACTGCCTTTTCAGGTCGCACCTGTACAGCCCAGGCCACCCGGGCCTTCTCGAGCAGCTGGGAGAGGGGTCTCGACTCGCGGTTGAGGGAGACGTAGAGCGCCTGCCAAACATGACATACATATGGGCATCACCAAGCCAGCACCTGCCGACCCCTTTGCTAGTGCATTCAGCAAAAATCGACAAACCTCACAGTATCAACCCCGAGGTCGCAAGGTCTTTCATGCTCTCTATATGCCTCTATCCAAGGCTCTTCAAATCCTTGTTGAAAAAGGCCATCTCAAACCCCTTGAGCCTCGGCCTCTCCCGAATCCCCTTCCAGCTAAGCATGATGCTGCCCAGTACTATGCATACCATCAACAAATCGATCATGGCACCGATAATTGCTTTTGTTTTCGCCACGAAGTACATGATTTGATTGATGCTGAGGTCATCATCGCACCAAGCTCAGCAAAGTCTATCGTCACTGGATTAATGAACTTAAGGGATAGTACGAGTATGTGATCGGGGGATGAACCACCTGCGGGCGGCGCTCAGTTTACTCCAGATGTGGCATATGGCACGCATTATTTTGAGCATTTGCAAATGCTAGTTTTTGTACGTTCTGGCTTGGGTATTGAGTCAGTTTTGTTATGTTGCTTAGAGTCTGTCTCGTTGTTTTGAGTTAGTTTTTTCTTACTAAGTCAGTCTTGTTGTATCGAGTCAGTCCTGTTGTATAGAAGTCGAGTGATTCTGGGGGTGTTACCTCGAATACCACTATTTTGTTTTGTGTTTGTCTTTTCACTTTCTTTTGAGTCTGTTTCTGCCGTGGAGCCAGTTACACCAGAAGATCTGAATAAAACAGCAGTGGTTTTCATGTTTTTGTGCTTATTTCTGCTTTGAGCCTGTTGTGCCAGCAAGTTTAGAATGAAACGGCAGTGTTTTTCACTTACTTTTCTGTGCCTTTTAAATCATTGCATTTGACCTAAGTTTTTCAAAACTTTTTGAACACTGTGATGAAAACAAAGAGGAAGGAATTTCTCGGGATTTGCAAAAATTTGATCAACTGAGAGAAAGAGAGGCATGCTAAGCCCTTAATGAATGAAATCATGCTTGTTAATATGAGTACTGAGAAGGATCTTGGCTTGATCCGGATTGGTTCCACACTGTCTTCAGTGCGAGCGATTTGTCGCTTTCTTAAAAGATTTCAAAAAATGCTTTGCGTGGTCCCGTGAAGACCTGTGTGGAATCGCTCTTGAGATTATGCAACATAGGATCGCTCTCAGCCTCGAGAATCGACCCCTTGCTTTCAAACCTTGAACTTGGATTCAGAATGTTCAACAGTCAACCACGATGTGAGGCTTGCATGGCCAGATCAGAAGCAACCCTCGAACTAGGGGCAAGAAAGTCAGATCAAGAAGGTCAGACGTCATCAAAAGAAGCTTGCAAAGCTAGATCAAAAGCACCCCTCGAAATAGGGGCAAAAATGTCAGATGTGCTCGAAGAGTAAAAAATTGGGATGTTTCTCAAGCTAACGAAGATCGGCAAGAATGCCAAATCCCAGAAGGGAGGAAAGGAGAAAGTATTGCTGAAGGACAACTGAGTTCCTATCCACAGCACTGGGGGCAATTCAGCCCCCCATTGGATGGACTCCTACATCATCAGCGAACAACAGCCATTCTCCTGGATTCAGATGGCTTCAAGATCCTAAAACCATTTGAGGTGGACAAAGCTACACTTTTACCCTTGAGAGGCTCGCTGGGCCGAAAACCCGGAAGGGCGACCCAGGCAAAAGTTAAGAGCAAATGAGAAAAAGAAGAAAAAAAAAAGAAAAAAAAGAAAAATGCAAAGATTGAAAAAAGAAGAAGAAGAAAAGATGAAAAGAAAAAGAAAACAAAAGAAAAGAAAAGAAAAACAAAGCTCGTGAGGTTGAAAACCCAGAAAGGGCGGCCTTGGCAAAAGTTAGAGCGCAAAAGGAGAGGTTAAATACCCGAGTGTACCTTAACCCCGAACTACGTAAGGCTTGATTTTCATGTTTGGGATACGTAGGCAACTTCATTATGAAGTCCAGCCATAAACACTTCCAAATTGATTATGTCCATGTAATGG
Organism: Camellia japonica; assembly: GCA_030407325.1. Classification (NCBI taxonomy): domain Eukaryota; kingdom Viridiplantae; phylum Streptophyta; class Magnoliopsida; order Ericales; family Theaceae; genus Camellia; species Camellia japonica. Next base: position 152,787,964 of record JAPPVO010000029.1, read on the forward strand.
TTCTGATCATCTTTGTCTTCTCTATATCCGAGAGTTCGGTTGTAATCGTTACTTTGAGGACTGATTACAGTGTGCTGCGGTGTTATTCAAACAAAGGGCAACTTTCTGTCGCTATACAGTGTGATGCGGTGCTATTCAAACAAGGGGCAACTTTCCGTTGCCATGCAGTGTCCTTCAGACAAGGGGCAATTTTCCATTGTTTTTGGATCTGAGGTTGTGTATCTCAAGAGTAAACTCCGTGTTGGTCAAGCAGTGGCCATTTGCAAAAACAGTTTTTGAGAATTTTTACTGAGGTTGATTAATTCTCTCGAAAACTATTCAATCTTTCCAAAACTGAACCATTTCTTGGACCCAAAAAAGGAAAATTTTCAGTGCTCATAGCCTGACTTGCATGATTTCAAATCAAAAAGTTGAACAAGTATGTTAATCTAACTCTCATGTTGGTCAAAATTGTTTTAGTAGAAACCCAAAACAAAAAATGGTCAAAATGATGAACTAGGGGCACAGTTAAGTCAGGTGTTCTGTCTTTTCCCCATTGTCACCACACTTGCCAGAGAGGGCACTCTACCTGCCGGAAAAGGGCACAATTGAAGCTAACAGTAAAAGGCCGAAAGCTATCTCATCCTCCGAGCAACGAGGTATCAAGCCAAGTACGAAGCACGAACTGGAATGAATGAAGATATTCCACTCCTTCGTCTGGACACATCTGATCACGTCCAAACTCCCCAGCAGAGCATCGTCAACCAATGTCAGCTGCAGATTGGCTACACGTCCAGTTGTAGCGTGACCCCTCTGTGGGAGAAGTTCACTGTTGTGAGCAGAAAAAGAGAATCTGGCAGAATGCTAGGGGACAAGAGCCCGCAACTTCTTGTTTATCCATCAACCACCCAGGGGAGGGATAAAAAAAGAAGAGAGATTGAAGAATAGAAAGATGTGTGCTGAGAGAAAAAGTGAGGAAAGGGCTTTTTCAGAAAAACAGAGCCTGAGGGCCGAGTGATGTGAGAATCACAAATGAGAAAGGGTGGGAAACAATACTCGGAGAAACTGGCTCCCTGTGAACCGAGAGGTCTCTTGCCATTCGAATACGTCTGAGTGTCGTATCTTTTGTTTTGTTTGTCTCGATTCTTGCTTTGAGTCGTTTCGAGTGTTTCTCGATGTGTTTAGGTTGTTTACCTTTTGTTTTCCGTTGTTGAGTCGTTTTTGCTATGGTCAGCCGTAAGCTCAATACCCGGTCCAGAACTCATTTGTCGATTTCAAAAATAAATCGTTTTGTGCTCAAAGTGCTGTGTCATTCTCCACATTTGTGCAAAATAGGATTTGTTCTTTCATAAAACTGCAGGGTTTAACCTAGGTCATGTCAAAACAGTAGAACCAGGACCTATCTGAAGCGCAAAAGAAAAGAGGGAAAATTTGGAGCATCTGAGTTTGTTTCAACTTCTGTAAGTCCCGTCATTACATCTTGTATGTTCAGATTGACCTGTGTGTTCAGAGTGAGCAGTGTGCTGTATGAGCTGTGTGCCAAATAAATCGAGTACTGTGTTATGAGTTGTGTGTTCGGAATAAGCAGTGTGTTGTACGAGCTGTGCGTTCAAAGTGAACAGAACACTATGTCGACTGCTTCAAAGCCAGAATGGCAATCAGAAGTGCTCCCTCCGAAAACCAGTCCTTGTCAGGGGCATCTTGGTTGCGTTTGCAATGAGTTCCTAGGAGACCAACTGTGACGTTGGAAACTAGAGTTCGAATGGTTGTTGCCGAGAACACAAAGGTTTGGAATTTCCGAGACTAAAGTCTGGTTTAAATACCCAGGGGTGTATCCCCGGCTTGAAATCTGTATGGAAACCCCATAGGTCGAGGTAGCAGGTATGCGCCTCGGTTCTGGATACTGAACCAACCTAGTCTGTTACCCCGTTGGAGAGTAGGGAAAGTTGTGAATATGATCAGGAAGAAAAACAGCTGTGGCTTCTATATGCAAGTGTTGTACTTGTCAGCATTTTAGAACCTTTGAACTGTGAGTTGAAGGTTAGTGTTCGAAGAACACAAGAAGAGGAGATCCCCATCAGAGTAGAGCAGTTCACCGTCACTCACCCTGTGAGGTGCTTTTTGAAGTACCGCTTTATTTGTTTATTACATTTCCCTAAATATCATGCACTACTTTGCTTAAAACATGTTGTAGCATGTATCAATTCATCGCACTCATTGCATTTTATTTGCATCTTGTGTTATCTTCTATCGATTATCTGTTCACGCTGAGCAGCGTTTAGGATCGTCGTCCTCCGGGGCTTTCTCAGGTTGCGTCGTGCACGCTCCTGATTGTTTGTTTTCGGACCTTCTCTCAAGATTTCAGCGTGGTTTGAGTGTCCTTTTCCTTACACGATTTCAGCGTGTTTGGAATTTATCTCAGGTTGCGTCGTGTACGCTCCTGATTGTTTGTTTTTGGACCTCCTCTCACGATTTCAGCGTGGTTTGAGTGTCCCTTTCCTCACACGATTTTAGCGTGTTTGGAATTTGACTCAAGTTGCATCGTGCACGCTCCTGATTGTTTGTTTTTGGACCTCCTCTCACGATTTCAACATGGTTTGAGTGTCCCTTTCTTCATACGATTTCAGCGTGTTTGGAATTTGACTCAGGTTGCGTCGTGCAGGCTCCTGATTGTTTGTTTTTGGACCTCCTCTCGCGATTTCAGCGTGGTTTGAGTGTCCCTTTCCTCACACGATTTCAGCGTGTTTGGAATTTGACTCAGGTTGCGTCGTGTACGCTGCTGATTGTTTGTTTTTGGACTTCCTCTCGCGATTTCAGCGTGGTTTGAGTGTCCTTTTCCTCACACGATTTCAGCGTGTTTGGAATTTTTCTCAGGTTGCGTCGTCCACGCTCCTAATTGTTTGTTTTTGGACCTCCTCTCATGATTTTAGCATGGTTTGAGTGTCCCTTTCCTCACACGATTTCAGCGTGTTTGGAATTTGACTCAGGTTGCGTCGTGCACACTCCTAATTGTTTGTTTTTGGACCTCCTCTCGCGATTTCAGCGTGGTTTGAGTGTCCTTTTCCTCACACGATTTCAGCGTGTTTGGAATTTGACTCAGGTTGTGTCGTGCACGCTCCTGATTGTTTGTTTTTGGACCTCCTCTCACGATTTTAGCGTGGTTTGAGTGTCCTTTTCCTCACACGATTTCAGCGTGTTTGGAATTTTTCTCAGGTTGCGTCGTGCACGCTCCTGATTGTTTCTTTTTTGACCTCCTCTCACGATTTCAACGTGGTTTGAGTGTCCCTTTCCTCACACGATTTCAGCGTGTTTGGAATTTGACTCAGGTTGCGTCGTGCACACTCTTGATTGTTTGTTTTTGGACCTCCTCTCACGATTTCAGCATGGTTTGAGTGTCCCTTCCTCACACGATTTCAGCGTGTTTAGAATTTGACTCAGGTTGCGTCGTGCACGCTCCTGATTGTTTGTTTTTTGACCTCTTCTCACGATTTCAGCGTAGTTTGAGTGTCCCTTTCCTCATACGATTTCAGTGTGGTTGGAATTTGACTCAGGTTGCGTCGTGCACGCTTCTAATTGTTTGTTTTTGGACCTCCTCTCGCAATTTTAGCGTGGTTTGAGTGTCCTTTTCCTCACACGATTTCAGCGTGTTCGAAATTTATCTCAGGTTGCGTTGTGTACGCGCCTGATTGTTTGATTTGGACCTCCTCTCGCGATTTCAGCGTGGTTTGAGTGTCCCTTTTCCTCGCATGATTTTAGCGTGTTTGGAATTTATCTCAGGTTGCGTTGTGTACACGCCTGATTGGTTGTTTTTCTTTTTCTCACGATTCCAGCGTGGTTGGAGTGTGTTCACCCTTTGCATCTACTACACTATCTGTTTTCTCGTGCTATTTTGCGCATCGCACTGTTTTGTGCAGTTTATGACTCACGCTATTTTGCGTATCGCACTATTTTGTGCACCTTACTTGCATTGTGCATGCATTTTATCACGCTATTTTGCGCGTCGCACTATTTTGTGCACCTTACTTGCGTTGTGCATGCATTTTATCGCACTATTTTGCGCATCACACTGTTTTGTGCACCTTACTTGCATTGAGCATGCATTTTATCGCGCTATTTTGCGTACCTCATCTGCACTTGTTCGTGCATTGCATCATTCGCGCTATCTTGCGCACCTTACCTGCACTAGTTAGTGCATTGCATTGTTCGCGTTATCTTGGGCACCTTATCTGCACTTGTTAGTGCACTGCATTATTATGCACCTCATTCCACTCGCATTGTTATGTGTCACACTTAGGTTGCATTGTTATGCATCCCCTTACTTGCATTGTTATGCACGCTCCTACCTTTCCGAAACACTGGGATATGTCCTTGTGTTTCTCCTTCTTTGGTTAAGAGCATTTGGAATACGTTCCGATGCCTATACCTTTCCAAAACACCGGGATATGTCCCTGTGTTTCTCCCTCTTTGGTTAAGAGCATTTGGAACATGTTCCAATGCTTGTACCACTCCCTTTCCTCTCATGCGTGTGCCACGCTGAGAGATGCTCTCTTTCCTCTCATACGTGTGCCACGCTGAGAGATGTTCTCCTTCCTTCTCTTGCATGTGATACGCTGAGAATTGTTGTTCCCTTCCTTTTCTTGCGTGTGATACGCTGAGAATTGTCGCTCCTTCCTTCTCTTGCGTGTGATACGTTGAGAATTGTTCTCCTTCCTTCTCTTGCATGTGATACGCTGAGAATTATTCTCCTTCCTTGTCTTGCGTGTGATATGTTGAGAATTGTCGCTCCCTTCCTTCTCTTGTGTGTGATACGCTGAGAATTGTCACTCCTTCCTTCTCTTGCGTGTGATACGCTGAGAATTGTTGTTCCTTCCCTTCTCTTGCGTATGATACGCTGAGAATTGTCGCTCCTTCCTTCTCTTGCGTGTGATACGCTAAGAATTGTTGCTCCTTCCTTCTCTTGCGTGTGATACGCTGAGAATTGTTATTCCCTTCCTTCTCTTGCGTGTGATACGTTGAGAATTGTTCTCCTTCCTTCTCTTGCGTGTGATACGCTGAGAATTATTCTCCTTTCTTCTCTTGCATGTGATACGCTGAGAATTGTCGCTCCCTTCCTTCTCTTGAGTGTGATACGCTGAGAATTGTTGTTCTCTTCCTTCTCTTGCGTGTGATACGCAGAGAATTGTCGCTCCTTCCTTCTCTTGCGTATGATGCGCTGAGAATTGTTGTTCCTTCCCTTCTCTTGCGTGTGATACGCTGAGAATTGTTGTTCTCCTTCCCTTCTCTTGCGTGTGATATGTTGAGAGATGTTGTGTTTGAGACTCTGGGTGTCCTCGGTAGTTGCTTTTAGTCTTCTCCGCGTGAGACGCAGTGAGAGTTGCATAATTCTCTTACATCCTTTCTGCATGAAATGTACTTTGATTCTTATTTACTTGCTTAAACTATTGCATGTTATGCTTCATTACAGCTCTCTTTGCATGATCATAAGTTATGCTCTGCATCGTGCATGTCCTTTGCATCTTGTCCCTGCCTGCGGGTGCATATCTTTGTTGTCTTGTATGCTTGTCCAAGTCTTCGGCCTTGTCAAAAATGGGTCGTCTCTGAGCTTTGACATTCACTTCCGTCATTTTATGACTTTCGAGTTCTGTCAAAGAGAGGCAACTGTAGACACCTCATTTTTTACTGTCCTCAAGACTTGGACGTCATCGTTTGAACACTCGATGATCATCCATGCTTGTGTTCGTTTTGAGTTCCCGAAGGTCTTGGCTGCGCGCCTTGCCTTAGGATCTCTCAACTTGTTTGTTTTGTGCTTGGTTGTGGACTAAGGACTTGTGGTTTTTGCTTCTGAGGGAAGAGGGTGGCTTGTTGGCCATCCCCTCAACCCATCAGCTAAGGCATGATGCCATCGGCCATGTTTTCTTGCCATCGGCCATAAGTTTTGGTCGATCGACACTCTTTTTGGTCTATCGGCCATATTTTTGAGCCGAGACCTTTCCACCTGCTTTTGCAGATATTTTTGTGCCAGTTGTGCCAGCTGGTGAGCACAATTCTCACCCTCCATATACACGTGTATGGAGGGATTGCATCAAGACTCAAGCTTGCTCAACAAGCTTGAGAATTGAAATTCTATAAGAAGGGAGACCCCTCTCCCTTTCCAGAGGTTGAGAAAATTTGGTCTTGAGAGATAGATATACATTTGTATCTATATTTCCTTGTTTGATCTTGTTTTGTGCTTTAAAGTGTCATTTTGTCTCACTTTTGTACACAAACACACACTCAAACACCATACTCTTGGAGCTTAGGTCCCTTGAAGTTGTTTTTGAAGTTTTTGGACTGGTTTTGGTCAGAAGAAGCTGCTGGAGTTGTAGCTTTGAAGGTGGTCTTCAAGGGTGAGTTTCTACCTTTTAAACCCCCATTCTTGCTTAAGCTTTTAGCCTTACTTGCATATTGTTTTAAGCTCAACTCTAAACTACAAAAAGTTCTGATTTTGTATGCTTAAGATCTTTGTTTAATGTCACTTTTGTGTTGGGGGTTGTTTACCCCCTCTTAGGCCTTGTTTGGCCTTGCTTTTGTGCCTTCTTTTTAAGCCTTTGGGACCACCTTATTTTGGCCTTCTCAACACTGAAACTCAGAGGAATTTCAGTGGTGGGGAGGGTGTTTTGAGGTCCCAAAAAAGGAGAGGGTCATCCCCTCTCCTTGTGTCTTGAATACTTGCTTTGTATGCCTTATGTGTGAGCATGTTTGTTAAGCTTATGTTGGCCATATCTTAGCTTGTATTTGGGCTTATTTTAGCATGGCATGTCGCTGTTTTTACTTGGTTTTGTCACTCCATGCATGCCTAATACACTTGTAGTGTAAATCACACAAACTAGTCTTGTATGCTTCATGAAGCAGCAAGTCATTCTAGCTTGTTTTGTTTCCATTTCAGCATGTTTTTGGTGATGTTTTTCCATGTCATACCTCTGTTAGGGTTTGGTTTGGTCACCTCTTACATGTCTCATGCACTTGTAGTGCAATTCCATGAATTAGCCTAGTGTGTCTCATGCTTTAACATGTCATTCTAGCATGCTTTTGTCACAACTCAAAGAAGCTTTTAGCCTTGTTTTACCATGCTTAAGCTCTGATTTATGTTGTCTTGATCATATATGCCATGTTTTGTATAGCCTTAGTGCATTCTAGCTTGTTAGCTTTGAGTGTTCAAGTCACTAGCATGCATTACTTGGACCATTTTCATGATTTGGCATCATTTCATATGTGATTTCAGTCCATGTAATGTGATCATACACTTGCATCTTTCACTCATTTGATGCTTTGTAAGTTTGGCTCTTTATGCCTCAAGAATGGGTCGTTGTGCATGCCTCTATGCTTAGGCCTTTGGGATGCCATCTCAGTGGGTTTTTGGGCTTATTTTGACATGCCATAACTCTGCTTTTCATTGGTTAAGTCATGCCATGTTTGGTTTTAATAGGTGTAGTGTAACACCCCTTTGTAGCCTTGCATGCTTCATGCTTTGGTCTTTTGTTCTAGCTTGTGTTGGCTAGGTTCAAGCCTGCTTTTGGTCTTGTATTGACCTGCCTTGGAACTTTTTTGGATGCCCTTGCCCCTTTGGGGCTTGCTTTGCATGGCCATGGTTTAAGTCCCTTTGCTAGTTTCAAGCTTTAAGCTTCCTTGCATGCTATGCTTGTGTTATATGTGTGATTTGGAATCATTCCTAACATCATTTCAAAGCATGTAGTGTTGTCACACTTGCATGCTTTTCGTTCTTTAAGTGCTCTTGAGAGTTGTCCTCTTTATGCCTAGGTGATAGGCCAATTGGCATGCTTGCTTGCCTTGCATTTCATGTCACCATTTCATTACTTTGGCCACTGATTTCGGGCATGACTGAGGTCTGTCCATCTTTAGTATAAGTCCATTTACCATGTTGTTCAAAGTTGCTACCTTACATCATGTTTGCATGCTTGAGTTGCATGACATTTGCATGCTTGGCACATTGCACGTTTGCATGTTTAGGTTGCATTGCATTTGGCATGCTTGTTACATTAGCCTTGCATGCATGTTTGAGTCATATTGCATTTGGCATGCTTATGTTGCATTGTATAGCTTTTCCATGTTGCATGTATTGCATTGTGTTTGGTTTGGGGTGTCAAACCAAACACGAGGACCGAGGGACGTTTGGTAGTTGAAGTGATGAACGTGCCTCAATCCTCGGTCGCCGACACACTTGATCCAACATGATAGAGTGTGAGGCATTCATGTGTTTTTGTGCATTCATGTGACATTGATTTGTGCAACTTGGCCTCTTTGGCCATCATGCATTAGAATGCGCGATTGATGGGTTGAGAGTCCAGCACTACACTCCTTTGAGTTTCAAACATGATAAGGGGTGTGGTTGCACACACATTTTCGTGCAAATACATTGCCATGCCTCTGTTTGTACTCTGCTACAGCAAAAGGAGCAGTTTACAGGAAAAGATGGCCTATCGGCTATCTGGTGTGCCGATCGGCTAGAAACATTCGGCCGATAGCTTCAAAATTGGTCAATGACCCTCATCACTTGGCCGATGGCTTTACCTCTTGGCCGATGACCTCTCAGAATGTCCATGAGGTAGGTCAGAAGCATCGCAGAAGTTGGCATAATTTTCAGAGGTGCAGAACAGTGCAAACAGAGGCAACATGAGGCATGGCAATGGATTTCCGAGCGAAGTCGATCGAGCATGCATATGTCCCTCTTCTCGAGGCCATTTTAACTGCTTTGTATAGTTAGTTAATTTGTAATTAATTAGTTAATGTGTTAGCTAATTTAATTCATCGTTGTAAATTCTTAATTAGCTTAGCTTAGCTAATATTCAATTTGATTGTGTAATAATTAGTCTAATTAGATTATTAGATTAGTTAGAATAGCTTAGCGTAGCTAATTTGTATTATTCATTCGGACCCTCCGTCGAGAGGGCGAATTTTGTAATAAGTGTGCGTGAGTGTGTGAATGTCTTCCAACCCCACGTCTTTCTCCCTTTTACTTAACCACTTACGATGGTTAGTTTTAGGTCATGTTTTGATTAGCATCCTTATGTTTGCACGCGTGCATCCATTCATTTGTTTTGCATGCACCGAGCTCGGTGCATCATACTAACTGCATTGTATTTCAATACCAATTTGAATACATGCTAAGTGTTGCATTTCACATGACATCTTCGAATAGCCGAGCCTATTTCTAGTTGCATTTTGCATGTGTTGCATTAGCCATCTTAACATAAACTAGGATCATGCATTGATTACTAACTAGTTCTTTGTTTTGGCTCGGAGTACTACGTAAGCTTTTATGCTTTAGCATCTTGCATGTGTGCGAGTGATTGCCATGATAGCATGCTTGCCATGAGGCTATGTGCTTAATCGATTAACTGCTTGAATGCCTGTGGGTGAAGGTTGGATTACTTGAATTGGAACAATTCATTGAAATGCGAGTTTTAAGCCCACTTAAGAGTGGCAAAATCATGTTTTCTTAAGCCCACTTGAGGGTGGCAAATCCACGTCTTAGCCTACTTGTGGATAGCAACTTCAAACCATTTTCAAACAAGCATGAAATGTTTTGTTCGAACTTAGGCGATCTAGTCTATACTTGTATGCGGTGCGCATCACGTAGAAAGCTAGCTAAATAAACTGGAATAAGAACACATGTATTTTCAAAAACAAAATATCATGCTAGTAAAGGCCGATCTTTGATCGGGCAAGCGGGGGTGCTCATTGCATGACCTTCACCTCTCATATCTAAGTTCCCGAGCCTAGGCAACTTTGGTGATGACGGACACGTGGCCTTAGGCACGAGTCAGGGTTTCCTAAATTTCCCAAAACAAAAACATTTAGGTGGCGACTCTGTATCTGGCAAAGCAGTCCATGTTTGGCACTTCTTTATAAAAATCAGTTTTCCAAAACGATTTGCCGGATTTGGACTCTTTGGTGATTTATCGGTCTTGCATTGCACTTTGCGAGATTAGATTCAGAACTGTGACATTAAGTCCGAACTGTAGTAGCTAATGAACAAAACGGATTTCGTGTAATTCGTGCGCGGAGCCGGGACGTTCGGGCACGTCTACACCATCCTCTATGTCCGGTATGGAATTAACGGCTTGAGCCTTCTTGAACAACTTTTCTAGCTTGCTCACTTTCAGCGCTGCTGGATCCACCTCAAATTCAAACGGTGTATCCACTAGATTGGTGGGTGCTTTGGACAGCTGAGGTAGGATTGGGGGTGGAACTGGCCCCGTTGGGGCGTCCGTATTTTCTTGGACGTTTGTAGTCTCCCCGAGTGTTGGAACTCTAAGTGGGGGCGTGGGTGGATGCGAAGCAGATGCTCCGGCTTGCTGTGGTTGTTGCTATTGCTGTTGTTGAAGTCTGGCAATCAACTCTGTTTGTTGAGCCACAACCTCTGCCTGGCGCGCAGCAAACTCTGCTTGACGGGCAGCATCCCGCTGCATGGCTTGCACAGTCTCCTGGAGCTGACGCATCATGTCCTCCATACTTGCCATAAGATACTGATCTAACTGAACAATAGGTATATCTCTCTCTGTAGCAAAAACTGAAACCTCAGCCTGACTACTCACTGGCGGGGTGGCTAAGGACCACTGATCTAGTAACCGCTATACTGATGAATTACGCCTAACTGACCTCCGTCTAGTAACCGAGGGTAATGAAAAGAACACTGGTTGTCCGTCTATCAGATCCTCGGATCGATGAAGTCTGCGACCTCTGGTCCAGAGTGCTTGGGGAATATCTGCCTAGTCGGAAGTAATTGTGCTAAACTACCTTGCAAAAAAATAAATAAAGCATAATAAGGAAACAAACAACCAGAAAAACAGACAGCATAACGGCTTAAATAAAGACAACACACAGTTGGCATTTGTAAGCTGAACACACTGTTCTCAACACTGATCACTGTTCCCAAATCACTGCCCCAGATCTGATATCCTCAGGTAAAACTGATTCTCCAAATACTGATGTCCTCAGACTTGAAACCCAGACTTACAAACTGATACATGCATTCCTGTAGAGGCACACTCTAAAAGCACATAGCAAGCAAGTGAGAGCCAAAACACCCCTATGGAGGGATAGGGTTTCCCTGTCCTATCTTGTCAGGAGCTAGGGTTTTACTACGCACACAACGGTTTCAAACAACCTACAATTGGGTAAGCAACCTGTCCTAGTTTGGAATAGTCACTATGGATTCCGATATGCACTAGGTCGAATGGTCAAAAAGGGTGCCTTGGTAAAAACCGAGGTTTGTGTTCCCATCGTGGCAGAGCCCGCAACCGGTTAGCCTTATGGTATGCAGCCTCCGACAAACTGTTCAGGAATAGCAGACGGCAAACACGGTGTCCTAGGCGCACCAATGCAAATGCAATGCAAAGAAATACATAAGTGTAGACAAAACAAGATATCATGAGTTCGTGTCAAGTTCTCTAAATCCCTAACATAGTCGCCGGAAACTGTAGACCGCCTCGGAACTCCGCTCGCCGCGCGAGGGTGCGAATCGTGGTTCTAGCTACTACAGTTCAGACTCCTGTCACGGTTCTGAATCTAATCTCACAAAGTGCAATGTAAGACTGATAAATCACCAAAGAGTCGAAATCCGGAAAATCGTTTTGGAAAATCGATTTTAATCAAAAAGTGCCAAACATGGACTGCTTTGCCAAATTTTAGAGTCGCCACCTAAATGTTTTGTTTTGGGGAAATTTAGGAAACCCTGACTCGTGCCTAAGGCCACGTGTCCGTCATCACCAAAGTTGTCTCGGCTCGGGAACTTGGGTACGAGAGGGGAAGGTCCTAAAATGAGCACCCCCGCTCGCCCGATCAAAGATCGGCCACTACTAACATGATATGTTGTTTTTGAAAACACATGTGTTCTTATTCTGGTTTATTGGCTAACTTGCTACGTGATGCACACAGCATACAAGTATAGACTCAATCACGCGGATTGGAACAAAATAACTCATATTTGTCTTTGAAAATGGTTTGAAAGTGCTACTCGCAAGTAGGCTAAGACACGGATTTGCCACCTTCAAGTGTGCTTAGAAAAACATGATTTTGCCACCTTCAAGTGGGCTTAAAACTCACAATCATCAAGTTGTTCCAATATAGGCAATTAAGCATTCACCCACAGGCATTCATGCAGTTAAACGCTTAAGCACATAGCGTCATGGCAAGCATGCTATACATGGCAACATACACATCTCATGTAGTATGCTAAAGCGTAAAAGCTTACCTAGTACTCCGAGCCAAAACAAAAGCTAGTTAATAATTAATGCATGATCCTAGCTATGTTAACAATGCCTAATGCAACACATGCAAAAATGCAGCTAAAATAGGCTCGGCTATTCTAAGATGTCATGTGAATGCAACTTGATAACATGTATTCAAATTGGTATTGAAATACAATGTAGTTTGTATGATGCGCCGAGCCCGGTGCATGCAAGACAGATGAATGGATGCACGCATGCAAGCATAAGGATGCTAATCGAAATATGCCCTAAAACTAACCATCGAAACAGTTTAAGTAAAAGGGAGAAAGAAATGGGGGTTAGAAGACATGCATCGCACACACGCACACTTATTACAACAGTTGTGCCCTCTTGACGGAGGGTCCGAATAATAAGCTAACTAGCTAATCTAAGCTAATTAAATTAATTATTACAAAACGAAGCTAATTAACTAACAAGTTAACTAATTAGTTATTACAACACAAATGAATAGCTAAGTACATTAACTACTTAAGTACAAAACCAAAGCATTAGCTAGCTAAGCCAAGCAGCTAAGTAAAGCAGTAAAAAAGAGGTCCTCGGGGCGAGGGGTGCATGCATGCTCGGTCGTCTCGTTCAGAAATCCATTATGATGCCTCAACTTGCCTCTGTTTGCATTTGATCTTAGAACACTGCACAAAGCTCCAGATAGCTTC
>JAPPVO010000029.1:152800985-153272450 GCA_030407325.1 Camellia japonica
CTTAGGCGGCAATTCCTTATCAGAAAAGGTCAAAGTAGGTGAAGCACCTCCCAGGAAGACAAGTCCCACTAGTTGTTCTGGAGTTGTGTCGATAGACAACTTAGCCTTATCCATTGCTGATAGGACAGCTTACTGGTGCACACGCGAAGCCATGAGCAACCCCCAGATAGATATGTCCGCTTGGATCTTCTTCAGCTGCTTCAGTTCAACTTCTTCCTCTAACAATTTCTCATTCTGTTTTTCAGCCTCTTTGTCCTTTCTGGATGCTTCTGGTTGATCCAGGTGTAGGGGCTTGAAGTACTGCCCGCTCCTAGTCATGTGGTCCATTTCCTCAGAATACCAAGTATCGTCTGGCGGATTCTGTCCCCAATCTTCATCGATGTGGGCAAGATACAGGTCATCATCTTCCCACCATATTCCTCCGACAACCGACAGGCAATTGTCTAGTTCTGTTGTAAGTATTCCCACATCCACATCACAGTCATTCCCCTCAGGGCCTTTGGCTTTTCCAGCTTTCTGACTATTCTCGACTCTTTCCTGTTCAAAATGCTTCAGTGCAGCCTCTTGCTCTATATCCGCTGTACTAACACTACTCAATTCCTGAGCAAAATTCTTAGCACCGGTGCTCTCCGGCAGCTCTCCCTTGTCCACGATCGTTCCGGCTCTTGTAGCAGTTCTTGCTTCCGCTGTTCCAGCTTTGGTTGAAATCTTTCATCCACATCAGGCTCGTCACTGAGCCACCCCGAATTATCTGCTGATCCGTTTAGATCAAACCAATTGATTTGCACATCCCCTGAATCCTGCTCATCGAAGAACTGCAGATTGTTGATGTCCTCTTCGAGGTCGGCTAAGTCATCCAATCCCTGGCTTGGTCCATCCTCCCGGACTACATTGACCTCCATCCCTGTTGGTAACTCCACCTTTGGCTTGGCCTATTTGGTTGGCACAATGAAATGGCACGGGTTGTATTCCTCCTCAGATGAATCCATGGAGCCCTCAAGCACTGAACTAACATTCCCATATTCCACTAAGGCTATCCTGCCTTTATCTACCACGGTCACCACCTCAAGCTTGGGTTGGGATGTGGACGCATTCATCATGCACGAATCTGTGCTTTCCGGGATGAACAGCGCCGGCTTAGGTAGGTGGGAGGTGGTGATGTATATACTGGGGTCTTAAGGGACGGCCAGTGTTTGGATAATGTTTACTTGCCTAGGTAGAGGGCTTGGTTGTGTAGTGGGAGAGGATTCGTAGTGACATTAGGCTTTTCAGGAGGTGCTATCACTTTGTTATCAATGAGATCCTGAATCTTATGATGAAGTCTAAAGCACTGGTCGGTATCATGACCATGATGTTGGTGAAAGGCGTAGTACTTAGCCGGGTTGTGTTTAGGAGGGAGAGGATCGAGCAATGGACGTTGTTCTAACAGTTTTAAATGCCCTTTTCTAATCAGGACCCTCAAGGCCGCAGATAGAGACATGTAGAGTGGGTTGAAAACCCTCTGGCCTCGGGCCTGATGGCTAGAAGTTTAGGGGGTTGTATTAGCCGTGCCAGTAAAGAGGTTGGCATTTTTTGGTGTGGTGGTGACCATGCCCACATCTGAAGGCCTTACAGCTGCACTACTGCCAGTAGTTGCATTGGAACTACGTGTGAAAGCCCTCTTAGGCTGCTCTTTCTCGTGGTCTATCAGACCCTGCTTCATTGCATCCTCTATCTGCACCCCTATTTCATGGAGGTCAGTAAAGATAGACAACGGAAAGATTATCATCTTCTGTAGCAGTCTTGGTTGCAGGTTACAGACCACCATTCGGATCTGATCCTTTTCAGCTGGTCGAATGGTCATCATGGAGGCCTTGGCCCTCCACCGGGTTACAAAATCGGAGAATCCCTCCTTCGACTCTTGGCGGGTTGCTTCGAGATCATGAGTTGTGACCTCGATCTGTGTGTTGTAGGAATATTGAGCAATAAAAGCCTCAGCCATCTCGTCCCAATTCCTCTTTATAGAGTCTTCAAGTTTAGCATACCAAATGGTCGCGATACCCGACAGGGTCCGACCGAAGAGGGATAACTTCTACAATCTAGGTAGGCCCATCGGCCGCAGAATGTCTGAGAATAGCTTCAAGTGGACCATGGTGTAGACACCCCACTTTTGACCGTCCTTAAGACTTGGACATCATCGTTTGTGCACTTGATGATTGTGATTGTTTGTGTTCGTCTTGAGCGCCCAAAGTCCTCGGTAGAACACCTTGTCTTTGAGCCTCTAAACCGTTTTGTTTTGTGCTTATTTTTGGGCCAAAACCTTGTTGCCTCTTGCCTGGAAGGGGAAGGGAACTTGTCGGCCACTAGTTGTTCTTGTCGGCCACTTGTGGTGGCCGGTCGGCTACTAATGGTGGCCGACAGCCACTAATAGTGGCCGATGGCCATTTGTCTCTTTTTTTAGATATTTGTTTGCTAGTTGTGCCAGCTGTTGTTCACTAAAGTACATCTCCATACACGTGTATGGTAAGATGATTTCAAGCTTCAACCTTGGTGTTCTATATATAGGGGGTGCTCTTCCCCATTTAGAGGGGTTAGACATTTTAGAACAAAATTTTCTCTCTCTCTCTAGAATTCTCTCTCTCTTCTTGTTTTGTGCTTTGTAGTTAGTTTTCTCTACACTTTTGCGCACTAACCCTTAACCAAACTTGACCACCTTGGAGTTGAGGTCCCTTCGAGCCTAGTTTGAGCTTTGGAATGAGGTTTGAGCCTAAAATTGTGACTGTTTTGTGCTGTGCTTCAAAGGTAGAGAACTTACTTCATTTAAGCTTATTGTGCACACTTCTTTGGCCATCCTTTTGTATTGTTTTTGAGCTGGTTTTCAACTACAAAAAATTCTGGTTTTTGAGGCTTAACATGATGGTTTGAGGCTATTTTGTGTTAAGGAGTGTTCCACTATTCTTGTTGCTTAATTGTGTAGACTTTTGCACCATCTTTTGGCATATTCAAATCAAAATTTTTGGGTCTCTTAACCACTGAAATTCAGAGTCATTTCAGTGGCAAAAACCTTGTTTTTAAGTCCAAAATTGGAGGGGGTAGCCTCCCTTCCTTGTGTCTTGTTTGCATGCCTAGATAGCTTAACATGTAAGCATGTTTTTCTAGCATTTTGTACCTTAATCTCAACATGTTTTTGCTACTGTTTTGACTGGTTTCAGCTCTGTTTTGAGCTGGTTTGGTCCTTTAAGGCTTGTATTGTATGGTTGTAGTGTAAAGAGACTTCACTAGCTTAATGTTTTAGGCTTTTAAACGTGAATTGCATGAGTTGCTTGCATGTTTTAGTGTCATTTTGCACTCCAGTTCAGCACTGAAATCTCTGCAATCTCCCTCTATTCTTCACTCTTTCATTTATTTTGAAAGTGACTTTGAACCCCTTGTTGGCTTAAGTGTGAAATTGAGACACTCGTGCTTAATGGTTTAATTCCTTCGGGAGTTCATTACCAACGGCATGAGGTCCCTTTTATACTCAAGGCACTTGTGGTTTAAGCCTACTTTCAATTAGAGGACACTCACCTTTTGGACTAGTCAATTAAAGAATGGATTGGTAATCTAAAATGAGTAAACAAAATGAACAAAGTAAAAGAGGCAAGATAAAGCATCTTTTGTGTTGCATTGCATGTGTTCGAATCGGATGTTAATTCGAACACGAGGAAAATGGGACATTTCATACTCAAAGTGATAAAATGTGCCATTTTTCTCGGTCACCACCACCCTTGATCATACATGATAGGGTTATGGCTTTGTTGAGTCTTGTTTTGCACTCATTAAGCTTGTACAGCTTGGTTATCTAGCCATCATGCATTGAAAATACTTGGTTGATGGTTTGAGGGCCAAGAGTTTACTCTCCTTTGAGCTTACGTGATGATAAGAAGAGTAACAGTACACACACTGTGTGAGAATACACTACTTTGCCTCTGTTTGCTCTCTGTTGCAACAAAAGAAGAAATCCAAGGAAGGGGTGGCCGACGGCCACCAACAGTAGCCGATGGCCACCATTTGTAGCCAACCAACCATAAATGAAAAATTGCACAAGTGTGCTCCTGAGTTAGAGCAGAGGCATTCTGGAAGATGGCAGCACTGTTGATGTTCAAGCATGTGCAAACAGAGGCTACAACAGCAAGGCGGTGGCATTTTCGGGAGGAGAATCCAAGCATGCATGCATCCCTCACCCTGAGGCCATCTATTCGCTTTATTCATACAAGTGTCAAGTGTTATGATTATTCAATTAGCTTAGATAGTTAATTAGTTTAATTACTTTAATTAGCTTAGCTTAGCATAGCTAGTTATTCAACTTTGGTTTGTAATAATTAGTTAACTAGAATAGTTAATTAGTTTCGGTTTGTAATAGCTTAGCTTAGCTTAATTAGCATAGCTAGTTAGCTTTTATTCATTCGGACCCTCCTTCGCGAGGGTGTAATGTTGTAATAAGTGTGCATGCGTATGTGTATATCTTCCAACCCCACATATTTCTCCTTTTTATTTAATCGCTTTCGATGATTAGATTAGGGACATTTTTAATTAGCATACCTTATGCTCGCATGCTTGCATCCATTCATTTGTATTGCATGCACTGAGGCTCGGCGCATCATTCAAACTGCATTGCAATTTCAATATTTCTTTGAATACATGTTTCAAAGCATGCTATCAAAGTGCTGCAAAATACCATGATTAAGTAGCCGAGCCTATTTAGTTGCATTATTGCATGTGTTGCATTAGGCATCTTGTATAGTTAGGATCATGCATTTTCTAACTAGTTTTTGTTTTGGCTTGGAGTACTCGGTAAGTTTTTGCACTTTAGCATACTTGCATGAGTGTGATTGCCATGTTGCCATGATTCGCATGCTTGCCATGAGGCTATGTGCCTACTTGCTAAACTGTATGAATGCCTGTGGATTAAGGCTTGTTGTTTGAATTGGAACGATTCAACAAATGTGCGTTTTAAGCCCACTTTGTTGTGGAAAATCATGTTTTAAGCCCACTTTGTTGTGGCAAATCATGTTTTAAACCCACTATGTTTGGTGGCAAAACCGCATCTTTAAGCCCACTTGAGGGTGGCAAATTCAAACTATTTTCGCAAAACAAACATGAGTTGAATTGTTCTAAATTGAGTAAACTAGTCTATACTTGCTTGTGTGCATCACATAGTAAAGCTAGTTTAATAATCGGAATAAGAACACATAATGTTTATAAAATATCATATCATGATTAGTAGAGGCCGATTTTTGATCGGGCGAGTGGGGGTGCTCATTTCAGGACCTTTCCCTCTCGTACCTAAGTTCCCGAGCCGAGGCAACTTTGGTGATGACAGACACGTGGCCTTTGGCACGAGTCAAGGTTTCCTAAATTTCCCCCCAAAATAAAATATTTAGGTGGCGACTCTGTATCTGGCAAAGCAGTCCAATTTTGGCATTATTTGATTTAAAATCAATTTTCTAAAAAGGTTTGTCGGATTTGGACTCTTTGGTGATTATCAGTTTCACATTGCACTTGTGAGACTAGATTTAGAACCACAAGAGTCCGAACTATGAGGCCTTCATTTCAAACCTTTCCGAAAGGCAGGGGCGCGAAAAAAGGCGAGTCCACACATGGGATCACCCGAGCCATCAAAGCGGTCTATATGCGGTATTTTAAACCTATCTGGCAATGTCACCGCCTCATCAGTATAGCCATCCTCTATATCCGGGATCGAATTGACACCCTGAGCTCGTTTAAAGAGCTTTTCTAGCTTGCTTACTTTCAGTGCAATAGGGTCGACCTCAAACTCAAATGGCGCCTCTGTCGGGTAAACCTGTGATGCCCCTGTTCCGTAATTAACTAATTGGTCCTTAATATGAATTTGATTATATGTTTGATATGATTTGGTATGCCATTACGTGAAAATATGTGGTTTTGAATTTCTATCTGTTCACCGTAAGAATATCTGTTTGATTATTTGCATTAGAAAATAAATTGAAGGCCTTATCGGCCATAGAACCCGAAATTGACTACGCCAATGTGATTGGCATGATTTTTGGAGCCTACGGTGAAATTTAATTGGAAATTGATTCGGGTCAGATTAAATTGATTAAATTGGTGAATTAGTGCCCAACTATTTAATATTATTAAATAAGCATGAGTGGGACTTTTTATTTATGGCCATATACACTCTCTTTGCTCCTTTTTTTGAACTCAAAAATCTGAGGTAGGCATGGAGGGGGTGTGAAGGCCGGCTGTAGAGAGAGAGAGAGAAGAATTGTGCAAGTTTTGCTCTTGAACTTTGAAGGTCTTGAAGATAACTCAAGAAATTGCTATAGTTTGGAAGATTGAGCCTCTAGGTAAGCATTGGGTCTTGAATTCATGAGTTTGAACTTGTGATTTTGTGTATTAAAGGTTAATTGGTGATCAAGAATAAGAGTTGTACTATAATTGATGAGTTTGGAGTTAATATACACATGCATGTATAGGATCACCATGATTTTGTATAATCAAGCATGTGCTAAGTTGAATATGGAAATATGAGTGTTGAATCATACATGCAAGCATGTTTTTGTGTATTCCATGAGAATGAACACCATTTGCACTATTTGGAATAGAAATGAAGTCAAAAATTAGCATGCATGTTTGAATAATTAAGAGATGAGCTTGAATGCATGATTTTACCATATTAGAATGGGTTTTGGGGCATGCATGTGACTTATTTGTGAAATTGAGCCTCATTGAGTTGTAATTTGGGGTCTATACCATGTTAGCATGATTATACATGAGATTTGAGCCATTGCATGCAAGAATTGTAGCTGGGAAATTGAATTTGGGCTCAAGAACACAACCTGGAATTCCCAGATTTTTGATGTCCGCTCGAGCGGGGAAGTGCCGCTCGAGCGGGAAAATCGAGCTCCCAGCATTTTTGTCAGACATGGTGCCCACTCGAGCGGGGAAGTTGACGCTCGAGCGGGGAGCTATGTAGACAGGCTTTCCGCTCGAGCGGCCAAGTTCACGCTCGAGCGTGGATTTGATATAACCAGTATTTGTGCAGGCCTTAAGGGTACGCTCGAGCAGGGAATTCCACGCTCGAACGGGGACCCTATTTTTCTGAAATTCTGAAAATGCATTCTGTGTTCTGTTTTTCCGTTCCTTTTCACTTCTAAGCACTCTTAGGCATACATTGAGCATTGTAATTGAATTAAAGAGATAAGAATGAAGCCTAAAGAGGAATATGTGAATTAAAGAACGGATTGAATTGGTAGTGACCCTTTTGTGTTCATGGAATGTGTAGGGTCGAGCTCCAGGGCAAATCTACAAGCCGATCACTGTGAGTAATATCTGACATATGTTGTTGTCCAATTGCTACTTCTATGTAAGTATGTAAAGTTCATTAATTTAAAGGGTGGACACAGTTTGATATAAAAGTCTGTAAGGCCTATGTGCCAGATTGAAATAAATGTTTGGGCCAAAGGCCGATGGAAACGAATAACTGGGCCAAAGGCAGATTGAAATAAATGTTTAGGCCAAAGGCCGATGGAAATGAATAACTGGGCCAAAGGCCGATTGAGATGAATAATTGGGCCAAAGGCCGATGGAAATGAATAATTGGGCCGAAGGCCGATGGAAATGAATAATTGGGCCAAAGGCCGATGGGAATGGATGATTGGGCCAAAGGCCGATGGAAATGAATGATTGGGCCAAAGGCCGATGGAAATGAATGATTGGGCCAAAGGCCGATGGAAATGAACGATTGGGCCGAAGGCCGATGGAAATGAACGATTGGGCCAAAGGCCGACGGAAATGAATGAGTGGGCCAGAGGCCGTTTTGACATAAATGAAAGATAAAGAGGCCAAAAGGCCAGTATGTTTAGACCCACAGTCACTTGACTTACATTGTGTATATATATGTTAATTAGAAATATGAATTGGGCCCAAGGCCGTTCGGATTATGTTGTTCTACATATTGTTGTATCTTTTTATTTGATATTATTCACTGGGCTTTCGCTCACGCTCATTCATGTGTTTGTAGGTGAGCCAGGGAAACTCAAACCCAGCCTCAGTGAAGTCTGTGTGGAACAACAAAGGTTTTGGAGAGTCAGCCCTTGCGTCTCACGTACGAGACTTGCCTTCGCCTTTGTGTCGTGCTGTTCTATGTTGTCATGTCGGCGAAGTTTCGAGTACATTTGCATATAGTTTGTTGGTTGACTCAGTTTTGAATGATCCTGTCTGTACACAACTTTATGTTGCTATGCTTTCTGTTGTGAGTTATTAACATATGTATGTCTGGAATATTTTGATGTGCATATAAGCACGGCTCTATGGACAAAGTTTTTAATTATTGCTTCCGTTTGGCCCCTTCACTCTGTTGAGTACGTCTAGACTGGTTTGAGGCCGTAGGTAATCCCAGGATTACTGGCCGGTTACGTCCTTAACCCATGGGGGCGGGTTCGGGTCGTGACAAAACCGGTGCTTTGGAAGTCTGGAGTGGAACTGGCTCTGCCAGAATGTCCGCATTTTCCTAGACATTAGTTGTAATCCCAGGTATTGGGACCCTGACTGGGGGTGGATAAGAAGCAAAAGCTGCTGCTTGTTGTGGTTGTTGTTGCAGCTGAAGCCTACTGATCAACTCAGCCTGCTGGGCTGCAATTTCCGCTTGGTGGGCGGTGACTTCCGCTTGGCGGGCAGCATCCAGCTACATATTCTCAATAGTCTGTTGGAGTTGGCGGAGCATTTCTTCCATGTTGACTAAGGGGTGTTGATTTATCGAAACTGGTGTGTACTCTCTTTCCGAAGTGGAAGTAGAAAACTGGACTTCGCTGAATGAAGGTAACTGTCGAACCGGTGAGTTATGCCTGACTCTCCTCCGCCTTGTAACTGGGGGTAACGAAGCAAACATTTGTTGTCCTTTTACAAGATCCCCAGATCGGTAAAGTTGCCTTACTCAAGTCTAGAGTGCTTGGGGGGTAACTGCCTCGTTTGAAGCAATCGTGAAAGACTACCTTTGTAAAACAGAAAATAAAGCAAAAAGAAACAAAAAATCAGAAAATCGCACAACACCTTGGCTCAGACAGAAACAACACACAATTGTAATCTTAAGCTAGATAACTGTACTCAAACACTGATTTATGCCCCAAATTTCTACCTCAAAACCAATACCCTCAAACTAATACCCAGACTTGCAACTGATACATACATTCCTGTAGAGTTTCACTCTAAAGCACGTATCAAGCAAGTGAGAACCACAACACCCTTATGATGGGATAGGGTTACCCTGTCCTAATTTCGTCAGGAACTAGGGATTCACTACACAAACAAGCGGTTTCATACAATCCTGCACTCGAGTGAGCAACTTGTCCTAGTTTAGAACAATCTCTATGGCTTCCGATATGCGACTAGGTCAATTGGTCAAAAAAAAAAAGGTACCGCAGCAAGATTGCCTAATATACCTCTCACACCTAACACGAGAAGTGAAAAGAGGATCAAACGGTACAACGGTAGTCGAGATCCAAGGCTTGTGTTTCCATCGTGGTAGAGCCCTCAACCGGTCAACCTTTTGACAAGCTTTTCCAAGCAAGCCTCCAGCAAACCGCTTAGGAATAACAGATGGAAAACACTATGACTTAGGCGCACCAATGCAAATGCAATGCAAAGAAACACATAAGTGTAAAATAAAATAACATATCATGAGTTCGAGTCAAGTTTTCTAAATTCCCTAGTAGAGTTGCCAGAAACTGTGGACTCGCCTTTTTCTGCACCCCACCTTTCGAAAGGGTTTGAAAAGAAAGGCCTCATAGTTCGGACTCCCGCGGTTCTGAATCTAGTCTCACAAGTGCAATGTGAAACTGAAAATCACCAAAAAGTCCAAATCCGGCAAATCGTTTTGGAAAATCAATTTTTAATCAAATAATGCCAAAATTGGACTACTTTGCCAAATTACAAAGTCGCCACCTAAATATTTTGTTTTTGGGAAAATTTAGGAAACCCTAACTCGTGCCAAAGGCCAGGTGTCCGTCATCACCAAAGTTGCCTCGGCTCGAGAACTTAGGTACGAGAAGGGAAGGTTATGGAATGAACACCCCCGCTCGCCCGATCAAAGATCTGCCTCTACTAATCATGATATGTCATTTTATAAACATTATGCGCTCTTATTCCGGTTATTAAACTAGCTTTACTATGTGACGCACACAAGCAAGTATAGACTAGTCACAAAACTTGGAACAATTCAACTCATGTTTGTTTTGAAAATGGTTTGAATTTGCCACCCTCAAGTGGGCTTAAAAATGTGGATTTGCCACCAAACACAATGGGCTTTAAACATGATTTGCCACAACAAAGTGGGCTTAAAACTCACATTTGTTGAATCGTTCTAATTCAAACAACAAGCCTTCATCCACAGGCATTCATGCAGTTTAGCATTTAAGCACATAGCCTCATGGTAAGCATGCGAAACATGGAAATATGGCAATCAAACTCATGCAAGCATGCTAAAGCATAAAAACTTACCTAGTACTCCGAGCCAAAACAAAAACTAGTTAGAAAAATACATGATCCTAACTATGTTAAGTGGCTAATGCAACACATGCAATGATGCGACTAAATAGGCTCGACTACTTAATCATAGTATTTGTAACACTTTGATAGCATGCTTTGAAACACATATTCAAAAAAGTATTGAAATTACAATGCCGTTTGAATGATGCGTCGAGCCTTAGTGCATGCAAGACAAATGAATGGATGCAAACATGCAAGCATAAGGTATGCTAATTGAAAATGTCCCTAATCTAACGATCAAAAGCGATTAAATAAAAGGGAGAAAAACGTGGGGTTGGAAGACATTGGAAGACATACACACACGCACGCACACTTATTACAACATTATGCCCTCAAGAAAAAGAGTCCGAATGAATAAAAGCTAAGCTACTCTAAGCTAAGCTAATCAAATTAATCTAATTAAGCTGACTAGACTAATTATTACAAATCAAATGAATAACTAGTAAACTAATTACTAACTATTACAACACTTTAATCAACTAGTAAACTAATTAATTAAAAGGAATGTACAGTAACTAAGCATACGAGATATTAAGCTACACTGCCACTGCTCCGCTTCAGGAAATGGAAGATGCATGCACTCGGTTTTTGTCCCGAAAAGCCCTCCGTTTTGCTCCCGAGAGGCTCTGTTTTGAGCATATTCTAGAAACTTTCTGCTCCAACTTACCAAATCTTTGCTGAGGATCACATCAGTGGCCTGCCAGCCATAGGAGGTTGCTGCTAGCCCCCTGCTGGCCAAAAGGACGCCTTGCCGGCCAGAAATGAGGCATTGCCGGCCATGGATGGGGCACTGCTGCCCACTGATGCTCTGAGCCACCATACTGCAATAGAGCACAAATAGAGCAAAAGGAAGGTTTTTGCAAGGGTTTGTTTATACTGTCCCCCTCCTTATCATCTCAAAACCTCAAATGAGTAGCACACTTGGATCCAAAACCACCAATCAAGCAATTTGTGCATAATGGCCAAAGAACCAAGGAATACAATTTTATTGTATGTAAAAAAAGACTTAAGACCATCACCCTATCATGTGTGATCAAGGGCAATGGAGACCAAGGAGATTGGCTCATTTCATCACTTTGAGTATGAAACGTCCCATTTTCCTTGTGTTCGAATTAACTTCCGATCCGAACACATGCAATGCAACACGAAAGATGCTTCATCTTGCTTCTTTTACTTGTTCATTTTTGTTTACTGATTTTAAATTTCCAATCCATTCTTTAATTGATTAGTCCAAAAGTGAGTGTCCTCTAATAGAAAGTGAGCTTAAACCACGAGTGCCTTGAGCATGAAAGAGACCTCATGCCGTTGATAATGAACCCCCGAGGGGATTAAACCATTAAGCATGAATGTCTCAATTTCACACTTAAACCAACAAGGGGTTTAAAGCCACTTTCAAAATAAATGAAAGAGTAAAACAAAGGAGTATGTGACAGAGTTTATGATGCTGAAATTACATGCAAAATAGCACCACAACATGCAAGCAACTCAAGTAATTCATGTTTAAAAGCCTAAAACACCAAACTAATGAAGCCCTTTACACTACAACTATGCAAAAGACCACTCATACAACACAAACAGCCCAAAACAGAGCCAAGGCAACCCAAATCAGAGGTAAAAACATGCTGGAAATAGGCTAAGATAAGCTACAAAAACATGCTGACTTATGAGGCAACTAGGCATGCAAGCAAGACAACAAGGAGGGGAGGCTAACCCCTCACATTTTGGACCTCAAAAGAAGGTTTTTGTCACTGAAATAACCCTGAATTTCAGTGGTTAAGAGGCCCAAAAAGTTTGATTTAAAGGTGATGAAAGATAGCACAAAAAGTTTCACAAGCTAAGAAACAAAAAGAGGGAACAACCCCTCAACTCACAAAGACTCAAACTACCATATTTATGCCTCAAAAACAAAGTTTTTCACACTTCAAAAATACCCTTAAATAGTTGAAAAGGATGGTAAATCAAGTATGCATAATAAGCTTAAATGAGGTTAGTGCAATACCTTTGAAGCAAAGTGCAATTCAGCCACTAACTCAAGCTCAAAACCCCTTCCAAGGCTCAAACAAAGCTCCAAGGGACCTCAGCTCCAAGGTAGTCAAGTTTGATCAAGGGCTTATGTGCAAAAGTGTAGAGAAACTAGACTTTAAAGCACAAAATAACAAGAGAGAGAGAAATCTAGAGAAAGAGAGAGAATTTTTTTGTCTTCAAATTTTCTAACCCCCTTACATGCAAGAGAGGGGTCATATATATAGAAGATGCAAATTCCCTTCACAAAGATCCAACCACACACGTGTTAGAAGATGCATGAACTTGTGCATACAGCTGGCACAAAATATCACAAAATATCTGTTAAAAACACTGATGGCCGGCAAGGCTTCATTGATGGCCGGCAAGCACATCAATGGCCGGCAGGCCATCAACATCCTCATGCTGAAAAGACCTAAGCATGGTCCAAAAATGAAGCAAAAATGATGCAAGGTTTGGAAAACTCAAACATGTGGCATTCTGCCGCGGACTTCGAGCGTTCGGTGAGCAATCAGACTCGCCATCGGATGTACCAGCACGAACATCCAAGTCTTAAAGGGCCGTCAAAAATGGGATGTCTACAATATTGTTCTTTAAGATTTGGCCATTTTTTTTAATTTCTTAAACAAAATTTTCAAATTTTTTTATTTGTAAAAAATTAAAAACATTTAATTGACTTACCAATCAATAAATAAAATTTTAAATGATGAACACTGTTTCATAATTTATGGATTTTAAAAAAAAAATTATCACCCATATATGGAATAAGAAAAACTAAAACCACATATTATTTTCATTTTTTATTTTCAACTCTTTAAAACTCTAACGGTACCTTTTTATTTTCCCAACATTGTCTTTTTAAATTTGCAAAGATAAAAAACTATACCGGAGTTACATAGTGGTTAGTGGAGGTGGTGA
Organism: Camellia japonica; assembly: GCA_030407325.1. Taxonomy (NCBI): domain Eukaryota; kingdom Viridiplantae; phylum Streptophyta; class Magnoliopsida; order Ericales; family Theaceae; genus Camellia; species Camellia japonica. Next base: position 152,814,471 of record JAPPVO010000029.1, read on the forward strand.
GCGTAGCAACAACAACGATGATGATGAGCTCGGTCAGAGTATTGTTTGGGTGAGTTTTGAAAAGGTGAATATTACTTAAAAGAATAATAGATAGTTTGGGTGATGAATTAATTTAGAAAACTAATGTGTGGTTGAGATTAAGTGTGAATTTTACTATATAAAAATTGAATATGGATCATATATTGTTTTTTTTATATATCATTTTGAAACTTTTGCATAGCTATTAAAAATTATTGTGATCACATATTATTTATCATTTGATATATTATTACTGTATTATTGTAATGAGTTTTATTATTAATGTCTATTATCACTATAGTGGTGAGATGTCACATGATAAATAAAAATATATTTTGTTATTATTATTATTGATAATATATTTCTATATTTATTTTTTACAATGTTCAAAAAATAATATATGTTCATTGTTAGTTTTTGTAAATGAGAAGTCAAAAATAAATTATATATAATTCAAGTTATAACTAATCTGAGATTGAAAAGGAAAGTTCCACAAGAAATTATAATTATATATAATTTTACAATATTTTTAAAAAAATATAAAGAAAAATTGGAACTATAAATTATAATTATCAAACAACCTAATTCTATTACAAAAAAATTAAATGAAAAATTGATTAAATTTGAATTTATAATTATTAAATATTTTTAATAAGCCATCGATTTTTTATTCAAGTTTTAGCCTGATCCGGTCCTAAATATTTTTTCAGATATAAATATATCTTAATATTGCTATATTAGACATATTTTGAGAAGGGTAAATTATATCGATAGTCATTGCATTTTGTCTCTTGTGTCAATTTGATCTTTGCAATTTTAATTAGTTTGATTTTGACCATTAATTTTAGATTTTGTATCAATTTGGTCCAATTGATAATGTCGGTTAAGGTTTTTAAAATAAAGTAGTTATTGAGTTGGTTGATATTAATTTACTGAGTTGAATAAATTTATAATTTTATTTATAAAATTATAACAGATACTATTCATGTGTGTATTTTCAATAAAAAAAAACACTAACAATTATAACAATTAGACCAAATTGAGACAAAATTATAAATTCAAAATTAAAATCTAGAAAATTAAAATTGAAATGACAAAAATAACACGAGTTAAAATATAAGGTGTAATTTATTATTTTAAGAATAATTACATAATTTCTTAATTAATTTTAAAATTGTTAATAAATATACCAAACAAATATGTACATGATTCCTATTTTTGTTATAATTTTTTTGAAAATTATATTTACTAATTAAAAATTAAATAAAAGGTGGGTCTACTAACTCATGGATTGGACATGAACTAGACGATTCTCCAAGGATTAGGCTTAAATCAAAAATTATTGGCAAAAAAATCAATTAAACTAAATTTTCTTAACTACTTTTTAGTGTTTAATCCAATATTAAAAACCCCTCAAATTTACTTTTATCAGTCACGGATTGATAAGTTATAATAAAATTTAAATTTATTAGGACTATAATATGACCTCCAATTTAGGGTGGCTCTATCTTAGATAATTTTTTCATTCATAAATATGTATAACTATTCATTTAATTGTTTTAAACATAAATATATAATTTTTTTAAACTAAGTTCAAAATTTTTAATTATTATAAAAAATACTTACAAATATGCATTTACTAATTTAATAAATAGATAGGTCAAATGATTCATATAAGTTGGGAATAGACAAAAATAATTTTTAGCGATTAGATGAAGGACAAATTGGCGTAAATCTAATGTTAAGCTTAAATTTAATATCATAAGTGAATTCTAATCTATTTTTACGTAAATCTTATAACATAAGATAAATTATAATTTTCATGCTAGACAAATTTTTAGACTTTACAAAAACATGAAAAAATTAATATATTGACAAATGTAATTTACCACTATCATATGATAAATTAAATTTACGAAACTCATAAGTCGAAATGTATTTATATTTTATCATAAATATAATTTTTGTGATTTATTTTTTAATTTTTGCCAATTAAATTATGACATGTATTTATTATTAAGAACTTAGAGCACACAATTAATGACATAAGAATTTTAAAAAAAAAATCTCTTATATGTAACTGTGATAAAAATGAGTAAAATTAAATTGATTCTAAATTATTTTTACTAAGTATTCTAGATAAATTTTTTAGATTATTATTTAATTTTAAAAATTAGTTTTTGATTATTTATTTATACCCGTGCATATCACGGGTAATTATGCTAATTATCACAAAATTCAAAAGGAAAATTACAAACACATTTGATTTACACCAACTACCATTATATAGATATATATATATATATATATGTTAATGTTATAATTGAATGCTCAACTGCAAAGAACTATCTTAAAAGGGTTATGTCCAAAGGGAGTTTTCTATTTTTAGTTTTTTTTTTTTTTTAATATTTTGGTTTTAAAGATTGAAATTAGGACATAGGGTTATGAGGTAAGTTTTTTTTTTTTTTTTTTTTTTTTTTGTAAAATATTTGAGGAGTAAGGTTTCTTCTTGGTCAATGGATGCATATGGTTTCTTGATGATTGACACTTGGCCAATCTCTTAGTTGGAGGCATGAAATTTAAATTATTTTAATCCTCCAGTTTACAAGGCTTCCTCAACCCTAGGCCTTAATGCTGATTTAAGGTAACATCGAATCTTATTGGTCTGTAGAAGCAAAACCACGTGGTTGTGGCCAATCAAATTGCACATCTCTGTAACACACTAATATAAAAAATCATATATTAAATGACTAAAAGACAATAAACATGAATTGGGTTGGTGACATAATAGTGTTCTCTATGCAATATATATAGTATATGAAATGGGAAAAACTTAAATATTTGTGGTTAATATTATTTAGATATGAGGGAGGTTTATTAGAAAAAAAATTTTAAGTATTTGTATTTTAATTAGTTCATAAGATATCTTTGTATTTTAATAAGTTCTATTACTTGAACATTTAATCTATCAAATCCTAATTCTCATATTTAAAGTATTTTATGAACATTTGTACCCTTACAAATATTTTTCGAACGGTTAGTAATTTAGTGATGTGAACATTTATATTTTGCAATGTGAATATTCACATTGACAGTGTGAACATTCACATCATAGAACATTCACACTGTAAATATGAATATTATTAGGGGTATTTTGATAACTATGTCACTCATAGGACTTATTGGAATATAAGAAAATAATGTGGACTAAATGAAACATAAGCACATGAAAAGGAATTTATGAAAAAGTGCCCCTAGATGTAATTCTCTTTAAATTTTTGTAAATAACTTCTTGTAAATTGATAAAGAAAAATTAAATATTTATGATAACAATCCATGCTTATTTTCAGTAGTGGAGTAAGAAAATTACGTTTGTACCTCTATATTTATGATATTTGTAAAATATGTAATAGGATTGTTCCTATTTTTTAAAAATAATTTTTCTATATCTTTATTTAATTAATTTTTCATAATATATGATGAGATGTTCTCCAACTATTTCACATGTTACTTAGTAGCATCAATATAATCTAATCAATTTATTTATGAAAAATGTTACTAACTATGAAAGTTTATTTTGAAAGTTGATTCCAAAAATGAAGTGGATGGTGTAAAATTAAGTTGGTTGTTTGGCAATGGCTTTTGCCTAAAAAAGCACAAAAGACAAAATAGACTAAATAAACTAATAAAACAAAGGATTATTTTGGAAAGATGATTAAAACTTGACTTTTTAGTTTTTTTTTAAAAAAATGTATAAAAAATATGAGAGATGATGTGACCAAAAATGAGTTAAAAGCTGAAAGATGGCTTTTAACCATCTTTCCAAAATAGCCCAAAATATCACATCCAAACTATAATTATTTTATTTTTTCTCTCGCAAAAGTCATAAAAACCAAAATGGTCAAACCAAACAAACTTTTAGTCCCAAACTAAAAAATAGCCAAAAAGCCAACTAAAAAAGCCAATTGCCAAACATCAACTGTGATTTTAGTCCTGATGTACTACTACTACTACTATTTTGAGTATTTTTTGGTTAATTTTTCTGTATAAGTAGCATTGTTATTTATAAAAGATGTGCATGTCACATTATTTTGTTTTTATATTAAATAAAAGGTATGTATACTTTTTATTTACTTAATATTATCAACCAACAAAATAACTTCATTATTAGTTCAAAACTTCAGAAATTACTTATTTTCTTTTCATAAATTACTTTGTTCACTCTTATGTAAAATATTATCTTCTTATAGGAATATACCAATACTAAATTAAATTTACACACATACCTTGGCCACCTAAATATAATTTATGGTTCCGTCCCTACTTACTTTCTCAAGAGTAATGTGATATAACTTTTTTATTTTTTAGAAATTGATTTGGCAGTTGAGTTATACTAAACTTTTATCTCAAATTACAATGTTTTATTATTGCATCCCACATCAATTTATTATATGTATAGACATATACTTTTTCTTTTCGGGGTTGATTTTTTTTTTTAATTTGACTTTTTTAAAAATTAGATCAAATGATTTTATTTTTTGGATTCGTCTTGACTAGACAATTTTTAATATATTTTTTTAAATGTTTTTTTAAAAGTTTAGAAAAGAAAAAAATAAGCTAATTTTTTGTAAGTATTTTCAAATTTATTTTTCATTTTTAGTTAAATTTTTCTAAAATTATTATTGCTTTTTATTTTTAGAATATTTTAGTTGGGACAAAACCAAAAATGTAAAAATGGAAAAAATAAAAAAATACTAAAAGTTTAAAAAAAAATCAGAAAAGACAAAAATAAACTTCATTTTAATTTTTCCAAATGAAACCTTGTACATTTTTAAAAATAAGTTCTATGATATATACCTTTTCTCAATCCCTTGAGTTGTTATGAAACTCGCATGCTAGTTGTATAATGCCACTTTTGTCATTGAGATAATCTCGGTGAAGGGCTTCTAATAGGGTTATAAATAAACTAAGTTGTTCGCGATTTCAATTTGACTCAGCCAGTTAGAGTATCTTTGAAGGGAGGGAATAATAGAGCATTCTGAGGCATTTTTGCTAGTGTAATTGATTTTTTCTTCCTTCAAGGGCTCTGCATCAAAAGAGGCAATGTCGATTTTAATTTTGGCTCTCCACAACTAACAAGCCTTCATTGAGAGGCAAAACAATTTCTCGCTCAAATTGCATCCTCCATCTAATCAAGTACTCTTCTTTTAGTTAGTTTTGTATTGTATATTGCATCTAATTGATTTGATTTTATATTTGTATATTACCATTTGAAAATATGATCGTTTGAAAATATTTTTTTTAAAAATAATTTAATATATATTTTAAAATAATTTAATTATATATATTTTTTAAAATATTTATAAATGCCATGTCAACATATGCATCATGTCATAAAAAGATTATTTATTCATTTATCTATGTTTATAATATTTAAAAAAAAATAAAATTAGTTAAGTTAATTTGATTGATTAACTAAAATAAAGAGTACGGTTAAATATACACTAACTAAACTAGTTAGGCAAAATAAAAAGAGTAACTTTCTATATACCTTTATAAGGCATTTTGCCTCTTACCCTTAGAGTTGCTCTTAAATACTTGATTCTTGAGCTCATGAGTCACAACAGCTAGTTGGCAAATAATTAATAATTGGGTACATATATGTAACCTTTGTAATTTGTTTCCTATATTTATTTAGTTCATATAATTCTAATTACATTAATTTTTCTCTTGAATTTTTGACATTATATAAACTTAGTCCAATTGCAACAAGATTGAAAGTGCATGTACTAAATTATTCAAATTTAAACTACGAAGATCAAAGTGAAATTGTTCAAACGAAAGGGATCAATGGTGTAATTTATCCCCCCCCCCCCCCCCAAAAAAAAAAATTAAGGGTGCAATGAAATGTTTTCATAGTGTAAATAAAATCACTCAATTTAAAATGGTTCATTTATTTTTGAATAAATAACTTTGTCCTTGATTTATCAATTTTTTAACAAAGGTTATTAATTAAACTATATTGATACAATATAAAAAAAAAAAATGATACAACTAAAACTACAAGGACTAAACACACTAAACGAATTGAGTCTGGATCCTATAGAGTAATTTTTTTCCATAGTGAACATTTTAATGACTATTGTATTCTCGACTTTTGATTATTGTACTTTCAATTTTTGTAAAATTAAATTTTGGTCATCAAAAAAATCATTTCTAAAATCACTTTAAAAGATCCGAACTTAAACAAATTATAGGAATCACAGGTTTCTACTAGGTGAAATTATTTTACTAGGTCAATGGAATAATCCAAATAAGTTTATGCACAAGCTAGTGTGAACAAAGTTATGTAGTTTTCATTTTATTTTATTTTTAAAAAATATTAAGTTGGTTATGATAGTCCAAGGGACTAGAAAACAAAGAAAAAGTAACTTGGGCACCCGGTAAATGCAAAAGTTTGACGCAGTGTGTATATGTGACAAGTCAATTTCAGAAAGAAAAGAAAATGGAAGAATTTTCTGTCTCCAATTTTCCAAAGAAAGTGGTACAATTTTCTCAATCCATTTTTCCGCAAAAAGATAGTAAATGCAAAAGTTTGATGCAGTGTGTACATGTCATGTCAATTTTAGAAAGAAAAGAGAATGGAGCAATTTTCTCTCTCTTATTTTCCCAAGAAAGTTGGGGAATTTTCTCAAATCAAATTTTCCGCGATGGATTTCCTCCGACACATGATATGAACTGACGGGTTTTATTGGGTACGTGATGCTCGTTATGCGTTATATTTTGATAATTTAAATTGTTCATTTTAAAAATTTATTATGTATATCTACATAAAAAATTAAATCGATCTAACAATTATAATATATTCAATCTATCACATTTGTTTTAAAAAAATTGAACGATAAGAATGTTTTTAAAAATAGAATATATTTTTTTGTGACAAATAAAATAAATTGAATATGTTACGATTATTGAATCGATTTACTTATTTTTATAAATAATATACACAAAAAATTTATAAAACATAGTTCAATATAAAAATAAGACCAATGATAAATCTTACAAATTTGAATAATAAAATAAATGATTCAAATTATAAGAATGATATCAGTAATGGATTCTATGAGTCCGAACAATAGGTTTGGCCAGATCTAGATAAGAGAAGGCCAGGCCCAAAAATAAAAGAGTAATACTAGAAAGTCACATATTTATACTCACAAATTTACCCACAATGATGTGGCGTTAGAGTTGGGCGCACCATCATTAAGGCCTCGTTTGTTTGGCTCCATATGGGATTAAGAGTATGACGAGATTAAGTGAGCAAATTATTAGTGTGGTAGTTTTAGATTAAAAATGTAAGATAAAGAATATTTATTTGTATATCACCAGATTAGTAATACTATAGATAAAATTAATATATAAAATTAATATTTTTTTAACTTTTAGTATTGTTTTTAATATTGTAATTATAATTATTTTTGTACTTTTAAGTCCACTTAATCTAGAGACGCTTAAAAAAATATAAATTTTGTATAAAAATCATTTAAAAATTCACAAAATATAAATAAAAAATCATATTTTTTTAGTATATATTAAAATTTTAAAATATTTCTTTCACGAATAAATTATTTGAAAAAATAATATTAAAAATATTTTAATCCATTAATCTCATCACTATATTTCTAATCTCATATATTTTCTTTCCATACTAGTCTAACCAATAAGAGGGATTACTAGTTCCTTTGAAGTGTTGATCACATCACAACCTTCTACAAGCAAACACTCTCTATGTAGTCCTCTTTCATTAGTAATCCAGTCCCTTACTCATATAGTTAAACAAATATAATTTAAATATATAACAAAACAAAAATTAATATATATTTTTTATATTTTTTTTAAAAAAAAATTTTGACCTCTCAAACATTTCCAAAATAAAAACGTCCGAGGTGGGCAAAAAAGGAAAGCACATGTCAGTGATCTATACGTTAGACTTAGACAGCACCATCAAAATTCGGAAGAAAAAAAAATTATTACTAACTACTTCCACACCCAAACACTGTACGAGGAACTCATATCATATCCCCCACTCGCTCGAGTACAAAACCACTATACCCTCTTTCCGTACTCGACGTGTGTCCATTGTTCGCCATCCTAGTCTCCCCTCGTCTGTCAACAACCCTTCGTTTCGTCTGTATCGACAAGTGTCATCATTAAATCGCGAGTATAATACTTTCTTATATATACTCGCGTTAGTATGGGTGTTTCTGATTTGTTGAATCTTTAAACAGAAAAAATGGTAAAGTGACTTTTGGTTGCACAGAAACGCTCCATGTTTTTTCTTGAAGCCACTTTCTTGTTTAGTTTCCATATAAAGAAAAGTATTTGCTTCATTAACATTTCTCCAAAAGAACTCTCTCTCTCTCTCTCTCTCTCTCTCTCTCTCTCTAGTCCTCAATCACAGCTCTAATTAGTAAGTTCTGTATATGAGTCTCCTTTATTATTTTCTTGTCTTTTTCTTTCTTTTTGTTTTTTATTTTTTCATTTTTGCTTGCTATTTCTATATATGTAGTTTCTACTTTGATCTTTGTTGTTTACTGACCTTTCTATAATTTAGGTGGTTATTATGGTTTATTTTCTTGTATTATTCTCATGATTTGTTGTTGTTGTTTGTTTGTGATTTGATTTTGTGGATCTAGGAGAGAGAGGTTTTGGAGAGAAGAAAACCCTAAAAATAACAGAGAAGTGAAGATGGGAAGAGGAAAGATTGTGATTCGAAGGATCGATAATTCATCAAGCAGGCAAGTGACTTTCTCTAAGCGAAGAAATGGATTGCTCAAAAAGGCTAAGGAGCTATCGATCCTTTGCGACGCTGAAGTTGGACTAATTATCTTTTCAAGCACTGGCAAGCTTTATGACTTTGCAAGCACTAGGTTTGATTAATTCCCATAACCTCTCTCTCTCTCTCTCTCTTGATTATATGAAGTTTATATGACCTAGCTAGCTACTTTACCTCATTATAGTATGTGGATTCAAATTAGTGAATTGAACCTTTATAAAAATACAAATAAAAACTTGAGACTTTTCTTCCTCTATTTACCCAAATAATATATGTTTTAGTCAACAAATTTTGAGTAGATTTTGAAGAGTAAAATGGGGTCTAATAAAGTAGTATATATATATTGAAGTTGATCATGCATCTAATGTTGGATAGAGAAACTAATGAATCTCATCATATCATGTGTTCATAAAGATATATAAGATTTCATAGGGTAGATTTAGCTTAGGATGTTTAGATGTATGCCTAATATGGCACTTCTGCAGCATGGATACTAGGGTGCCATTAATGGTTTATGTTTGAAGATTATATGGTGCCATTGAAGGATTTAAGAGTGGATTTTTTTGGAGTTGAAATCAAAGTTCTCTTTTCACTGAGAACAATTGAGATTTTCCTCAAAATAATTATTCATATGATTGTGTCTATTTGAAGCATAGATATTGCAATCACCAATTTCAGGAAGGAATCTACATAAAATTTCTACGAAGTTTTTCATGTATGGAACAAAGATTTTCATTTCATGATCAATGTTTCTTAAAAATTCAGAAGAAAGTTTTAGAACTTATAATGGCATAGTATTTATATACTTTTTGATTTTAAATTTTCATGATTGCAAGTGTAACCTCATGAAATGAAATAGAAATGATCAAAATCATCCAAGTTCTCTTTCTTGGAAAGGAATAGACATTATTGAAAATAAAATAACTAACCATGAATATGTTAAAAAGGATTTATACCTTAATTTGGTTCTTCCTTGTACCAATTTTGGTTAAGAATGCTTGAACATGTAAGTGCAGAAAAAGTGGTGCTTAGGAATTATACTTTACTAAGGTTCTGTACTTAGATTCTTCTCTTATTTTTCTGTTAATTTTGTTACAGATACAAATTAATCTATAATTTTTTTTTATCAACTACTCACATGTGTAAAATCTACACATATATAAGTAACTGATTAAAAAGTTGTAAATTAATTTATTTAGGAAAATGTTATAAGTCCCAAATTTTTTACTAAATAAATGACCAAATATCTCACATAGGTGTGGATCATGTAAGACATTTAGTCATTTATTTAGTAAAAAATTTAATATTCTTAACATTATCCATTTGTTTATCTCTATCCTTTTCGTTTTCCCAAACTAGTGGCAAAGTGAGTCCTAGGTTTGCTTGAGAATCTTTCCACTTCCAATAAATATAATTGTAAATACAGAAGGAATTGTGTGTAAGAGGAAACTTCCCAATATACGACTTTCGAAATCCTTATGTACAACAAAGTGAATTTCATGATCTTAAATTGCTCAATACTCACTTATAAACTTAATATAGTAAACTCAATGAAACAAACAAAGTAGAAGGTGAAGAAAGACTTGTTTTTTCTGTGTTTTCAATCAACGTTGAAGTTTTATTTATGTACACAACTAAACAACAATAAATCATATATCTAGGAGATATTATAGGATGTAACCCAAAAAACTAGGAAATTAGTATTAACGTTTCAAACTTATTCTTAAAAAGATGTAAATATCAAATAAAATAAAATAAATTAAACATAATTTTAAATTACAAAATAACAACATACACATGATGCAACACACATGCTAAATGCATAAAAAAGTATTCTTTTTACTTACATATATGCAAACACATAAGCAAGAACAAAACACGTAAATGTATTTATCATTTGTACAATAAGGTAGAATGATTATCAGTAGTTTTGAAATATTATGTCATATTTTAAATGTATATATATTTTAAATTAATAATGTAGTAAAAAAAATTATTGGTAAAACAATGTTAATCCCCCTTATTAGTAATTGAAAGATCAAAGATGACATACTTAGACCTTATTTGTCATAATCTAAAAAAACAAAAAGTAAAAAGTCACTATTCTATTTAAGTCACATCATTTTATTTAAGTCACATCGCTTCTCTACTACATCACTTCAAATCCAACTCATACCCAACATATATTTCATAAAAAGTCAAAAAATACACTTATTTAGAACATTTCAAACAACCCCTTAATGTATTTTACAAATTTTTATTTATTAAGAACACTCTAATGTCATGTGATATTTCAAAATTACTTAATAATTTTGGCTTCAAATAATAGAAAGGATTTGCTTGGTTGGGACCCACATGATTTTAAGGGGACAAATTCTTAATATGAGACAACACATACATCATGTTGCATGGTAATTTCTCACATATAATAAGATGTCTCAGTTTTATGTATTTTAATATTAGGAAAAATTATGTAAATAGTCCATTTAGTTTACACGATGTCGATTTGGTCCACGTAGTTCCAATTTGCTTGATTTTGCTCCTTAATTTAACAGATTGTGTCATTTTAGTCTAATAAATAACGGTGGTTAAGTTAATTTAACGGAAGATCAAATAATATGTCAATTTGGTCCATGTATTTTCCTACAATAAGTTAATTTAGTCCCTGTCAAAATCAAGAAAATTGAAACTACAATGACCAAATTGACACATCGTGTAAAGTATAGGAACCAAATTGACACATTGTTTGACTTCGTTCAGTTAACTTAACAACCGTTATTTATTAGATTAAAATGACACAATCGTTAAATTAAGGGACAAAATCGAGCAAATTGAAACTACATGAACCAGATTGACACATCGTATAAACTACAGGGACTATTTGCACAATTTACCTTAATATTATAAATAAATTTAGGGAGAATTATTTTAATCTTGAATTTTTCTAAGAGATTCTATTGGTAGTTTAAATTTGTTTTACAAATTTAAAGTTTTAAACTTGAACATAATTAATAATTTTGCATTTTATTAAAATAATTTCAAAAGTCTCATTTAAATTTTTTATGCCTAATTAAGAAAGATGATTGTATGGGGAGCAAATATTCTGGCAAGCCCGTACTCCTTTCTTCCAAACTCCGTTTCTGTCCGATCACCTGAAAGCACAACGGCGGTGAGCTACCCGACAATGTGTGGCCGGAAAACCCCTCCGACGATCAAGTTAGCACACACCTTGGGATAGAGGGAGAGAGAGGAGAGTGTTTTGAGTGTAAGAGTTTCTTACAAGATGTTCGTCTGTCCCCGTATGGGGGGCGCAGACTTACTTATATACCCTCTGCGCCTTAAATCTACTCCCAGTGATCTCTCGACACGTGGCGGTGCTATCCCATCCGTCAGCACAAATCTTGCTGAGCATCACCTAACCCAACTGCCAGCCTACTCTGCTGGGAGCTCGGCAGCCGGGCAACATCATCTCGGCTATCAACGGCTATGATGCACTTCACGCCCAAGTGCCCAATAACCTAGCTCAAGGAAGACTGGGCTCGGCTGCATTCCGGCATAGCCGAGCTCAGAACAGCTCGCCTGTCTACCTTCGACCTTCTGCCGGGCAAACTCGAGTAGCTCGGTTAACCGTGCTGTACCTGGCGTCAGACATCTTATCTAACCGGCTCCCTTTTCCATGAAGCCAAGTAGCTCGGTCCAACCAAGGCCTTGCCTCAACCGAGCAGTTCCTTCCAGAACAGGGCCGTGCTACCTTGGCCCTACATTGTTCGGCCCAAATCTGTCCGAACAATCATCACGGCCCAAACCCAGATAAATCTCCCTCTCAATTGCCCCTTAATTCCGTCCGTGCAAGCGTGACTGGGATTACCCACTCAGATCGGGATAATCTCTTCATCGGTTCACAATTTGCAAGAAACCAACCGAGCTAACCTCCGCGCTCGGTTCCTAGTCTTGCTCGGTCGACGTCTCGTCTGACCTTAACGTCTCTCGTCTTGCCCGGTCGACGCCTCATCTGATCTCCCTGTCTCTTCAACTCTGACGCTGCCATTAATGGGGACACGTGGCGTTCTTTTACTGGTCCTCGAGCAACCAACCCAACCGTCCCTTCAATTCAAAATTTTGGCGGTTCCCTGGGCGTATATACATGCCATTTCCTTCTTCCCTTTCTTTCTTACTGTCACTCCTTCATTCCAAGCGTTTCAGAGCTCTTGTGCCCTCCCTTGCTTGCCATTGCTGAGCTCGTGTTCGAAGAAGAAGTCACTACCCTTCACTGGTAAGTCCTCCCACCCTTGTTATTGCTATTTTCATTTCATATTCCACACTTTTGGGCACATAATCCTTAAGTTTTAGGATATAGGCACTCGAAACCATCCCAAACCCTTAGTTGTTCATGGTGTTCTTTTAGTTTCTCTGATGAACACTGAGGATCTAGGGCGGACCGGGCTCCAGGTCTTCTTTTGATCCAAAAAATCACTTAGACCGAGCTAATAACATGTTTGTTGCAACCTTAGTAGAAACCGGGGTAGCAAAAGGACTTGGACGCTCGACGGCTAATCTCTGGTCCGCTTGAGCGACCGAGCTCCTTGGCGAGCCTTTGCGACCGAGGTGGTTTGGCACGCTTCACGACCGAGCTAAAGTCAAGCTCGCTTTGCGCAACCGCGCTCCCTCTCACACTTGCCATACTTTTCCGGCAGAGTCCAAGGGGACCACTGACCATTTCTGAGGCTCTCAAAGACCGAGCACCACCAATCACCAGTCAATGCCAAACCTCCTCAGCCGAGCTAACTTAGCCGGTCGTTCATGGGGAAATTCCGCTTCCTCGTAGATACTCCGGCTGCCTTGGCCGCGTTCAGGGAGGAGTACGGCATCCCGGCCGACGTCCACCTTGAGCTTGCACCAATTGAAACAACCCCTTGGGGCAGACTAGACCAGTGCCCCTTCACCGTGCTGTCCATCATAGAAGGAGGCCTCCGCTTTCCGGTCAATCCATCAATGACCGAGTTTCTGCGCCGGACTAAACTTACGCCACACAAGTATCAACGAATACTTACCGCATTATCAACGGCGTCCACGAGCTTAACAACCGGCTAGGCACCAACGTAGGTTTAGCCGAGATATTGAGGCAATACACGCTAGGGCACACCGGGGATGGCCTCGCATATTACTTAAAAATCCGACCGGGCAAAGAGAAAATAGTGACCGGCACCCCAGATAAAGACCTTCATGACGATGACTTTTTCTGGGTGTCCGGCAACTACGAACCAGCCAACGTACCGGGCTGGGCGATTAGCAAGAACTTCGGTTCCACATGTAAGCCGCGCTAATTTGCTCGGTTATTTTCCTTTCTTCAATATTCTGTACTTAACAACTTTTCCTGTTTCCTTTGCAGCAATTCAAGCCTTGCAAGCCAACTATCAATACCCCAACGTTGAGGCCATCCGGACCGTGCTCCGCTACAACCACCGGGATTGTAACGAGCTGCTCGGTTACACCCCCACTTACAGATATTCAGCTCCACGCCGGAGTAAAGTAACAGACTTTCTCCGTGCTCCATCACCTCCTCCAGACCCAACTCTGCCAGACGTCCCATTAATCCGATTGACTGAAGCCGAAGAGATAGCGAAAAGAAGCCGAATCAAAAACCTGCTCATCGCAACTTCCGCCGAGATACCGAGCGTCATCACCCGTTCACCAGCTGCCGGTCAACCCAGCGGCGCCATGGTCACCCTAGCTTCTCCAGCTGCCGGGCAATCTAGCCAAGAGACACGCCGGACTGGCAAAAGAGCTCGCGCAGACCCGTCTACCGAGCTGGTTGCCGAGCTAACCACCGAGCAACCCGTCGTCACAGCTAACCCGACACCAATCTGGCGACCACAGCTCAAGCACCGGGGTAAAGACATCCCGGCGACAGCTTCAATCAAGGGCGACAAAGAGCACCTGCTCGCCTACGATCTTTCCAAGGCCCTTCTCCTACCGAGCGACGTGGTCGGCAGCGACCACGTTCCTGACACCCGGTTGGTGAAGTCGTCTGTCAAGTCCATGGCCAGGGTAAGTCTCAATCTGCCTCTGAAATTTTCACAAGTGTTTGCACGGTTTCTTCTCTGATCAAATTCTCTTTTTGCAGGCCATCCAAAAGCAACACTTGGTCATGGAGCGTATCCATAGACTGCGGCAAAAGGCGAATGACACCGCCAGCCAGGTCCAAAGCCTTCAGACCGAGCTTGGCCAAGCAAAGTCCTCACTTGAAATCGCCAACGTCGACAACAACAGGTTGCTCGGTCAGCTTGGCAAGGCCGAGAAAATGAGGGAGGAGCTCCAGGCCGAGCTCGATGCACTTAAAAAGTCAAGAAAGAAGGATTGCCGAGATGCCAACAACGCCGGCTTCCTTGAGGCCGAGGACAGCTATAAGAAGCAGGTCTTCGCAACTCAAGACATCTATTTCAAAGCGGGTTGGAAGTCTCGTACCATACGCCAACGACGTCTTTAGCGCGTTGCAGGCTGAGGCCGAGGAAGGACTTGAAGAAGAGACCGAGGCAGACACCGAGGGAGAGGACCACCAAGAGTAGCAGCAGCCCGGCGAAACTGAGCCCGGTGTCCAAGACAAATCTCCAACTGCCAACCTAGAGGCCACCGAGGACGAATTCACCAACCTCTCCCCCTTAGTTTAGTTTTCTCTTTTCTTGTAGCTTTTTGCTTTACTTATGTAACCGGGCTATCAGCCCCACCTTTTGTACTACTTTTCAATCAATGAAAAAGCTAGATTTCGTCAAGTGTTTGAGCGGTACAGATGCCTCATAACTTCAGCCGAACAAAACACCTCGGCACGACAAACCACTTTAAGTAATTCATACAACCGGAAAAAAAAACATCTCGGCTTAGATCTCATAAGTGAACAAAACATCAACTCTTTTCAGCCGGAATAAATATCTCGGTTAAGAGTAACTAAGTGGAACAAAACATCAACGCCTCCAACCAGAGTAAATCATCCCGGTTGGATTCTGAGAGTTGAACAAAACATCAACTCTGCCAATCGGAATAAACATCTCGGTTGAGAGTACCTAAACTGAACAAAACATCAACTCTTTCAACCGGAGTAAATCATCTCGATTTAATTCTGAGTTGAACAAAACATCAACTCTGCCAACCAGAGTAAACATCTCTTGAGAGTATCTAAGCTGAACAAAACATCAACTCTTTCAACCGGAATAAATCATCTCGGTTTAATTCTGAGTTGAACAAAACATCAACTCCTCCAACCGGAGTAAATCATCCCGGTTGGATTCTGAGAGTTGAACAAAACATCAACTCTGCCAACCGAAATAAACATCTCGGTTGAGAGTACCTAAGCTGAACAAAACATCAACTCTTTCAACCGGAGTAAATCATCTCGGTTTAATTCTGAGTTTGAACAAAACATCAACTCTGCCAACCGGAGTAAACATCTCGGTTTAATTCTGAGAGTTGAACAAAACATCAACTCTGCCAACCGGAGTAAACATCTCGGTTGAGATATCTAAGCTGAACAAAACATCAACTCTTTCAACCGGATAAATCATCTTGGTTAATTCTGAGTTGAACAAAACATAACTCCAACCGGAATAAACATCTCGTTTTTACATCAAAACAACAATTTGAATGCTAAAGCAAAAGAGACACTTCTATATATGGACAAAAAGAATTACATTCTGAAGTGTAAGGCAAAAAATTCCTTTGCACAAAAAAGAACAAAAGCTAGAATAATACAGTTGAGGTTGGCGCATTCCATGGCCGGGGTATTGCTCTACCATCCAAGTCCTCCAAGTATGCCCCCTTGCCCGCCAGACCGGTTATCTTGTAGGGTCCTTCCCAATTTGCCCCTAGCTTGCCTTCACCTGCACCAGGGTATTGCCCATGACTTTCCTCAAGACCCAGTCACCTACTTTGAACGGTCTGGGGTGCACCGTTTTGTTGTATTTCCTTGAAAGCTCTTGTTGATAGGCGGCCACGTGGATGAGAGCCTTTTCCCGATGCTCATCCACTAGATCCAGTTCCAGGGCAATGGCCTCAGCGTTCAGCTCGGGCTCAAAACTGTCGCTTCTGAGTGTGGGCATGCCAACTTCCAAAGGTATGACCGCCTCCATGCCATAAGCCAAAGCAAATGGAGTTTCCCCGGTAGACCGCCGAGGGGTTGTTCGTATGCCCACAAGACGCTGGGAGTTCCTCAGCCCACTTTCCCTTTGCCTTCTCCAGCCGTTTCTTCAACCCATCAAGTATGGTCTTGTTTGACGCCTCGGCTTGACCATTGGACTGGTAAGCCGGAGTAGAGTTGTAGAATTCAATCTTCAAATCTTCACAAAACCCTCTGAAGAGGCGACCGTCAAACTGGGTGCCGTTATCAGAGATCAGAATTTTGGGGACCAAACCGCGTGACCACATTCCCAGACAAACCGCTTCACGTCTTTCTCCTTGATTGTTGCCAAAGGCTCCGCTTCAACCCATTTGGTGAAGTAGTCTGTGGCCGCGATGAGAACTTCGGTTGCCTGGTGCGGTGGGGAGCGGCCCCACTATATCTACCCTCACATCGCAAAGGGCCAAGGGTTGGTGAGGGGAAGGAGTTCCCTGGCAGGCTGGTGGATCTGGTGGGCAAACTTCTGGCACTTCTCACACTTGCGAACATACTTTGTGCGTCGGCTTGCATGCACACCACCAATATCCTTGCGAAATAGCTCGGTAGGCCAGGACTGCCCCTATGTGACTGCCACAGATGCCTTCGTGAATCTCGTACAAGAAGGCCTCCACGCTGCTCAGGTGCACACATTTCAGGTAGGTAGGGACCGGTGAAAGACTTATTGTATAAAGCGCCGGATGGAAGAGAGCCAAAAACCGCTCTGACTTCACCGCACTTTATGTGCTGCCTTCTTGTCGGCTGGAAGAGTCCGTTCTCTGAGAAACAGGATGATAGGGTCCATCCAAGAGGGACCTAGCTCGGCGCAGAGTACTTCCGTCTGCCCGGCTTCCTCAATGCTGGGCCGCGGAAGGAATTCAATCAAAAGCGGGTTAGGAGATGTACAATCAACCATAGAAGCAAGGCCGGCCAACTCATCTGCTCGGCTATTTTCCTCACGGCCAATCTGTTGGACTCTGATCGCCTGAAATTGCTTTATGTGTTCCCTGACCAGAGCTTGGTACTTTGCCATTCTGTCATCCTTCGCTTCATAAATCCCAGCGACTTGGTTAACCACAAGCTGGGAATCACTGTACACCATTAGCTCGGAAGCCTGCATCTGAAGAGCGCTCTTGAGTCCGGCCAAAAGCGCCTCGTACTCAGCCTCATTGTTGGATGCGGGAAGCCAAGGGTGATAGAATGTTCAATAGTTAGGCCATCCGGCGAGATAAGAATGATACCTAGCCCGGCACCGTGACGGTTCGACGCTCCATCAACGAAAAGTTTCCACATCTCCCCCACAAAGAGCTTCCAACATTCTGAAGGGTCCTAAGAGTCTCGAAGAATGATGGGATCACGGTTGTTCGGCTGTCCGGTTTCACGTTCTGTGCTGATTGGTCTCACCTCAGCCCCCTTAGTGATTCGGCACCGGACTCAGCAAGTTGATCTACAGTGCCCAAGTCCGTAGGCGAATCACCAGGTTGCGGTAGTATGGCCGCCGCAAGCTCTGTGCTAGGTGGTTCCATTTCTTCCCCCCGTGGTGACGGGCACCAGACAAAGAGGTTGGTCGGTGAGTCCCGACTCTGTTCATGCAATCACCGGGCGGTGGAGTTGTACAAACTGAGGGTGTTTTGGTGGGGCACGCAAATTCCACGTCGTAGCTTCCACCAGGTTGTTGTATCTCGGTCAGGCTGCATTCACCTCCTCATCTGTCGCGCAAAGTCGACCGGGCACCACCGGATGAATTCCATGTGAGAATTCGGCAACGAAAATCGGCCAAAGTCTGGGCTTTTATAGCTGTGCGCGGCTGGAACTTCACATCAAATTGTCCCAATTCGACCGCCCACTTGAGAATCCGACCGGAAAAGTCCGCCCGTTCGAACAAAGCCTTAAGGGGAAACTCGGTCAGAACGATGATGGTATGGGCGTAAAATAGTGCGCCAACTTCCTTGAAGCCATCATCAGTGCCAATGCAACTTTTCCAACGGCAAGTATCTCGATTCTGCCGGTAGCAAGGTTTTGCTGACGTAGAAGATTGGGAGGTGTGATGCCTTCGGCTCGAACAAGCCGCACTGACCGCATGCTGAGAAACGGCCAGGTAAAGATAGAGTTCCTCGCCAGGCTTGGGTGTTACCAACAGTGGCGCTGAGGACAGATACTCCTTGAGCTCGGCCAATGCCCGGTCACACTCTTCATCCCACGAACTTTGATTTCAATGCCTGAAAGAAAGGGCGGCAGCGATCTGACAACCGGCTTATAAATCGATTAAGCGCGACGGCCATTCCGGCTAGATGCTGCACGTCCTTAGCCGAGCTAGGTTGCTTCAGCTCCTGTATGGCTCTGATCTGCGTGGGGTCTGCTTCAATGCCCGGTTCGTGACTAGGAATCCTAAAAATTTTCCGGACCCCACACCAAAGGCACACTTAGACGCATTCAGGCGTAGTTGTGCTTTTTGAGAATGGCGAACATCTCGGCCAAGTCGGACAAGTGGTCTGCTTGATGCCGGCTTTTAACCACCATATCATCAATGTAAGCCTCCATTGTCCGGCCAAGCAAAGGAGCAAACATCTTAATCACCATCCTCTGAAAGGTTGCCCCGGCATTCTTCAAACCAAAAGGCATAACTCGGTAGCAAAGAGTCCCCTTGGAGTCGTGAAGGAGGTGATCTCTCGTCGGGCCCATGCATGGCAATCTGATGGTAGCCGCGATAGGCATCCAAGAAGCTGAGCCTATTTATGTCCAGCCGTCAAGTCCACAAGCTGGTCAATGCGGGGCAAAGGAAGCTATCTTTCGGACAAGCTCAGTTGACTGTCTTGTAATCGACACAAACTCGCCACTTCCCATTCTTCTTGGGCACCACTACTGTGTTGGAAATCCACCGAGGGTAGTGCACTTCCTGAATTGCTCGTGCCTCAAGCAAGTTTTTCACTTCCTCTGCAACTACCTCGGCGTGATGCAGCGCTGATCTCCTTGTTCGCTGATGATGACTGGCTTTGCTCCGGGGAAGACATTGAGGTGATGGCAGATAAAACTTGGATCGAGGCCGGGCATGTCGTAAGACGACCATGCGAAGACTTCGATGTTGGCCATCAAAAACTCAACCATTTCGGTCCTTCTTGGGCAGTAAGGCTGGAGCCGAGCAGGAAGAACTTGTCCGGCTGCTCCATATCAATTCGTACCTCCACCAATTCCTCAACAGCTTTGTCCTCTGCCTTGGTGCCCACATCGTCAAGAACTCCCCGGTCTTCCGGTCCTTCTATCATTTGAACGAAGCCTTTAGCAGCCTGGCTCCCATTCACTGCCACGAAGCATTGCTTTGACATGACTTGATCTCCTCAAATCTCCTCGATTGCCCCCATAGCCGAGGGGAATCTCATCACCTAATGGTAAGTCGACGCTACGGCTTGCATAGCGTGAAGCCATCCCCTTCCAAGGATCAGGTTGTAAGTAGAAGGCACTTGTAACACCCAAAACTCCATTTGCTTGACCACGGATCCCGCTTTGACCGGCAGGATAATCTTTCCCAAAGGCCACTCCGGTTGTAAGTTGAAACCAACCAGTGGCGAAGTTGCCGGAGCCAAGTCTGTCTCCCGGAGTTCGAGCTACTTGAACGCGTCGTAATACATGATCTCGACCGAGCTTCCCTAATCGATCAAAATCCGTTTGACATCAAATTCCTTGACGCGGAGTGTTACTACTAAGGCATCGTTGTGCGGCATCTGAATACGCTCTAGATCCCTTGAGGTGAAACTAATCACATCTTTCTCTTCGGTCTTCCCCCTCTTGATCGCAGGTTGTACCGACAAAACTTCCCTCATGTGTTCTGCCTTCTTGATCATACCCCGGAGCTCGCATACCCACGCCGGCTCCACGATGCCATGGATAACATTGATAACTCCTTGTGGAGGCGCGTTACGGTCATCCGGTCCCCGCGGATCGACCGGAGCTTGGTTCGCCTTAACGCCCCCATCAATGTAAAGGTCCAGGTGTCCGGCTGCAACTAGCTCTTCCAAGTGTTGCCTTAAAGGCAAACAATCCTCTGTCCGGTGGCCGCGCTCTCGGTGAAACGTACAACGGTACCTCGGATTGAAGCCCTTCTGACCGTCGCCCAACTTAGCTGGAAACCGGACATATTCCTCGTCACGGATTTCACTAAGTATGCGATAGATTGGAATCTTGAAGACCGTGGTGATACCTGTCCTGGCCTTCAACCTTCTGTTTGCATCCGCTACGTCATCTGGGGTAGTCATCCCGGTCATTCCGACGTCCCCTACCCCGGTTTTTGCGGTTCGAACCACGGTCGATTCCTCTACGGTCACTTGAGCGGCTGGACTCTTGCCCAACCGTGTGCACTTTGCCTGCTGTCCTCTTGTCTGTCGTTGCGGAGTTGCCTTTGCGGTGGACGCTGACGCATCATCCTCAACTCGGATGTGCTCATTGATGCGCTGCATGAGCTGGCCCATGGACGTCGCTGGTGCATGGTAATGAGTCCCGCAGTCTATGTCCGACCGGGAGACCACGCTTGTATTGAGTGATTGCAAGGTTGACCGGACAATCCAAGATCTCGTTGAAGGTCTCCCAATATCTAGAGTTGTACGCCTTCAATGTGTCGCTCGGTTCCATCTTGACACTCAGTAGGTGATCAACTTCCTTTGGTTTTGGTGTGTTTTGAAGCGCGTCACAAAGGCTTCGGCCAACTGATGCCACTTTCTATGCTCCCCTCCGGCAACCTCTCAAACCATTTCAGGCCCAGTTCGCCTAAACTTGACGGGAAGATAACACATAAGTGCATCATTCCGCCTATGTCCGGCCATAACCTGTCGGAAGTGGCTTACATGCATGTAGGGATCGGTCTTTCCGTCATAAAGCGTAAATTTAGGCTGGTGGAAGGCTGCCGGAAGCGGTGTTGTTTCTATCTCCAGGGAGAATGGGGTGGCGCTCAGCCTTGCCAAGTCTGAATTCTACAAGGAGCGGCGCTGGCGGGGTGGAGGCATTCCGACCTCCTCGCTGGCGTGAACTCCGTAGGATAGCTGAAACGCCGCACCCTTTGAGCCTCTCGTCGGCGAGCTGCTCCTTTAAGACTGCCCGCAAATCCTCTGAATGAGTGGAATAAGAGTACCTCGACGTTGTCGCCGGACATGAGGGCTGGTAAGTGCTATCTTGTACACTGGACTTCTCTGCACGCGCGTCGGAATCACCAACCTTGTAACTTCTGGTAATAGAAATGGACAGAGTGTGTCGCTGACTCTGACTGCCTGAACGGCGGGGTTGGGTGCGCTCACTGTGGTCTTCCACTCCAGCTACACCCTTCCCTTTGACATGCCGCTTCAGTTCCTCCATCTCCGCTGCCATTCGCCGGATGACGGCGTCCTAGTCCCTTAGCTTGTGTTCTAGACGTCTGGCGTGTGATTCTCTCTGTCGCCGATGACCGTCTGGACTCTGTGAATGACCATAACTTCTTCCGCGCTTATCTCGCGCGTCCCCCAACTGTCCTCCTGGGAATGTCTTCAGGTCCACCATTGGAAGGATGTCGGGATGTCCTTCTCTCCGTCTGCCCGACTCCGGGGTAACTCCGTCGACGGCAGACAACGGAAACTCATCGTTGTTCGCCATGGACGGTGATCAGACAAGCGTGGAAGACAAGGTTTTGTCTGCAAATTTCCCACAGACGGCGCCAATTGTACGGGGAGCAAATATTCCGGCAAGCCCGTACTCCTTTCTTCCAAGCTCCGTTTCTGTCCGATCACCTGAAAGCACAACGGCGGTGAGCTACCCGGCGGTGTGTGGCCGGAAAACCCCTCCGACGATCAAGTTAGCACACACCTTGGGATAGAGGGAGAGAGAGGAGAGTGTTTTGAGTGTAAGAGTTTCTTACAAGATGTTCGTCTGTCCCCGTATGGGGGGCGCAGACTTGCTTATATACCCTCTGCGCCCCAAATCTACTTCCAGTGATCTCTCGACACGTGGCGGTGCTATCCCATCCGTCAGCACAAATCTTGCTGAGCATCACCTACCCAACTGCCCCACTCTGCTGCTCCAGCCGGCAACATCATCTCGGCTATCAACAGCCATGATGCACTTCACGCCCAAGTGCCCCAATAACCTAGCTCAAGGAAGACGGGCTCGGCTGCATTCCGGCATAGCCGAGCTCAGAACAGCTGCGCCTGTCTACCTTCGACCTTCCTGCCGGGCAAACTGAGTAGCTCGTTAAGCCGTGCTGTACCTGGCGTCAGACATCTTATCTGACCGCTCCCTTTTCCATGAAGCCAAGTAGCTCGGTCCAACCAAGGCCTTGCCTTAACCGAGCAGTTCCTTCCAGAACAGGGCCGTGCTACCTTGGCCCTACATTGTTCGGCCCAAATCTGTCCGAACAATCATCACGGCCCAAACCCAATAAATCTCCCTCTCAATGATAATGAAGGTTTTTTAGGTCGTCACATAGCAAAATGCTTTAGAACAGTGACAAATGTTGGTTCTTTCACAGGATGTTTGGGATGATCACCTATGAACATGGTGATTATTTTCCATTGTGAGAAAAAAGGGTGTTTGGGGAGTTAAGCCAAATGGATGTAACTTTAGGGAGAATTTTTTTTAAGGTTTCTAATATTAAGATTTTATAGTATAAAGGATAGTAATATTTTTATAATGGTTGGGATCTCTCAACATTTTTGTAGAAAAATTTCGATTCAGAGAACTTTTGACACAAATTTTTTAATTTAGAGAAATTTCAAAACGCGGACAAATTTCTGTGTATTTTGAGATTTCTTTGGTTTGAAATTTCTTTGGTTTGTTCAATTTCTTTATTTTTTTGTGTTTTGAAATTTCTCTAAAGTTAAATTTTCTTTGATTTGTTCACAAATTTCTTGTGATTTGCGTACAATTTTCTCTATGTATTCGACTAATTTTCTCTAGTTTGCTCATAATTTTCTCTGTGTTTTAACAAACCAGAGTAAATTGTGTCTGTTCACAGAGAAATTTCAGGCAACCTTCAACAAATATATACACAAAAAGATATTGATGATAGAAAATGTTTTTACTCAAATTTATGCTTGAATATGAGTTTGCAGAAGTCAAATTGAGTATAATAACAAACTCATATGAACAGATATATATATATATATGACATAACTTTGGCAATTGTGTATTTGTGTGCGCGAAATTTCTCTAACATTTGAAATTTCTCTGACCAAATTAGACTACCAAATTTGTATGCAATAGCTAAAGAAATTTGTAAAAATGAAATTTCTCTTGCATGTTGATTTTCTCTACAATTTCTCTGGCATTAAAATATCCCTTTGAGATACGAAATTTCTTTGAAATTCCCATTGTGCCTATTAATTTTCTTTGGAATTTACTTACTACTCTCCCTTTGAGTTTCTTCTTCAAGCTAATTGCGTGTGTATAATTTTCTCTAGTATGTTAATTTTCTTTGTCATGAGATTTCTCTACCTTTACACTGAACATTTTGAAAGATTAGGATAAATTTTTGTGTAATGACCAAAAAAATTTGATTTTCTTCCCCTTGTAATGTTGATATTCTCTGGCCAAATCACACGCTCCCACTTGTAATTTTCTTTGGCCAAATCAACTCAAAATCAATAAACAATGAACATCTCTGCTGCAAATCAACTTGAAATCGATATATGTAATTTTCTTTGACATGTTGATTTTCTCTATCATGGGATTTTTTACCTTTACAATGAACATTTTAAAAGATTTGGCTAAATTTCTTTGTGTGATGGTCGCAGAAATTTGTTAATTTTCTCTGGTCAAATCACATACTCACCTCTGTGATTTTCTCTAGCCAAATCAACTCGAAATCAATGAACAATGAACACATCTACTGCAAATCAACTCAAAATCAACTCTATGATAAGAAATCAACTCAAAATCAACTTGAAATCAACTCGACTAATGTTTCAAAAACAAAAATCTCAACAAAATTATAAAAACGTGATCTCCAAATCACAAATTAAAATCAAAAACCTGATGCGACACAAATCGGAATCGAAAACCTAATGCAAAATCGGAATCCTTACACAAATCAAATAGAAATCAACGAACAAAGAACAACTCGAAATCAATTCCACTAGAACGAACAACGAAATCATAGAAGGTTGGCTATCTCATTTTCGGTCAGAGGTTTGAACATTTGTGCATCCATAGAGCCATTGTTGCTTTAATTTGCTTTGCTATCTAGAGAAAGGAGAGGATGATGATGAGAAGAGAGAAAGAGAGTGGTTTTAGAAGAAATTTGATGTCTGTAATTACGAGTGATGGACTTGAGGACCTTACACTATAGAAAAAAAATATATAGGAAAATTAACACATAAGTCATAATTTATAAACTTATACTCCATTAAGTCCTAACTAAAATTTTTTGGACCTTCAAGTGCTATTAAATTTTTAATAATCGAAATTTCCCTTCAAACAATGATTATTCATCATTTATGATTATCTATTAAAGAATATGATAATTTGGCATTTATTTTGATTTTCAAAACTTGAAAACATTAACTTTCAAATTAAAAAAAAAAAACTAAAAAAAATTATGTCCAAAAACAAAAAAAAAATTATTTTGAAAAAATTGAAAAAACTAAATTATTTTTTTGTGCAAAACTGAAAATTTTGTATTTATAAAAGATCATGATGATGGAATATTGATGTGCAAAATTGAAAAAAAATTAAAATAAAAAAACTGATAATGTTCTTAGTTTTAAAATTGAAAAAACTGATAATTGTCTCGATTTTATTGGGTAGTTAAATCAAAGCAATAAGTAGAAGGACAAAAATATTTAATCTCATATTCTGTTTTTTTTTCATCAGTTAGTGAAACAATTATCTGGAACACTACTATATAAAATTGATAATGTTCTTAATTTTAAAAATTGAGAAAAACTGATAATATTCTCAGTTTTACTAAATATGACTTATTAATTTAAAAAATTCTTAGATAGGACCTAAGCCACCATAACATCTGTAAATAGGACTTTTAGGTAATTAACTCAAAAATATATTGTGGACCTCTCCCACTAGTAAAAGTTGGAAAGGGATGTTAGACTAATTTTTCCTAACTTTAAAGGGTTGGCAAAGCCATAAAAATTTAAAAATAAAATTTAAGATCTCGAGTTCGAATATTTTAATAAGGTATTAGAGATTTGTCTAATCGTTAACTTTAGGTTTTTAAAGATTTTTGACATCCAAATACAAGATAACTCGAGTCAAATTGAGTTAGGTTGAACAGAAGATACCTAGATTATAATAAATAAAAAAAAGTAGGAGATAACTCGAGTCAAATTGAATTAGATTAGTTTTTGACTGTTCAATTTTTATTTTTATTTTTATTTTTTTGTTTTACATAACAAATAATGGATGCATGTACATTTTAAACTTGCTGGAGTGTATATAGAAGAAAATTTTTATATTGGATAAAATAAAAAAAATAGAAAAG
This sequence comes from Camellia japonica, assembly GCA_030407325.1. Classification (NCBI taxonomy): domain Eukaryota; kingdom Viridiplantae; phylum Streptophyta; class Magnoliopsida; order Ericales; family Theaceae; genus Camellia; species Camellia japonica. The sequence goes on from JAPPVO010000029.1 coordinate 152,840,919, forward strand.
GAGTCCTAACATATTAGACTAATAGTTGGCACACGCGATACGTGTGCAATTTAAATATTTAAAAATAAAATAAAATATTTATTGTATATTATGTACTACTCAAGTAATAAGAGTCTTTTTTAGTATACCAAGAATCCAATGTTCGAGTCTTTATCCATTTTTTTTAAATAAAAAAATGAGGAACACATGAGATAAGGAGAAACAAGCAAAAACTTAGACACTAGGTTCAGCCTTCATTTGGTATAGATGAATTCACCATTTTTATAAGCTTAAATGCTTTAGGGAAAATTTCACTTTGTCCTCTCAAACTATCATTACATCAATGGAGTTAAATTTTTAATGAAATATCACACCAATTAACACACAAACTCTTATGTGTGATTTGCTTAATTTATTTGTATCTAAAGACAATAGTTTGTTGCAATTGGTTAATATTTCATCTATATTATTGAATATTTTATTAATAATTGATTGTGCATTGCTACATAGTACATGAATATTTGTCTCCTTATATTTTGGGACAAAGTGAATTAATATTGTCAATTAATCATGTGTATTTCCAACAAGTGTGATAATATGTCAAAAATATAAACTTCGTTAACAGGTTGAGGTATAGTGAACTAAAGCAATAGTTTAAGAGAGTAATTATTCAAATTGATAATTCAAAGAGTAAAGTAATATTAGTGTGATAGTTTGAAATGACAGTAGATTTTTTCTTGCTTATAAATTCTAAATAATATATGGTAGGTCATAATGTTAAGCATGTGAATTCCTCCATTATTTCCCAACGCATAGGGTCATGTTGTTATTTTGCATTTGTGGGCTCTTTAGATAACCCAACAAATGGTATCAAAGTCGATAACTAACGATGTATGAATAGTTTCATAGCTAAACCAATATTAGTGAACTTGTATAGACACTCCTTACGAAGTAAGAAATTTTTTGATACACCAGATTGAGTTTGTGGGATATCCTAAGTTGGATATGTAACTTAGTAGATTTCTACAAAACTCTCAATGGGGTAAGAAATTTTTTCAACCCATAACCAATCTTAGTAGACTTGCACAAAACTCTCAATAGAGCAAGAAATTTTTTGACATGCTTGATGGAATGTGTTGTATCTCTAGTTGGACACATACAATGTTGTAGAGTAACAGATTGAAAACTGAATATGAGTGATTCATGATGTTGCTACATGTTTAGTTGACTCCTAGGAAGAGATTATTGGTTTTTGTAAAAATGGAATTACATATTAGACACACACACACACACACACAAAAAAAAAGTGAATCTTAAAATATTAATCAACGAACTTCTATTCCAATTGTTATCACCCGCCCCTCCCGTAAGAAAGGTGAGGGGTTTGACTCTCACCGCACTATCATTACTTTTTTAATTTGTATCTGTATAACTTGTCACCCTTTGCAACTAGTGTTTAACTGCTCCCCTTCCCCTTTCCCTCCTCCTAGAAGTAAGCTAGATATATAAATTATATTTGAATCATTAGATATCATGAAAAGTCTTTCATGAAAATGATCATGAAAGATTTGTGACTTTTGGATTACACTTAAAATAAAGCACCACACACTAATCAAGGTAATCTAAGGGTCACAAATCTTTCATGATCATTTTCATGAAAAAAATTTCGTGATCCCTAACATTTCTCTTATTTTAATAGGTTAAAATTTTTATATTTGAAATATTGTTGAATTTTTTTATAGTTGAATGTGATGTTTGTAAGAGAAAAAGTGAAATGACTATGCGTTTGATGTAACATTGTCTTACTGTTTTAGCCTATTTTATCTTTTTGTAAATTTTAACCAAAAAGAGTCAAAAAAATCTCTTGCCAAACAGGGCCTAAATGGACTTATCACTTATAAGTTTAAACGTATAAGTGGATATAAATTTAAAACAACATATATTGAATATTGGTGTCATCCCAAATGGTTTGGGCTGACTTTTGGCAGTATGTTGAGTTATATACAAACGAGATGGACCCAAAAGAAAAAAGAAGATAAAAACGATTCTTATTCATAAGGGATTTAAAGAGAACTTTTACTAGCTAGCTATCATATTACCTAATACAGCACCCTCTATATTTGGACTTAAAATCAACTGTGTAAAGATAAAACACTAAAAACGACAGAGACAAAGGTACAAGGCTTAATTTGATTTGATTTATGTGCACAAAACCAAAAAGTGCAAAAGATGGTAGCTTGCACTTCAAAAATTAAGGTACATAGAAGAAAAAAAAAAAAAACAAACGGATTCTAAACAATGTATGCTTATATGTTTTACTTTTTATCACCAATGATATAATATAAAATCATGACTAGCCGAGTTAGAAACTGGGAGATGAGTGGGAGGTTAGCTATCAATTTTTTGGTTGCTTCTTGTTTTCATGTGACCCATCCTAATTGATCGTATTGCCACGCCTGACATGGAGTGAAGGGCACACTGCCGTGGTATTTGAGGCTTGTGATCTACCAAGGAAGGGATTGAGGGATGTGATGATTGCTCTCTTGATATTTTTGGCTATGTATTGGTTTGTTGTTGTGGGGCTATTGTTTTTTCGCTACAAATCCCAAGACCGTGGCTTATGGTTACTGATCGTACTAGCTTCATGTGACTCTGTTAAGATTTTTCGTGGGGTAGATTTTTTCCTCCGTCATGGCTTTGGTTAGTGGCTAGGATGTCACGGCTGTGAGGAGTGAAATGCTTATTGGATTCCATATGTTTATCTGCAGTAGAGACTGGGGGTATGTAGGGTTGGTTACCATCTTTGATTTGGCTTGAGGGTTGTTGCTTTGTGAGTGTGACTATTGTGTTTTATTAGCTTTGTGATGTTTATTTGTATCTTTGCCCATATATCTACCCCAAATTTCCATCTATTATCTCTGATGGTAGGGTTTACTTGGAAACAAAAATGATATATGGGCAGAGTTGGGTCATTTTGTTTTCTGTTGTTCTTGTATATCCCCCCTCTCCCCTCTTAGGGAGAGTGCAGTGGTAGTTTATGTTGGTTATGTAATTATTTTTCATTTGTTGTTGGGCGTGCCTGGGGTATACCCCTTGTAAACTTATAAATTTCATTGTCTTTATTTTATGACTGACTCACCTAAAAAAAAAATCATATCCTGTTCATGTTCTAAGTTCACTCAAACAAGCACAACACATGTATGATGATATTGTTTTGACTCTACTTTTTCTCACCATAGAATCAGTTTCTGAAATTCCTACCATAAGCTCAAATGAACACACAAACAACATATATTTGAGAAACAATAACATTGTTTTTGGCTCTTCTTTTCATCAGCATGAAATCTGTAATCGAGCGATACAACAAACTGAAAGAGGAACAACGTCAACTGCTGAATCCTGCTTCAGAGGTCCAGGTAATCTTTCCACGAACCGCCCCCTTCAACTTCCCTCAATATTTCCTGCATCAGTAGAGGCATATATATAAGTGACTTTTTGCTACCTCTTGCAATAAACATCACAGTTCTTCGTGTCAACAAAATCTGTAGGCAAACAGGTGTCTAGTCCTTGTAAATTGTGTTCTTTTCTTGTGTGTAATATAATGCTAAATCGGCACCTTCTGGCAGTAGGCAATGGTTTTGTTTTCTGACCATCTCAGGGTAGACTGAAATTTTCTATCACCCTGTTTGGCTATCTCTAAAAAAGCTGTTTTTGACTAAATAAGCCAAAAAAATAAATAAATAAAACAAGTCTGTTTGTTTGTGGTTTAAAAAGCAAACAATAGGAAGAAAAGCGAAAAGGACCACTTATCAACTTTCATACTAACACAAAAAGAGATCAACTTTTTTACAATGCATCAGCTTTTTTAGTAACAAGCATGTGTCACACATTTTAACAGGTCACCAGAAACAAAAATTGCTTACTTCTTGCCTTAGGCCTCGTTTGGCAATTGATTATTTTAGTTAAAAAGTCAAAAAGTTACTCAAAAAGTCAACAACCTATACCAAAAAGTCAAAGATTTCATTTTCTCTCTACTTTTTGCACATCTTTTCGTAAAAAGTCAAAAAATCATCCCAAACATATTAATTTTTTTTATATCATATTTTAACTAAAAAACCAAAAAATTACTAAAAACACATGTTCCCAAACAATAGAAATGTATGTTCAAAAAAAAAAGTTGTCTTAGAAATGCAACATCCTCAAGCTTTCATCACCATTTTTATAAACTACATATATATATCATACCACATCGATTTGAAATAGAAAACAATATGCATAATTTCATGTCAATTGTGTCATAGTCGAGCATTGAGAAAGAGCATATCGATCAACTAGTGTAACAAAGAAAGAACTACATCTCAACTTCTCAGAGTTTACACTCATGGCACAGAATTTTCAAAAAAAAAGTCATTTCAAAAACACCGATAAATCTAGGATAAATATTTAACCATTTTGAGACAATGCATTGGAAACTGATATTGGTCTTTTGATGATTAGTGTTCACTGTTTTTTTTTTTTTTTTTTTTTTTTTTTTTTTTTTTTTTTTTTTTTTTTTTTGCTTCCTACACTATTAAGCAAGTTTGGATAATCTGTTTATTTCTTCTTCAAGGCAATATGAAGCAAGTTTGGGTAAATTACTACTACTATAGGTCCACCATTACTTCAATACTGTGCTTGAAAATTTGATAAGAGTGGTAAATTTACTTTAAATTATGGAGATTTGCTCACAACTATGATGAATTAATTAAGAAAAATACCACAAAGCTGATTTTATAATTCTGTAAAGTAAATCTTGAGGTTGCTGCATTGGAGGTTGTCATTCAATTAGATGTAAAATCTAGGAAGCATCCTTTTTTTCATGGTTGTAGTGAAGTTTTCTTTTGTTCAAATTCTTTAATATTAAGAACTTGGTTGGTCAAATGGTAACAAATGCTATAGTCGATAGCATTGGATGAATGAAACAGAACAAACAAAATAATCACTGAAACAATCAATATTCATGATGCAATCAACAAATCTCTCCTCTAGAAATTTCATTTCACATGTCAAGTATAATCTTCCTGCTTTCATTAAAGCTCACACTTGTTTCTCTGACAATGTTAGGACTTTAAGGCCTTGTTTGATTCCACAAGACTAATAGTGAGGTATAAATAATCCTATCAAATTAGTGTGGTATTCACAATCCCACCCCTACCCCATTACTAATAATCCTACAAATTTATTGGATTAATTATCCATTGGATTAATAATCCTAAACCAAAATGTTAAAACAAACATGGGATAATTGGGCCCACGGATTAATAATCCCAATCACATACTCTAATCCACCCAATCAAACATGCCCTAATAGTATTATGAAGCCTATCCAGTGTTCATAGGATCGTTAATCTCCACAATCCAGCTTGATTATATTTTAGGCACCAAGATAGCTGGAGATCACTGTAGTTCTAATACTTGATTTCCACCTCACATCTTAGGCACTAATCTCCACCAACATTTTTCATAGTTCTAAAAGTTGAAAACACCTAACATTAATTATTGTATATATATCACACATAAAAATCTCACATCACATCATAAAGTTGAAAAAATCACACATTAGAATTGAATTTTTTCCTCTCTTCCAGAGCTTTCTATGCTCTCATCGTTTGGTGAATCTAGTCTTCCGTCCATGAGTGAGCTATGTTTTCTCGCCATTTCTTGAAGAGGCAACTTTTCTGCTTTTTCACCGGAACCAGACCACTCCGAAAGCAGATCTATACAAGAAACTTTGCCTGAGAGCATTGGTTGAAGAATTTTTTATTTTTGTTTGTACCACATGAAAACCAACATCGAAGACTGGAAACGCCAGAAAACACACCGAAATTTCTGAGATGAGATGGAATGTAACAGTCCAATATTTTGACTGAAATGAAACTAAAGACCGTGTGGAGTTTTTTTAGTCGGAACAGTAAATTTTGGCTGATACAATCCGGTACGGAAAGGGAATGACAACACTAATTTGAAGGTGAACGGATATATATTTTTGTACGCAAAGAATCCCTTTTATAGGGTTGCAAAATCGTGGAGGCCATCTCACGTCTGGATAGGTGGCTTTACCTATCCCCCTTGGTTTGACAACCAAGAGGTATCTCAACTTCCCCTGCATCCCATGATCAATCCTCGGGGGTGCATCATGGGCTCTGTAGTGGTAGGTATGATACCTAGGAAGTTATATTAGAGGCCTCTAGTGCTAGAGCGTCTCCAACAATAATTGCTTAAATGGCATTGTGTCAAATTGCCATTTTTTGGCTAGCTATTGTGTCAATTTGCTATTTTTTTACATTCTTGCTCCACTAGTACAAGTGATATTGTTTGGCAAATATCATTTTTTTGGCTCTGATTTGTTGAGCTTTACTATGATTTTATTTTTGGCTTTGGTTTTTCTTGGGCCGTGATGTGGATTGCTTTGTATATATATATATAAAAACACCAGGCCACCCATCATTAAAAAATCTCGCATCTCTCTCACGGCCATATCCCTCTATCACAAGCCCATCTCTTACCCGTCACGTCCCCATCTCTGTCTCACCCATCACTGAATCCACTCCAAGAAAAGCATCAGTCTCAACTGAGAACGAAGGTTTCCTTCTCTTTCAGGGATCAAGCTTCTTCATTAGGGAAAGCTTCATTGCTACCTTTTTTCTGATGTGATGGACCTTGGTCAACTTTTGTCTTCTTGAGTTTGTCCCTCTCTCTAAGATTGATTAAGGGGTAGAAAAAATTGGAAGAAAAATAACAGACCTGAAAACCTTAATTGATTCCTGAAATATTCAAAATTGAAATTACAACTGTTCCACGCAAGTGAATTCAATTTGTCAAGGTTAAGCTTGTAGGCAAGAGAGCCATAGCAGATCAAAATACGGGACAATACTAAACCAAAAGAAGAACAGACAACGATTTCATGAACAGAAGTGACAGAACTACATACCCCTTCAAACTTATCACATTCATTAGCTTTGACATTGTTGTCCCAGTCCATGTTTCCCATTTTTGCCATGCAATTGTGAATAGAAATAAAATAAGGTAAAAGGAAAGGCAAAAAGTGGGGTTCTGAATGAAATAAAGCTTGAAATGGCTGGCTAGTATACCAAGCCCAAAAGGACTCTACAAGATAATGGCGAGAGATTCACTTCCCTGTGGTGATATGATCTAACAGCTAAACAATGCCAAAAACATCTTATCCACAAATTCATTGCTCTAAGCTAGTGCCTACTCAGTAAATGGCTATCACTTCCCATTGGTATCATTGGGTCAAAGAGTAGTGATTTGCAGCATTCAAAACTATCTATTGATAGAATATATGAATGCACCAAAAAAATCTAGAACAATGAAATAAGAATCATTAGCTTCGAGCTCATTCTTGCATGCTTGCCTAAAGCAAAGGAAATAACCTCCCAGGGTATTCTTGTATAGCTTTGAAAGAGAAATTTTCCTCATGGATGTTTGCAATTCGCCATCACAACCAGAACACTGTAAGAGATATGATAGGTGGCTCCAAATTAGCTTCAAATTTTAGGATAAAGTGAATCAAGATTCTATTGCAGCTGAAATCTATCAGATGTTTTAGCTTCCCATAAAAAAGCACTGCAAGAAATTAGAAACACAAAAGGTGTAGAAATAAAATTTATCGACCAGTTTGGCTATGAAAAAATAGTGCAGAACAATCATAAAACTGCAGTGAAGGTGGCATAAAATTTCATAAACACAGAGGTGGCCTGCTACATAGGAAACATCAAATAAAACGAAACTCATCATAAGAGTTTTTTATAGCTAAAGTGAGAAAAAATGATGATAATCAAGATTGAAAAGTCAAAAGTGTTTATCCACAGTTGTAAGCTCTGATGAAAAATAAAACAAAAAATCAACGTTGTAACAACAGACTATTTATTTGGGCTTATAAATGTAACTAAGATGCAATTTTTTATGATCAATGGCCTTTATTAGAGCACAACTTTTATATTTTCTTCATCCCTTAATTCAATTAAATTACATTACATTCTAAAAACTATAGACTACCGGATTTATCATAATACTCTTCTGTTTTCGATTTGAAGTCCTTCACTAAAACACAAAGAACCAAAATCTTTGTTGATGTTCCCCTAGAGAACAAACGAAAGACTAGCAACTGGGACTAGTGATTCTCTATCTTGCAGGAACCTCTGGCATTTTTCTAAACTCGGTTTATTTGGTTAATAATGCTGCCTCAAACACAAAGCTTTTGGGGCCTTAACAAGAGCATTGTGTTTAAATTTAAACAGCGTTACCACAGCCTCGTTTGAATTCAAAATACTGATAAGTAACTCTTGATCGTATAGATGACCCTCTATAAATAGGACCACCACAAAGAGCTACTAACTGAAGGTGGTATGTCCGTATTTCCCAACACAGGTTAGACACGTATCCTAATGAATCCTATTATTTTTATTTTTTTAGACCAAGACACGCTTCGGACACTTGAGGACACATGTGTCCGTTGCTTAGACACACATGAAATACATCTTAAGTTTGAGCAACATAATTTACGATACTATGAGAACAGAAAATCAATGTAGATTTATACCTATCAATCGTTCGCTCCTTTAAACTTGACAAATTAGTGTTACGTTGGATTTTTTTTATTATTATTGAATGAAATGTTTATATATATGACAAATGACATAACAAATATATAAAAGCTATAAATTTTTCATGTGTCCCCCCATGTGTCCTACATTTTTTGAAAATTGTTATACCAGCATGTCTGTGGTGTGTCACATGTCCATATCCGTGCTTCTTAGCTACCAAGAATATACATTCTTGCTAAAAAAGTTGATGCACATATCTGAATCAGATTGTTGGTGGAGTCGATGAAAATTCAAACATAAGGATTAAAATTGATGTTCGATCTCCCAACGCATCAACTGGTGTTTTAAACTGATAAGGCATAATTTCAATAGTAATTATGCTAAGGTTGTTTTTGTGGACCACTGGAGGTGAGCCCAAAAACAATTGTCTTCAATATAATTTCTGTTCCTGAGAGGCAAGGAATGAGCTAATGCTCTGGTGTTTCCAATTGCAGAAGAATGAACAGAAGTCCCAAAACAACATTGTAAGAAGAAGCTCCTGATGGATCCACAAGTTTCAGGTTTCAATATAGTTCCATTGAGAGATAGTTCGTTTTTCTTGACCAATCAGTAGCACTAGAAAGTTGCAATTTAAAGCATTAGCCAGAAGGAATTCATCGGGAAGATGGAGGAAGTTTTGTTTCACACCAGTAAGCACATAGTTAACACTGTTTATCACAGGTTACTTCCCAAAGGTAAGAATAGTTTGTTTGTCACAGTAGCAGTAGAAAGTTGCGTCTTAAAGCATTTACAAGAAGGCATTCACCCAGAGATGCAGGAAGTTCCGTTTCACACCAGTTAACACAGAGTGAACACAATACGTATCAGAGGTTACTTCCCAAAGGTAAGAACTTAGCAGTAGTAAATAAAAGAACCATTTATCAACAACAGCAACTCAGTTTTTACATGATGTACAAGATCCTAAAAATATGCTTGCATAGTTACGTGTTCATCAAGATTTAAAAGGGAATGAAATTTACCATAAGCACCTTAAGCTCGCCCCAAGACTTCTACACAAATAGAATATGTTGGCTATTTTGAATTGGGAAAACATGAGTGAAATAGAGTCATGATTTTGCAGTTTCCTTGAAGCGTAAAACAAAAGGCACTGAGATACTAGATACCTGCATCCAAGATATAAGGTTTTCTTAAGGGAAGTATTTCAAAGAGAAGAAAAGCAGGCAATAAGATGTCACACATTTCACATGCCTAAGAAAATGTGACACAATGCTTCTAAATTTGCCGAATTGAAAGGAATTGAGAAGCAAAAGAGGCAACAAGATATCTCATAACCCTGTATGGAAACTCTTGGATGAGAATGGAAGGCAATGATGGTTCTGCACCAAGACGAACAGACACTTATAAAAAGGTTCTGTGTCGTGTCCAACACCAACACTCATCAAACACACATCCAAATGTATCATATAACTTTTTTTACTCTTTTTTAGACCTAGACATATTTTGGACACTTGGGGGACACACATGTCCATCACTTAGACACATATGAAACATAATATAAATTTGAATGATAAAAGAAAAGCAATGTAGATATATCTCTCTTCTTCTGAACTTTAGGAATTAATGTCATGTTGCAATTTTTTTTTATCATCCTTCAATGAAATAAAGATATATATGACATATCACAACTATATAAAACTAAATATACTGCGTGTGTCCCTTATGTGTCGGGACCTGCATTTTTTGAAAATTGACCTGTTGGTGTGTCAATATCATGTCGCATATCCGTGTTTCGTAGGTCCTGCATATTGCGTTTCTAATCTTAAATAATCTGATTCAGCGACCTACAGTTGACAGGGAGAATTTCTAAAAGTAAATACAATTTGGACACTAGAAACACTGAAATCAGAGACTTTCCTAGCTTTCCTATGCATATAATGTTTCCAAGAGTCTGATTGTGCAAATATATAGCACACATATGCTTGGTTTATTATCTTCATTTTCTCCAGTAACTCAACCAAGATTCTCAACATTTCTTAGAAATCACGGCAACATACCACACTACTTATTCTACGAGAATATCAGCCACCGCTTGAAAATATCAAACAGAAAAAAATTGATTAGAACCTCTGACCACACAAGTAACATTGATTCTTGGATATGTTGAAGCAAAATTACTACACGTGTGTAAAAAGCAATACCTATTAACCATTTTCAGGAATATGCAACACTATAATGTTAATATGCTCCAAGTATTTGATGCACATTTGCGGCTCACTCAACAACATGGCTAAACCAGGAGGTCAAGACAATCTGAAAACACATAGCAAGTTTAGGAAATGTTAAAAAAAGGAAAAATAAATTTTAGTGATGACTGAAATTCCTAGCACGTATCCATGGAGTCTCAAACCAAAATCATAGTTGGACAAGAACTACCATTTTCCCTTCTATAATTAAGCCCAAATAGATTTCCCTGATATTATCTTATAGGTACATATATCTGATTCTCCTAAGTGGCACATCATGTCATCTTATATCCTCTGGACGTGTTTGCCACGCTGACATCTCCAACTGCCTTAGATCAACGTGTTAGCCTAATGAGATGACCCCCTGTACCAATCATGTGTCTCCCATGCTCCCCTCAAGGATCGAGCCATGCCAAACGAGCTAGGCACAAAGGGCTACTAAGGCATCTCTCTATCTGCTCAAATGGACACGTTTGAGGCACCCCTCAACTGGGCCTAGCAGACACCCAAACACATCATTCTCTCAACTTGAAGACATGCTTGATACCCCTAGGCTCAGTCAAGCATCACTTCGTCCAATCACGCCCTTCCTAGTCCCTCCAAGTCTCGATCTCCAAGTATCAGGCACACACTCACTCTCTACTAACCATGCCCTTCTCCGTGGTTCACGCTCTACTTTCCTTGTCTTTGTCAAGTGGCTCTCCAACCAAGCACATATCTCTTATGATCTGTACTCGTTCTCCATAGACATCATGAGACCATCATGCCCCAAGTAACCGATTTTCCATGTGGAAGCGAGATAACGCAAAATCATCTCCAGCCAAAATACCCTGAGAATGAAAGTGCCACCAAAGCGCCTATATCTATATATGTATATAAATATATAAATTTATGCTTATATTTTTATACGAGGATTTTCTGCAATAATCTTGCAATGGTTTGAATTTGAGAATGACAAACTCTAAAAACAATCAATTGGGTGGTTTAAGGGCGGTTTCAGTAGGTGGTGTATCTGTGCTCATATTTGGCTACTACATACCTCTCCCACGACGAGCAGACCATCCTAGTTCAGTGGAAGTGGCTTATGTTTTCCCATCTTGGACATGGGGTTCAATTTTCACCCGTAACAAAAATAGGGTTCTATTTCCATGTGTAGAATGATTAATGCATGGAATGTTAGGATGCTCACTAGTCCATTGAGATTTTTTTTGAGCATCAACAAAGAATTTTATTAAACAAAAGCAAGAAACAAGAAAGAGGACAAGAAGTCCTCATACACAGATAGAGGTCAAAACAGACACAAAACAAAATAAAAACCAAAAACCCAAAAAGCACAAATAATAAGAAAACTCCTAGCACTAAGGATGGCAAACAGCAGCCCAATCCCTAAAAATCAAGAAAAATAGAACTCCTTAAAAGGAGGAGACACAAAAACCCAAAACGAAGCCAAATATCCCGTCCTATCCCACAAAGCCTTTGCATCAGATTCCTTTCCATCAAAGATTCATGCGTTTCTCTCTAGCCAAATAATCCAAAAGATAGCTAAAACAATACAGGACCACAATGTTTTGGCTCTCTTGTTACCACCAAACCCTTCAAACCTAACAAAAAGCATGTGTGCACTCCTTCGGAGCAACCCATTGATCTTCACATAAGCCAAAATGACGTTGCCATAATGCAAGAGCCACCGGGATGAAGCTTATTTCTAAAAGAAACCATGTCAACTTAGTCCCTAACAAAACGAGCATAACCTATACAAAATCTCCATGCGTCGTATAAAATCACATAAAGTGATCCCACATGGTGATACAAAATCACACAAGGTGGAAGTCACATATAGTGATAAATGTGGGCGTCCAATCATTTTCAGATATCCATTGGTTAAGAAGGACCTAACTTATCCAATGGTCAAGGTGACCTAGCTTACCGCCCTACACAAGTAACTATCCAAGTAACTACTGTGATCATGCCTAATTTCATGACTAATCTAAAGGGTTGGGTTATTCCAAGAGCTCCTACACAGCTCAACCGACTCCCTTCACTACCAATGACTTTATCACTACCCTCCATCCAACATAGCCACACATAAGGCAACACAGTGTAATCACAGAAATAATACCCAACAATACCCTAGGAAAAAAGTCTTCACATTCACAGCCTTACACTATAAGTGACAATTAACATACTCCTCATCTTAATTAATCATAAGTACGAAATTGGAGTCGCAAATAAACAACCTAGCACAGCCAAACAACTATGCTGGCAAAAATACCAAAAACCAATGAATTTCAATCAAATCACTCCTAAACTTGAGGATATGTTTCCCTCATGTGGACGTGGATATCTGAAAATCGATCAAGTCAATATGTTTCCCTCATGCAGACGTGGTTATTAATGACATCAGCCCTAAGAAACTGTGCTATTTTCTTTCTTGGCAATCTCTAGATGATTCTCCGTAAGTTTCTATCCATATGAGGTTCAATTGGGTTTGATCTTAACCTCATATAGTTAAAGTTGAGAGAGAGAGAGAGAGAGAGAGAGAGATTGTTTTAGTCTGAGATAGGTAACTCATCCAACATGGCAAAAACCATGTATTTGTATCAAAATCATTCAAAGTTACAATATCACCCCTCTCATCTCTAAAGACAAAAACAATGATAAAAACTACCAACATAACAATAACGCTTTTCAAATAGCCCAGGCACACAAAGATAATAAGAAAATCATTAAATGTGACTTTCGGGTGAGAAAGCAACATGAAAACTGAAATATCATATTTTACATGTGGCCACAATACTAGTGTTGTTATGCATAAAGTCAGACTCATTTTGATTTATACAGATGTTGCAACTGAGGCTTCTAATTTATACATGTATGCAAAACTACGTAATTATGTGGTGTGCACCATCTATTGCCCAAATATACAAGTAGCATGAACAAAGTATTTAATTCAATATATTCAAAAGATATCCACAATGAAATTACGAAGTTGCCTTTTGGGAATTTAAAAAGATTATGCTGCCCTCAAGCTATAGTGGCTAAGCATTCATGGTCAACACAAATCAAAGAAAAACAAACAAAAAAACAACTCATCACTAAAAACATCCATGATAAGATTTCACAAGCAATTGTTCGAGTTGATGGGTTGTTTAATATGCTCAAATAGGTTATTTAACATATATATATATATATATGTATATATTAGTAGCACTGAATTATCCAAGCTCTCAATCTTCTTTTCCATTTTGTGATAATTCTTCATCCATATTAGAACCCCCAAAAGAAATTGCAAATTGCACTCTAGGCCATAGCTGTTTTTGTTCTCTTTTGTTTTAGCAGTCCATTTTATAGTTGTTTAAGCACATTATCACGACGACTGGGGAGATTGGAGCGAATGTGGTTCACAGAATTAAGGCAGGGATGGCTTAAGTGGAAGAGTGCGTCTGGAGTATTGTACAATAAACGAGTACTCATTAAACTAAAAGTGAAATTCTATAGATTGGCTATTAGACCAACGATGTTGTATGGGACGAAATGTTGAACAACTAAGAAACAACATATAGAGAAGATGAGTGTTGCTGAGATGAGGATGCTAAGGTGGATGTGTGGCAAGACTAGAAAAGACAAAGTTAGGAATGAGTATATTCGAGAATGAGTGGGAGTAGTACCAATAGAAGATAAGTTGAGAGAGAATAGATTAGATGGTTTGGTCATATACAGCGGAAACCAATAGACGGTAGATGGTAGTGTTAGGGGAAGGATAGACCTAGATTGACGTAGACTAGTTTAGTAAATAAAGATATGAATCTCCTTAATTTAATTAACGAAATGACCTTAGATAGAGTCGAGTGAAGAAGAAAGATTCATGCAGCTGACCCCATTTGATGGGACTTAAGGCTTGGTTTGGTTTGGTTTAAGCACATTATAAAGACTATCTACCCAAGAGTCTTTGCTTCAATTTAATAATGTTGGTCCTGCTGCATTCTTAAATTATATTGGACATAATTAACTTCTTTTTCATAATCGCTAGTTTTGGCAAAGGGAAGCAGAAAGTTTGAGGCAACAGTGCAGTACTTGCAAGAAAGCCACAGGTAAGATTTTTTCACATTATTGTAAATCTTAAACATCACTAGCTATTGGCCTAAAGGCAGCATAGCAATTCATGGTGCAATTATTAATGACTTCACTCACTGGTCTTGCACAGAAGGCAGACCACCCCATGGAAGAGCCATCCATGTCAATGGTGGTATGGTGTCTCCAAGAGAGATCTAAGCCTCTGCTTTTCTATTGAGTTACGGCCACAAATCCAACAACTAAGACTCACCTGTTTATTGTAATTCCCAGACAATATTTTCAGTACCTAAGGAGGGTTTGTGATATCTAGATTCAGATTAAACAAAATCCATGACTACAACTTTATACTACTCTAGTACTCTTTAAGCTTTGTCATCTGCAACCTTGTACTAATATGTTTTGATCACCATAGAAGGCCATGCTCCTAATAAACCCCTCTGCAGACATTTAAAATTTAGACATGTATTTTGTAGAATCACTCAATTCTAACATCTTGTCATCCATGTTCTATCAAAATAATTGTGCCTTATCAGAACTACATTAAAGCTTGTGCAACATAGATCTATTCATTATACAGCAGAAGATTATGTTACAATTGTAGGAGATTTATGCCAGGCAGATGTACACCAAAAGATCTAGTTTTGAAGACTATTTGAGAAAGATTAGTCAATGGACATGACAAACAAAGACCCAGAGACAAATGACAGTATGAAACAAACAAGGACAACTAAGTAAATTTTGGCATCTTCCAAATCAGTACAACAAACCACTAAATTTTCAAAAGAAATGCCAAGTATAAGTTTTCAAACATTAGCAAGATGTTGGAGGAGCTTGTCAGTTCAAAGTATATTAGAAGTAAGCTTTAGAATGGCAGGAAAAAGGTATATGTTATGCTGGAAGAAAATATTTCCAATAACTTACAAATAAAGATATAGCTGAAATTAAAATTTGAGGATGCACCAATAGTGGGCACTGAAATAATTGCAGGCAACTGATGGGAGAAGAACTTTCTGGTTTGGGTGTCAAAGATTTACAAAATCTGGAAAATCAACTGGAAATGAGTTTGAAAGGTGTCCATGTGAGAAAGGTAATGCACACTTAGCTTCTCATAAGGTACATGATACCCCATGTAAAGTGTATCAATGTTCCTAACTGTAGTTATTGTTTTCTGCAGGACCAAATTTTAACTGATGAAATAAAAGAACTAAACCGGAAGGTCTTATTGGAAAAACAGCCAGAATTCTCAGTTTTCAGCTAAGAGTTTCTCTAACATAAAGGAGCTATTTTCATTGATTTGATTACAGGGGGGCCTCATTCAACAGGAAAACATTGAGCTAAACAAGAAGGTAAACATACTCCATCAAGAGAATACAGAACTGCATAAAAAGGTATGTGGTCTGCAAAAATAATATTAACTCCAAAATATCATTTGAAAATTATATACCCTTTATCATCTTTGACACGAAAACTGGAAGTTTATCTCTAGCCAGTTCTGAGGAGAAGCTTTGCATCTCAGGTTTACAGAGCAGAGTGTGTCATGAAGCAAACAGAAGCTCCCATGTTTCACATGGACTCCTTGGTTTCAACTTCCATGCACCCATCAGTCTCCAACTAAGCCCGCCACAGCCTCAGAAGAACGAAGCCCCAGCAAAAGCAATGAAGTTGGGGTAAAGTTTACGCCGCCTTAGAAAATCAATTGCCACTTGTAAAATTCCAAATCCTATTGTTCTGATATTGATCCCGTCATTATATTCTTGAAATTTATTCCAGGCTACAACTGCATTAGCAAAGCAGGTCAACCACATTAGATGGATGTCAGCCAGTTCAATATTCCACCCTCAATTGTGACATCAGGCTTCTTATCATTGAGACAGATGCGCTACAAGACAATACTAAGCATAATAGTAATCAGATTTGGTGTGAAATGATCTATTGAACCAGTTTTAGATTACCATATTGTGATCAACCAAAAATCAATTATCTATGTAAAGTTGTGCAATAAAGAAAAAAACTGCATGCCTGAGATGCTGTATTAACTGTATACAGTTTATATGATTGTTGAAATGATTGACTCCTTATGTACTTGTGTTTGATTGATGAAGATTCAAATACACTGATTGGTCAGACACAAAATATTAACATTGAATAATCCCCCTCCAGTGATCCATACGGCTGCATTTGATTGACAGGAAAAGAAAAGGAAAAAGATAATGAAAGTCGTTTTCCTCCATAACATGTGTGCTTGGTTATGGATCCTACCATAATCATTTTTTTAACAGGAATACTTTCCTTCAAAACTAGTCATATATTTTATACTGGATTATGCATAGCAGTGCAGGAAAGTAGTTCCGTGTTTTTAGAAATTTCTTTTTAACCCAATGCATGTGAGAAAACTAAATAATATTATTTTCCTTTCCTTTAGTTAACTTTTCTCAAGGATCACTTTCATGTATCATGTGCCTGGCAATCAAAGGGAGATTAAAGATCCTTCCCAATAAAATAAAATAAAAATGGAGACAACAGAGCATCCTCATAGGTCGTTCTCTAATAATTCTGTTGTTTTCATTAAATTTTTTATGTTTTCGATTTCTTAAGAAATAATTTAATTTTCAATCTCCAATGGTCGACACATTTGAATTTTTGCGCACGTTGACATTGTAAGAGGAGATTGGGAATTTAAAACTACATAACTGATGGTTGTGAAAGTATACAGATAGTGTACACATGTCCTCCACGCCACAATCTTCTTATGCTAGCAGTTTGCAAAATTTCCAAACTATGTAATGAGGGATTTCTTGCCAAATCATGTAATTAAATATAACTTTTATTCTAGTTTTACTAATCTGAATCACAATTTTAGATATTACATCTAAATGGATGAATTTATTCAGCATATAATTTCCAGCCCACTACTGTACATGGCAGTATGATATAAGTACAAATTTTTCCTTTGTAAGCAGTTATGACAAAATATGAAACAAAAACCTCATTGTCCAAATTGCTAGCCTTCCTCATGGACGATAGTTTTACATGTTACATATTAATAATATGGGCAAATTATAGTAAATTACCCTTTAATTTTGTATTTTGTGTCAATTTGGTCTAATTAATAATTATTGTCTTTAATATTTGATGAAAAATAGTCACATACTCCTTATGTGTCCATTCTGCATGGGCAAAATGGAAAAATGAACAATACTAATTATACCAACGGTCTTAAAATCACTGCTTGTGCCAATTTGATCTATTAGTTTCGACCAGAATAAATTCCCCCCTTAAATTTTGTAATATGTGTTTAATTGGTCCAATTGCAACCCAACGTAAAAAAAATTGACAGAAAATTAGCACGTACAGCTCACATGACCACTTGGAGAGTCATAACTAAAATTAATGCATTTCTCCTCAAAGACCCCCCACCAACTAACCTCTCTCTCTCTCTCTCTCTCTCTCTCTATTACTCTGGCCAATCAAGATCGTGGTGAGCACAACCACAACCACCACCCTTTCTTATCATTTCCTAGCATTTCTCTCTGAAAGTCAATTGCTCAACAAATAACAAATCACAACTCATTCACTAATTAAGCATTTTATTCGTCAATCAATTAGACAATTGAACTATCAATTTTAGCAATCTCATCAAAATTAAAGCAATCAACCATGAGACATAAAATTTAACACGAAAACCTATAGGAGCCCAATTTTATAGGGAAACAACAATCCCAACACCCAAAAACTGCTCAAATTGAAGGAATTGTAACTTCTTATGTTTAACTACAATTGAGTCCACTACAAGCTTCAACAATATCTTCGTCTTCAACCCATATTACCCAAACGACACAGTGACCAAGGGATCGAAAGTAAATTGTCAAAGTTTTGAGGTGAAGTTAATCAATCAAGATGAATGAATTGAAATCAAATGATATTGTGTGGTTTCAAATCAAAGACAAAGTGATTTTCATCAATGGAGTCTTAACAGTTATAACGCTACTATATAGAGAGAGAAAATAGATCCAAAATCTGTAAAAATAGTCATCCAAATGTCTTGAATGATGCAATGATCATTGTTTAAATGAACTAAGGAAAGATGGTCAAAAAAATAATAATAAATAATTAAAAATTAGGATTCGTGCTGACAACCCTCAAGTGCCAGTAGGGTGTTAAGCAGGTGCACCTCTCAATAGCTTGAGGGCATGAACACCTATAGAATGTTGAGCAAGCGCATGTACACAAAGGTAGAGCGCTTGAGCACCTATAGAGCATTAACGAACAGACCTTGTATAGACAACCCATTTTTTACCGACCTTAAGACTCAGACGTCATCGATTGAGTGCTCGGTGATTGTGCATGTTGTGCTCGTTTCGAGTTTCCGGAGTTTTTGGCTGAGTGCCTTGCCTCCGGGCCTCTGAACTCTTTGTGCTTTGGCTCGGTTTGCGGACCAAACCTTGTTTCTCTTCCCTGGAGGGAGGAAGAGGTCTGGTAGACCATCCTTTTGTGGTCGTACACCACTTTTCGTGGTCGTACACCACTTTCCTCGTTTGGAGACCAGTTTCCGGTTTTCGGAGTCTTCGGCCGCATGCCTTGTCTCGGGACCGCTTAATGTCTCCGTTTGGCGTGGTTTTTGAACCATACCTTATTGCTCTGCCTAGAGGGACACTGTGGTCTGGGAGACCACTTTTGATGCCGGTAGACTAGTTTTCGAGGCTTTCGGCTGCGCACTTTGCCTCCTGAACTTTCGTCTTGCATCCCTTTTGGTTTGTTTTTGATACAAACCTTGTTTTCCTTGTTTGGAAGGTGGTACAAGGTGGGAGACCAGTTCTTCCCCTTGGAGACCACTTTTCTTCCCGCCAACTGGTCTCCTTGGTCTTTGGGCCATCTTTTCTGGTCGGCCACCACACCACTGCATTGTTTTCATGCTTTAGACTTCTCCTACCCATGGCCGACCACTTTTTGTCTTGGGAGACCACTTGTGGTGATCGGCCGACCACTTCAAGTAGCTGGCCGACCACTTGAAGTGGTCGACTGCTTTTCTTCACCTTTTTGGAGATATTTTCTCTCCAGCTGTGCCAGCTGGAAGGCACCAGAACCATCCTCCATGGCTTTGAGGCCAAAGCTTGTCCAACAAGCTTGTCTTTTGTTCTCTATAAGGAGAACCTCCCCCCTCCTCCTCCAGGTTGAGTTCTTGGTGCTTGAGCTATGCATATACATCTTTGTATCTATCTTGCTCTTGCTCTTCATTTTTGTGCCTTAAAGTGTAGTTTTATCACACTTTTGCACACAAACACACACTCAAACACCATACTCTTGGAGCTGAGGTCCCTTGAAGTTGTTTTTGAAGTTTTTGGACTGGTTTTGGTCCAAAAAGAGTTGCTGGAGTTGCAGCTTTGAAGGTGTTCTTCAAGGGTGAGAAACTAGCCTTTAAATCCTTATTTTGGTTTAAGCTTTTAGACTTATTTGCATGCTGTTTTTGGCTTGACTTTCTACTAAAAAAAGTTCTGTTTTTCAGTCCTTAAAATGTTTGTTTAAGGTCCCTTTTGTGTTGGGGGTGGTCTACCCCCTCTTGTGCCTTGTTAGGCCTTGTTTTGAACCATCTTTTTAAGCTATTGGACCACCTTGTTTTGGCCTTCTCACCACTGAAACTCAGAGGAATTTCAGTGGTAGAAATGGTGTTTTGAGGTCCCAAATAGGAGAGGGTCATCCCCTCTCCGTGTATCTTGAATACTTGTTTCATATGCCTCATGTTTGAGCATGTTTATTAAGCTTGTGTTGGTTTGTTCTTAGCATGTATTTGGGGTTATTTTGAGATGGCATACCACTGTTTTTGGTTATCTTGAGCACCTCATGCATGCTTAATACACTTGTAGTGTAATCCTTACAAACTAGTCTTGTATGCTTCATGAAGTAGTATGTCATTCTAGCTTGTTTTGAGTCCATCTCAGCATGTTCTTGGTGTTGCTTTGCCATGTTATACTTCTGTTAAGGTTTGGTTTAATAGCCCCTTGCAAGCTCCATGCACTTGTAGTGCAATTCCATGAATTAGCCTAATGTGTACCATGCTTTAGACCATCATTCTAGCATGATTTTGGCTTAACTTCAAGAAACTTTTGTCCATGTTTTAGCATGCTCTAGCTCTGATTTGTGTTGTTTTGGTCATGCATGCCATGCTTTAGTGCATTCTAGCTTGTTAGCTTTGTGTATTGAGTCCACTAGCATGTATTGCTTGGACTATTTGAATGATTTGGCATCATTTGTTATGAGATTTCAGTGCATGTTTCATGGTCACACACTCTCATTTGTCACTTATTTAATGCGTTGGAGGGTTTCCCCTTTATGCCTTAAACATGAGCCATTGCGTATGCCTTCATGCCTAAGCTTGCGAGCTATCATTTCAATATGTTTTTGAGATTATTTTGCCATGATATAACTCTGATTTTTGTTGGCGAAGCCATCCCATGCTTGGTCTTGGAAGGTGTAGTGTAATCCTCCCATATTGCCCTTGCATGATCCATGTTTTGGCCATTCATGTTAGCTTATTTTGGCTTCCTTCCATACATGTTTTAGACTCATTTTGACGTGTTCTAGGACTGTTTTGGGTTGCCTTTTCCATATTCTTCATGTATTGCATAGCTGTAGTGCAATTGGCCTTGTTAGCCTTGTATTTTGATGCCTCTTGCATGCTATCTTTGTGTTGTGTACATGATTTGACATCATTTAATACTTCATTTCAGAGCATATAGCATGGTCATGTTCTCATGCATATCACTCTCTAATTTGGTTTAAGAGTTGTGCATTGTTGCCTCATTTGTGGCCTAGCATGTATGCCATCTGCCTAGGCCCTTGAGCTCTCATCTTAGCATGTTATGGTCTTTGTTTAGACCTATTTGAACTCTTTCCATAATTGGTTCAATCATTTGTGCCATGTATTGCATGCCCCTTGTGTAGTTCCTTTAATGGCCTTGTGCCTTAGGCCCTCTTGCATGCTTTACTTGTGTTGTTTGAATGATTTAGCATCATTTCACACTTGATTTCAGAGCCTTTAGTGTTGTCACACTTCCATGTTTATCGCTTCTTCATCATGCTTGAGAGTTGTGTTCTTAGGCCTAGTTGATGGGCCATTGCATTGAGCATGTTTGTCTTGATCTTCATGCCTTAGTTTCATCATTATGGCCATTGATTTGGGCATGACTGAGGTCTATCCATTTTGGTTTAAGTCCATTGAGCATGTTTGATTGCATTTTGTTTGCATGCTTATATACTTTGTATTGTGTGTGCTTAGGTTACATTGCATTGTGTATGCCATGTTGTCCATTACATTGAGTATGCCATGTTCTTAGCATTTAACATTGTGTATGCTTAGGTTACATTGCATTGAGTATGTCATGTTATTCTTTGCATTGAGTATGCCATGTTATTCTTTGCATTGTGTATGCCATATAATTGTATTATGTTTTGCATGCCTTGCATTGCATGTTTGTATGCTTGAGTTGCTTTGCATGTTTGCATGCTTGTGTTGCATTGCATTTGTTTGGATTAGGTGTTAGTCCAAACACGAGAAATGAGAGACATTTCATACTTGAAATGATGAAATGTGCCTCAATTCTCGGTCGCCACGCTCTTGATCAAGCATGATAGAGTTCTTCTAGGCTTTATGTGTTTATTTGTGCATTCATTTTACATTGAATCGTGCAATTTGGCTTCTCGGCCATCATGCATCGAGATGCGTGATTGGTGGCCGAGGGTCGAGAACCACTCCCTTGAGATCATGAAATGATAGGGAGGGTGGTTGTGCACACATATCTTGCAAATACATTGCCATGCCCTTTCTTGCTCTCTGTTGCAGCAAACTGGAGAAGTGCAAGAACAACTGGTCGGCAGACCAGAAAAAGTGGCTGGCCAACCACTTTATCTGGTCTGTAACAAAGAAAAGTGGTCGGCAGGTGGTCTCCCACATCAACAACTGGTCGGCCACCCTCCCACAGGTCCCCAAGGTGAGTTAGAAGCTTTCTGGAGCTTGGTGCAAGGTTCTGAGAACAATTGCAAACAGAGGCAAGTTGGGGCATCGCGACGGATATCCGAACAGGCGACCGGGTATGCATACTCTTCTCCCTCTGAGGACATTGCTTTACTGCTTTCCTTAGCTAGTTTATGCTTTGGTTCCGTATTTAAGTAATTAATGCGTTTAGCTGCTTATTTGTGTTGTAATAGCTTAATTAATTAGCTTGTTAGTTAATTAGTTTTGTGATGTAATAATTAGTTTAGTTTAGATTAGCTAGTTAGCTTTTTATTCGGACCCTCCATCGAGAGGGCCAACTGTTGTAATAAGCGTGCGTGTGTGTGATGCATGTCTTCCAACCCCCATTTCTTTCTCCCTTTTACTTAACCGCTTACGATGGTTAGTTTTAGGACATATTTTGTTTAGCATACCTTATGCTCCACATGCGTGCATCCATTCATCTGTCTTGCATGCACCGGGCTCAGCGCATCATACAAACTGCATTGTACTTCAATTCCAATTTGAACATGTACCAAGTTGCATCTCACATAACATCTTAGAATAACCGAGCCTATTTTAGTTGCATCTTTGCATGTGTTGCATTAGCCATCTTAACATGAACTAGGATCATGCATGATTTCTAGCTAGTTCTCTGTTTTGGCTCGGAGTACACTGTGAGTGTTTACGCTTTAGCATACTGCATGTGTGTTATTGTTGCCATGAAAGCATACTTGCCATAAGGCTAACTGCTTATTTGATATAACTGCCTGAATGCCTGTGGGTAAAGTTGGATTGCTTGAATTGGAACAATTCATCAAAAACCTCGTCTTAGCCTACTTGCAAATAGCAAACTTCAAAATCATTTTCACAAATGAACACGCAATGTTTTGTTCCAAATTAGGCGATCTAGTCTATACTTGTATGCTGTGCACATCACATAGTAATTCTAGGTTAATAACCGGAAAAGAACGCATATATTTTCAAAAACAACATATCATGTTAGTAAAGGCCGATCTTTGATCGGGCGAGCGGGGGTGCTCATTGCATGACCTTCCCCTCTCATACCCAAGTTCCCGAGCCGAGACAACTTTGGTGATGACAGACACATGGCCTTAGGCACGAGTCAGGGTTTCCTAAATTTCCCCAAAATAAAACATTTAGGTGGCGACTCTCTATCTAACAAAGCAGTCCATGTTTGGCACTTCTTTATTAAAATCAGTTTTCCAAAACGATTTGCCGGATTTGGACTCTTCGGTGATTTATCAATCTTGTATTGCGCTTTGCGAGATTAGATTCAGAACCGTGACACGAGTCCGAACTGTAGTAGCTAAGAACAAAACGAATTCGCGCCATCACGCGCGGAGCGGGGGAGTTCTCGGGGCACGTCTACACCTTGTAGGACTTTATATGTGCGCCTATGGAGTGCTTTGTGAGCGGCCATGCAAAGCTAGAGCTTGACCAACTGTAGGGCATCGGTTAAGCGGACACAAATAGAAACCACATTTTGAAGTGAGCTTTGAAACACATAAAATCAAATTCTAAGATAGGTTAGTGCATTGTGTTTCATAAACTCTTATATTTCCCCTGAAGTACCTATGTACATTGGATATGACAATAGTAAGGGTGTGGGATGTATCTGACACTTGTACTCAATTTAAACACTTGGATCTTTAATTTTTTTACAAAGTTTGAAGAAGGAAAAACTCACATTTGCTAGTAAAAAAAGCATCTCTAACCCCTTTTTTTTTTTTTAATAAATAAGAATATTATTAAGAAACTAAAGCATCAAGCAGATGAAAAAGAATACAAAATGGCACCCCCAAGAAAGGAGCACCACACACAAAAACAAACAAAACTAAACAAATCCACCAATCATGTCATCTAAAAAGCCCAAAAAGGTAAACAAATCTGGATCCACTTGCACAGACACCCAACCGCACAAAACATGGAGAAACCTCAATTCCAACCAATACACCAAGCGGACAACCTCTTGGAAAATACGACGGTTCCTCTCCAGCCAAATGAGCCACATCAAAGATAGAAGAGCCAAAGTCCAAGCCTTCCGACGCCTCTTCCCCACCCAACCCCTTGCCCAACTCCACAAAACCCCTAACACTCCTTCCGGCTGAACCCACTACACCGCAAAAGTAGAAAAAATAAAAGCCCACAAGCAAGAAGCCACTGGACACTGAGCAAGCAAATGGTCCACCGACTCCAAAGTAACACAGCACATACAACACCAATCAACCAAAACATGCCGCCAACAAACCAGATTATCGATAGTCAAAATACTGTCAAAAGCCGCAGTCCACACAAAGAAAGCGACTTTAGATGGAACACCTGTGACCCAAATCCGATGCCAAGGAAACTCCCCCTCCATAACACCACATAAACCCCGATAAAAAGAAGAAGATGAGAAAATATCCTTTGAACCTAGCCATCCCCAAACCAAGACATCATCCCCCACACCTGCAATTGGCAGCCCATAAAGAAAAGCCAGCAAATCCACCATCTACCCAAGCTCCCAATCCTGAACCTACCGACGAAGAATAAGATCCCAAACCATCCCACCTCCAACCTCAGCACCCCCCCTCCCCCCAAAAAAAAAATTAAGAAGCCACCAACGCATCCGAATCTATCACAAGACGAAAAATCAGCGGGAACCGATCCTGCAACACCTCCCACACTACACCACTGATCCTTCCAAAACCAAACGCTCACACCAGAACCCACTCGAAAATAAACTTGTTCCCAAAACTCCCCCCTTCCCAACCAAATATCTTTCCACAACCCACACCCATAAGACCCCCTCACATTCATTGTACTCCAATCACCATGATCGCATCATACTCTGCAACCACCACCCTATGCCACAACTTATCCCTCTCCCAAGCAAACCTCCACAATCACTTCTCCAACAAGGAAGAATTAAACCTGCCCAGCCACTGCAAACCCAAACCACCTTTCCTATTGTTCTTAGAAAGGGAGTTAGGGCTTGTACTCAACACCCTATTTCTAAATTTGTGTCATATGATTCATTGTCTCCTGTATATCATGCTTTTGTTTCGTTTCTATCTTCTGTGTGTATCCCACAGGGTTGAAAAGAAGTTGCTAATGATCCTAAGTGAAAGGGAGCTATGGTAGAAGAGATGCAAGCCTCAAGCAAGAATAATACCTAGGAGTTAGTCTCTATCCCAGTGGAAAAAAATCAGTGGAATGTAAGTGGGTACTCACCATTAAGCAGAAGGCAGATGGGACAATCGAACGATACAAAGCAAGACTAGTGGCCAAGGGATATACTCAAACATATGGAATGGATTATCAAAAAACCTTTGCTCCTGTCAAGGTTTTCAAAGGCATATACGAGGCGCGACTTGAGGCGAGGCATACGGAAAACGCACAGATACGTTCTTTTTTGGGCGAGACACCAGCTATGCGTACATGTCAAACGCTGAGGCGTAAGCACCTGTCGCGCTTTATGCGCTTTTCACGCTTTCGACAGCGAGGCGCAAGCCTTTGCGGAGTTCGATTCAAAAATCAAAAAAGGGAAATGATATTTAATGGAAACTTGTTATATATGACTTCGATTGAAACAGAAATTGCTCAAGAAAAAGATATAAATACCTTGTAAGTCGATATTCTTCAAATCAGAGTCCCAACAAGTTCAAATCAGTCTTCTAATCTTCTCCAACGAACTAGGATTTTCTAGGTACGAAGTCTCTCTCTCTTCGTCTCTCGTTCTTGTTCTTATCTCGTGCTCTCTTCCTCGTTATGCATCGTCTCTCTCTTTGTGTTCTCGTGTTCTTTCCTCTGTTACTCCACTCCGACTGTGATGTATATAACTTTTTTGTTTTTGAACAAGGACTGATGTATATATCTATCTCTCTATTTTTGTGCACACAAATATCTCTGTCGTACTTGTCTAATATATTATTATTATTATTATAACTTAGCTTCTACTTCTTTAATTTATTATTATTATTATTTCTTTAATTTTTTTTATTTTTTTTTTTTTTGATAAACTTTAATTTTTTATTATTATTGTTAATATTCTATTCTTCTTTTTGCCATCCCATCCCACTTAACCAGTATCTTTTTTGTTTTTTTTTTTATTTGTTTATTTTTATACAGTGCTACTGTTGATAAGTTTGTGGGGACAACAACAAAAAAATGACTGAACCCAAAGGCCAAAGAAAAGATTTTGTCTGGAAGTATATAAAAGAAGTTGATAGGGAAAAGTATTTTCGATGTAAATTTTGTGATCAAACTTGTAGTAGTATTATAAGTCGATTTAAAAATCATCTAGCAGCACGCATAAAGGTATTAAACCGTGTTCAAAAGTTCCTGAGGATGTAAAGTTGGAATGCCAACATGCATTAAAAAATTTCTTTGAGCAAAAAAATGCCCGCAATGAGATGCTATATGAAACTAGGATGGGTGCTGGAGCAAAGGGCGAGAGTGGTGCCTCTCAATCTATTGAAGGCGATACTGGTGGTATGACACAACCTCCAAAACCGAGGGGTCCAATGGATAAATTTGCTAGTTCTCAAGCACGACAATCTATACTGAACTCCAAATGGAAACAAGAAGAAAAAAAAGATGTGTGCCGAAAGATTGGGTGTTTTATATATTGTAAAGCTCTTCCATTTAATTTAGTGAATGATCCGTATTGGGTAGCTGCAGTTGATGGAATTGCAAATTATGAACCTGGTTTCAAACCCCCTTCTATGCATGAATTGAGGACTTGGATTCTTAAAGCAGAAGTAAAAGATATAAATGTCATGATGGAGGAACATAAGAAAGCATGGAAACAATATGGATGCTCAATTATGTCTGATGGTTGGACAGATGGGAAAAGTAGAGTTCTTATTAATTTTCTTGTAAATAGCCCTGCTGGAACTTGGTTTTTAAAATCAATTGATGCATCTGATACTATAAAAAATGGGGAGTTGATGTTTTACTATCTTGATAGTGTTGTAGATGAAATTGGGGAAGATAATGTTGTTCAGGTTATTACTAATAATGCTTCAAACCATGTCAATGCTGGGTCGAGACTTATGGAGAAGACGAAGAAGTTGTATTGGACTCCATGTGCTGTGCATTGTATTGATTTAATGTTGGAGGACATTGGAAAATTGAAAGTCTATGACCAAACTCTCTCGTTAGCTAGGCAAGTGGTCAAGTTCATATATGGACATTGTTGGGTTCTTTCAATGATGAGATCATTTACAAAAAACAGTGAACTTCTCCGTCCAACAGTAACACGGCTTGCCACTACTTATCTTACTCTCCAAAGTCTTTACAAACAAAAGCAACCACTCCAAGCTATGTTTCTTCAGAAAGTGGGCTTCTAGTAGTTGGGCAAGAAGGTTGAAGGGATAAAGGCTCGTGCAACTGTGTTGTTTGATCCAAAATTTTGGCCTAATGTTGCTTTTTGTATCAAAGCACAATACCTTTGGTTAGTGTTTTGCGAGAAGTTGATTCAGAGGAGAGGCCTGCTATGGGTTACATTTATGAGTTGATGGATTTGGCTAAAGAAAAGATTGCTTTTAATTGTGGAGGAAATGTTGAAAGTACGACCAATTTGGAATAAGATGATGCAAGGTGGACACCACAACTTCATAGACCTTTACATGCTACTGTTATTATCTAAACCCTCAGTTGCGCTAATCGAGATACCTTCTCCAATGTTAAGGAGGTGAGGCAAGGATTGTATCAGTGCATGGATAGAATGTTGAGTTATGATGAGCGTCTCAAGGCTAATATCCAATTGGACTATTATGATCAAGCAAAAGGGGAATTTGGAAATCGTGTTGCAATTGATTCCAAAGCGATACGCTCTCCCGATAAGAAACTAATATGAAAATAATTTTCCAATTACATTCTTTAAAATTAAAATACGAGATTGAAATCATTTGTGCATTTTTCAAATTATGTAGCTAATTGGTGGATTCGTTTTGGGAGCAAAACACCAGAGTTAACAAAATTTGCTATTTGAATGCTTAGTCTAACTTGTTGTGCTTCGGGATGTGAGAAGAATTGGAGCACCTTTGAGTCGGTAATATATCTTTCTTTCCTAAATTTTCTTATGCATAAAATAAAATATTCATGTTTCTAACTTGTTATGTGTCGTTTCTTATATTATTATATTAGATTCATACAAAAAAGAGGAATAGGCTTGAGCACAAACGTTTGAATGCTTTGGTATATGTGAAATACAACACTAAACAAAGAGAGAGGAGTATCAGAAGAAGACAAAACAACGATCCAATACTAATTGATGAAATTGATTCAGATGATGAATGGAATGCTGAAAAAGAAGATCCTATCCTCCCCCTTGATGCTTCTTGGCTTGATGAAGAAGAATTGTTCGATGCTGAAGCAATTAGGACTGTGCCTATCACTACCTATGATAGAAGTGTACAGAATCGATCAACTACGACTACGATTAATGTTGACTCTTCGAATGCAAAGAAAAGAAAAGTTGGTGAAGGTTCAAGTAAGTTGTTAAACAATTATGGACTAGTTGCATATATATTATTATATGTGTGTATTTAATTAATTTGAAATCCTATTTCTTTGTTTAGGAAATGATAGAGGAAAAGGCAAGGCAGCAAGATGCACCCTTGTAGATGAAGATATAGAGTTGGAAGAAGTTGGTGGAATAGATGATGGAACCTATCCCATTATAGATATAGCGGATGAAGATGATGACAACATTAATGAGGATGACTTAGAGTGACCTATTATTTATTTATTGCTTTGTTTATAAAGTATTAGAGTTTAAGTTATTTTGTTTATTGAACAATTGGAATTTAAGTTATTATGACCATCACTTTAAGTTATTTGTTTATTATAGTATTCATTGAGAATGACTTAGAAAGTTCTTATAATACTTGAAATTATTAATTAATTTTGGTTTTATGCTTAGGATGGCTTT
Source organism: Camellia japonica (assembly GCA_030407325.1). NCBI lineage: Eukaryota > Viridiplantae > Streptophyta > Magnoliopsida > Ericales > Theaceae > Camellia > Camellia japonica. The sequence continues at coordinate 152,870,751 of JAPPVO010000029.1, forward strand.
TAAGAATTTTATTTAGTAATTCTTTTTTTTTTTACTCTTTTTATGCTATATTTAATTAATTTTGTATTTTATAAAAATTAAAAAAAAATCAAAATTCAAAAGGCTTACGCCTCGCCTCAACAAGGGTAAAACGCCTCGCCTTGCGCTTTCGCCTTTAAAAACACTAGCTCCTGTAGCAAACATGAATTCCATTCGAGCCATCCTTTCATGTGCAGCTAAGCTGGGGTGGCCTTGGCAACAACTAGATGTGAAGAATGCCTTTCTTCATAGGAATTTAGGGAAGGAAGTTTATATGGATGTGCCACCAGCATTCTCCACTCAGTCTACAGTTGGGAAAATCTGCAGTTGAAGAAAGCGTTATATGGTTTGAAATAGTCTCCTTGGGCTTGGTTTGACAGATTTCTAAAAGCAATGTTGAGGTTTGGGTATAGGTAAAGGAATACAGATCATACCTTGTTTGTCAAACACAATGCAAATAAGGTAACTGTGCTTATTGTATATGTGGATGATATAGTTGTGACAGGGAATGATGAAGAGGATGTAACACATCTGAAGATGCAGTTGGCCAAGCAGTTTGAGATCAAAGATCTCAACCCGTTGAGGTACTTTCTTGGAATTGAAGTTGCCAGATCTGACAAAGGCATCTTTATTTCTCAAAAGAAGTACATTCTAGATGTTCTTAAAGAAACAAGCATGTTAGGCTGTAAACCAATTGATTCACCTATTGAGGTTATCCATCATCTTTGCAGTGGTGTTGATAACTTGGTGGAGAAGGAAAGGTACCAAAGACTTATTGGACGGCTTATATACCTATCTCACACTCGACCGAATATTGACTATGAAGTTGAGATAGTAAGTCAGTTTATACATGATCCTCATACAACACATTTGGAGGCTCTGTATCGTATTTTGAGGTATCTTAAATCTACCCAGGAAAAGGAATTTTGTTTTCTAATCATGGGCACTTGAGGTTGGAGGTATTTACTAATGCAGATTGGGCAGGTTTTGTAGATGACAGAGGTCTACATCTGGTTACTGCACTTTTGTAGGGGGTCACTTAGCGTAGTAAGAAGCAGACAGTGGTGTCCCGATCTAGTGCAGAGGCAGAATACCGAGTTATGGCACATGGTACTTGTGAACTCATGTGGCTTCAGTCTTTGTTGAGTGAAATAAGAATTGTTTGTGGTGATCCTATGACTGTACTGTGACAACAAAGCTACCATCAGTATTGCTCACAATCCTGTTCAACATGACAGAATCAAGCATATTGAGATTGACTGACATTTTATTAAGGAGAAATTGAATAAAGGTTTGATGTGTATGCCTTTTGTGAAGTCGGAAGATCAATTGGTTGATGTGTTTACCAAAGGTCTTAGTAGTAAAGTCTTTCATCCAATTTGTTACAAGTTGGGCATGAGAGATATCTTTGCACCCCTTGAGAGGGCGTATTAAGTGTTAATGTCTATGTCATCCATGACACACCATGACATCAGCCCTATTCTGATGTCATTCATGACATTAGTACTATTTTATGATGTCATCCATGACATCATCCTTATCCTGGTGTCATCATGACATCAACCTAAAAAGCATGGATACGGATACACGATACGACACGGACATGCCAACAAGTTAATTTTCAAAAAATGCAGGCCACGACACGAAGGGAACGGGCATAAAATATATAATTTTATATATTTATTATATATTACATATATGAATATATCATTTAAAGATAACAAAAAATGCAATATGACACTAATTTCTATAAATTTATATAGTTTTTGTTTTATTATTGTATCTTAAGTTGTTTTGCTCAAACTTATAATAAGTTTCACTTGTGTCTAATCGTGTGTTTAAGCGATGGACATATGTGTCTTCCAAGTGTCTAGAGAGTGTCCGAATCTTTAAAAAATATGACCCGTTTTGAAGAGTGTCAAATACATGTCAGGAAAGTGTTCAAAGAGTGTCGGTGTCCGACACGAACACGACATTATACGTCACCTTCTTAGAAGTGTCCGTACTTCTTAGACATCAGCCATATTTTATGATATAATCCATGGCATAAGCCCTGATCTACTTTGGCTTATAAATAGGCTACTTCATCTCATTGTAAAAGACACAATTCTACATATCAATAAAATCTTCTCTCTCTTCTTCTCATCATCTATATATCTGACACATCCATCCATGTTCAACCAGTACGAATACCATCTTTAGCAATAACAAAATGCAAAACTATTACACAATTAGAATTGCAGAATGAAATTCAAATCACATGGGTACAATGTTCGTGAAATGAAATTATAAGAGATAAAAGGGAAATAAATAAAGAACAAGCATATCCAACAAAACAAAAATAAATTTTCAAAAGATAAACCAAGAAGAAAACAGTTCACAAATAAAAAATAAATAATAAAAAAATAAAAAACTGAGGAACTTCTAGAGCCAATAACAAGTAAATGAATCAATAAGAAGTTGCCAAAATGTGAAAAACTGGGAATCAGCTATCAAGCACGAAGAAGGATTCCAATACAACGAAAGGACCCAAAAAAAATTCTCTATGTTTACCTTATTGGAGAAAGATCAAAGTTAACCCATTTCTTGAAGCTTCTTCTTCCAAGTAATAACAGTGAGTAATTCAATGAAGCGAAAGAATCAACGTTTGCCTACACAAAAACAAGGCATTTGTTCATGTATATGGTTCAAGTATATGCTTAATGCACATAAACAAATGTATATAAAGCATTAGCGTTATGAAATGCAATAACGTAACTGTGACTTATAACAACTGCCAGGAAAGGAGGTTCTTGAAGCACTAGAAACCAAAAGAGGGACATAGACAACGAGTGTTGTATAGAGCGAAACAAATGAAGGAGGTTGGGAAATAAAGTAGATCTAGGATGTACAATGCATGCATAAGAATGTATAATAAGCTCCTCTCTCTCTCTCTCTCACTATCACGTTCTTTCAGTTTGTCTCTTTATCCCCATTAGCTCTGCTCTGCTCCTCTAGAGTAGCTACATGAGTTGCATGGGCTAATTTTTTGTCAAAAATCCTCAAAGCTATTTTCAATTTGGACCAGTTAAATACAAATTGCAAAATTAAGGGGCAAACTTGTTACAAAATGAAATTACGTGGATCAAATTGATACAAGGGACAAACTACAAGAACCAGCACTAATTTTTGTTTATTTTCCCATTTTGCATTGTATGGGCACGTGAGTACGTGACTATTTCTCTCTCTAAAATCCTAACGAATGTTATCAATTGGACCAATTGGAAACAAAATGCAAAATTAAAAGGCAAAGTTGTTACAATTAGAACTGGAGAGACCCAAATTAACACCAGGTAAACTACAAGGATTATTATTGTGATTTTACCCTAATAATTTCTATTGTTCTGCAACATTGTACAACTTAATTGATAATCAACATACTACTACACAGACAAACATATCCATGTCGAACCCCTAAGAATACCATCTTTAGAAAGAACAAAATGCAAAACTACAACAAAGAACTGCAGAATGAAATTCTAATCACACAGCACGGGCACAGTATTCATGAAATTGGAATAAATAAAATAAACAATTTTAAAAAAAATGAACTAAGAAACAACCATATCCAACAAAACAAACATAGATTTTCAAAAGATAAACCAGGAACAAACAGTTCAATATTTTAAAGGGTAAATTATATAAATAGTCCTGTAGTTTACACGGTGTGTCTATTTGGTCCCTATAATTTTAAGTTGCTCGATTTTGCCCATTAATTTAACGGATTGTGTCATTTCAATACAATAAATAACGGTCGTTAAGTTTGATGGACGGAAAGTCAAACTATGTGTATATTTGGTCCCAGTAATTTACACAATGTGTCAATTTGGTCCCTGTTAAAATCGAACAAATCGAAACAACAGGATAAAATTGACACATCGTGTAAACTACACGGACCAAATTAACACATTGTGTAAACTTTTTGTTCACCAAACTTATTATTTACTGGACTAAAATGACCCAATTAAGGGACAAAATCGAGCAAATTGAAACAACATGACCAAATTGACACTCGTGTAAACTATCGGACCATTTGCATAATTTGCCCTATTTTAAATAGTAAATAAATAAACTTTGTTTTATTTGGTTTTCAGAATCAGTTTTCTGAAGAAAAAAAAAAATCAAAATTCCAAAAAACTAATTTGGCGTTAAAAAAAAAAAAATCAAAAACACTCATCATCAAGTGGTGTCATCTTTTTCGAGTGTGAAATTAATTTTTGAAAATGAAAAATAATTTTTTTTAATGTTTATTTCTGTCAAACTAGTTTCTACATTTTCGAACAAGAAAAAAAATTAAAATTCTGAAAACAGATTCTGAAAATCAAACCAAAAACAGACAAAAAACACAATTAAATGTTCAACTTACTGGAAGATAATCAAATATAATCCATTTCATGAAGCTGTTTCTTCTTCCAAAGATTAACATTGATTGATTCAAAGAAGCGAACAAGGCATTTGCTTAATGAACATAAACATAAAGACAAGTGCATATAAAGCGTGAGCGTTACGGAATGGAAAAAAAACTAACTGTAACTGATGAGAATCACCATGAAAGGAACGAGAAACCAGAGGAGAGATCGAGACGATGAATGAAGAACAAATTAAAGGAGCTTGGGGAAGAAAGTAGATCTGTACGAATGTGTTGATTGTTGTTTTAGAGAGAGAAAGAGAGGATGGGCTGGAGGAGAGAGAAGAAAATATCTGCAGAGAACTTACGCGTTGGAGGAAAAGAGGAGACGTAAATCTGCTGCGGTAGGGTATTTTGTGTGTTGCTACTACTGGACACCTGTCGGTTAACCCGTCCAGGTTGCGATGTCATGATGGCGTTTTTTTTTAAGATAAAATTTACTCATCGTGTGCATTTCTAATGATAATTTTTTCTTTTTCTTTTTTTTTATGAGTATTATTATTCAAATTTACAATTTTGATTCACTTTTGAGATTAAAGGATTGTTTGTAATGTCCTAAATAAGTATACTTTTTAATTTTTTAAATTAAAAAGTTGAGGAAAAAAATATGATCGTTTGAGATAACATTTTAACTTTTTACGAAAAAAATGTGTATTAAAAAATTATATAAATTAATATATAAGAGAAGTTTTTTGGCGAGTAGGTGGCAGTACAGTGTCAGCATTGTGCAGAGTAGTGTATAGGAGATGCTTGCCTCCTTTTTGGGCATTAAATTTGAAGGTACTGTTCGGCCCGTGGGGGCCCACCATGGGTCCCGTTTTGCTAATCAGAACCATTTAATATGTAGAACTCGTCGAGTACTATATATATACACAAAATCAAGTTGATCGGATATCGATAGCTATCTAATCGGATTAGTTTTTTTGTCAAACGTTAACTATAACACTATTCATTTTTTATACAAAACAGATTTGATCATATAGTTAGTGATATCCGATCAACGTGATTTTTTATAATTATGTAATATTCGACGACTTCTACACATTGAACGGTTCAGATTATCAAAACGGGATCCGTAATGAGCTCCCATAGGCCGAACAACACTGTCTTGTTTGTACACCCGCATGTTCCTTTTGCCCAACCAAAATTAGTTAAAGTACAACTCACGTGAGAAGTGATTTATACTTTTTTTGTATAAAATTAATTTTTTTTATATATTTTTTTTTGGTGAATAGTTATAATTTTTTAATTTTTTTAGTAACTTTTTAGTTTTTTTATTTTTTTGAAAGATGCCAAACCAACCCTAAATCATGTGACACTATTAAAATATTTAAGTTAATTTTCTATCACATTTATTTTTTATTTATAAATTATTGAATTTAAAAAATAAACTTATATATTAATTATTCTTTTTTTTAGACTCATATAATTATTAAGTCTTAGCAATTGGTTTTGGTACATTGTCACAGGATAATTACTCCTTAAATTTTTATTAAAAATTTATTTTTAACAAAATTATATTTAAAGCTAAATTTTATTTCAATTGTTGAAAAAATAAAAATTAAACATCCACCACCACCTTTCTACGCCAACCATTAACCACCTATTAATGGCCTTCTTTCTCATTTTGTTCACCACTTGGTAGTTCCTAAGCGTCTCTACTATAAAAAACATAAAGAAAAAATAGCAAGAAATAATAAAAATAAAATAAAATATATATATTTTTTATGTTTGATATTATTTTGGATAAATTACATTGACACCCCCTTAAGGTTTGGTCCAATTATTACCCACCTCCTAACGTTTTAGAAATTACATTCTCACCCCTGTGGTTAATAGTCTCATTTCACAAAAGTAACAACTCCTAGTAGAAAAAACTGAGGAAATTACATTAAAAAAAAGAAAGTAAAGGAAATGGGAAAAAAAAAGAGAAAGTAAAGCAAAGCAAAAAAAAAAGAGAGTGTATGAGTTCAATGTCTTCATTTCGTCTAAATAATTGTAATGAAGGGGGGTTAGTGTAATTTCCTAAACGTTAGGGGTGATATGTATTAAACCCAAATCTCAAGGGATGTAAATGTAATTTATCCTATTATTTTGATATAGTTAATTTATACGTTATTTAAAAAATAGACTCAAAACTCGTTTTTGTTTTTTTTTTTTTTTTAAATATGTACAGTCCTATTTTTTAAATTATCTTTTGTCGCCAAAAAAATAAAATAAAATCAAGAATGGTTGTGCCTTCATTTGGCAATTTGGGTTGGGTTAGGTTGGATTTGGAGTTATTTTAGTTACAAAAATACAAAATAGATTTTTTGGCATAATAAGACAAAATATCACATCCAACTCATAATATTGAGGCGTTAACATACTTTATAATATAATTATTAACATATTAATTGTTATCTCGTGAAAAAAAAAAAAAAACAATTATAGAGACTCATATACCCAAGGGGCTCAAATAATTTTTCGTGTGTTCTTTTGGTCATACAAAAGAAATACACACCATAGGCTTATTTTTTAAGAAAAATTGATACGGATTGTTGAAACAAGAACATGTAGGCCCAAAAATCAAATAGACCAGGCCACTTTAAATTTTATGGCCCATTTGTTTGCCCACTCGCAACAAATGGGCTCATCAGCCATGATATGGCGGTCCAGATTGTTCAGTTGCTAGGCTGGAGCTTGCAATGTTGTTTTTTCTTTTTTAAATTTGGTAAATACAAAACAATCCAAATAATGAGATATACTTTTTATTTTTTTAAAATTAGATGAAAAATAAAATTTAATGCCAAAAAAAAAAAAAAAAAAAAGAGGTATACATGCATGATTTCTGAGACAGATTTGAATCGTCTCGAATATATTTTGATCAACTATTAGATGATAACTGAATGAAAAAAGTGTTAGAGTGAATGTTTTTCTTCTTCGTCAATATACAAAAGTCCATTGATTTTGAGTTGGACAAAGAAAATACACAGTTTTGTGAAACCTTTTTATCTTTGAAATCTATTTATTCCATCTTCTGTGATCTACTCTCACTTGTATGAAAATGGCATTATCAATCAATCCATGTGCATAAGCTCAATCCCAAATAAAGGGATGTTTTGAGAAAATGGTTAAAACCTGAATTTTTTGTTTTTTTTATTTTATTTTTTAAATGTGTAAAAAATATATGAGATGATGTGATCAAAAATAAGTTAAAAATTGGAAAGTGACTTTTAACCTACTTTTCAAAAGAGGCCAAACTTGATCATGAACTTTTAACTTCACATCATAAATATATATATATTATATATTTTTTATTATTTCTTAACTTTTAACTTTACATCATAAAAATTGAAAAGTGACTTTTAACCTACTTTTCAAAAGAGGCCAAACTTGATCATGAACTTTTTTATACTTTTAACCTATTATGATTCTGAACTTTTAACTTCACTTGAGTAGTGTTACTTTTATGATTATTTCTTAAGAGAGAAGTATCGTGAGGAAAATTAGCACCACATTGAACATTTTGGGTTTGTTGATTGTGGAATTGAAAATTTTAAGAAAAATGATAAAAGTCGCTCTATAAATATCCCGTTTCCTAAATTTTTATTAGAAAAATGAAAATTATTCTAATATTCAAAATATAAAAATATTTAAATATAATTTACAACTTTTATATCAGTATGAAAATTATTTTCATAGTATTATAAACTATACATTATCAAAATAATAATTAACTGAAAATCAAAATTTATGTCCGTCTTAATAGGTTAGTTTGGTTCCACCAATTTTTTTCGACCACTGCCAATTTAGAGTTTTGAAAAAAACTTTGAATAATTCATCATATTAATTCATTTGAGTAGGTAGCCAATTGGACTAGCTCAATTAGTCATTTTTATACATTCTAAACTAGGAGGTCAGAAGGTCAATAATAATCATAGGCAAAGTTTATTTAGTTGTTTGTTTACTTCTTATCATGCAGTCTCTCGTGTATTATATAGTGGTTGTTAATGTTAAACTCATGAATATTATTGTATAACTTTTTAAAAATAGTTTGATTGAATTGAATCTCACATAATTGCTTTGATATTTGTAAAATTTGATATTCTAACACTAATGAAAAAAAATAAAATTTAAATCAATTGAGTTGGTAGAACCACTTGAGAGAATAAGAAGGCTCACCATCACTTCCCTTGCAAAGAAGTTCAAAGATCACTCATTACTTCCTAAACTCTTCTTTTTTATCATTACTCTTTTGCAACAAATCGTCCCCTGATACAAGCAATATGTAAATAGCCTTAATAATTAATACAATGACCTTGGTATAATTTAATTAGTATCCATGATAATAATGCTATGTGGATCGGATGGTTTTGTTAGATTATTTTCTCACAAATCTAGCCTTGTGTATTTTTATTTTATTTTATGAATTTGTTCTTTAGTTTGATAAGAAGAAAATTTTAAAAGTTTGTAGATACATGTTTTATATTTTGCATAATGATGATTTGGTACTGGTAATGATATACTGAGAAATTTATTAAAGCGATAAATGATTGAGATATTCTAACTTTCGTTTATGGGTTTTGATTTATTTTTGATTCATTGCTATTAGTTTTTATTGAAATATGATGTGAAAAATATAAACAGTTGAATTGTATTTTTTATAGTGATAAATTTAAGGTAATTTTTTTTAAGGTCCCTGATATTAAGATTTTATAAGATAAAGGATATAGAATATTTTCATAGTAATTAGGGCCCCTCAACATTTTCACCAAAAAAAGTCGACTTAGAGAAATTTTGGACTAACTTAGAGAAATTTCAACCTGACATAGAGAAATTTCACCCCGATATAGAAAAATTTTGAAATTTCTCTGATATGATCATAGAGAAATTTCGAAGAAATTTCAAAGGTTATGGTTGGTTATGTGTTCTAAACACATTTTCACCCACTGATTTGAGCCTGGTGTTTGTTTTGATTTTTCAAATTATAATTCCACATTCACTTTTGAAAATTCATTTCCAGCCTGAAAAATATAGCTAACCCGGCCGTCCTCCCGGACGTTCCCTATGAGTTTTGAATGGAATTTTGGATTGTGTGTTTAGTTATGAGTTGTAATTTTTTGAATCAAATAATTTTTCTAATTTCAAAAACTCAAAACTTCCTCTAAAACTTAATGCAAAACTCTTTTCAGAACTCATAATTGAACAAATTTTTTACACTCAAATCATAATTCCCAAAACTCACAAAGGCATGGTTTGGAAAGAGGGTTTGGGGGCTTTTTTGGCTAAAATAGCCACAAAAAACAAAATAGACTTTTTAATATAATAAAACAAAATATCACATCCAACCTATAATCATTACATTATTTCTCTCACAAAAAAGTCAAAAGCTCTTCCCAAACCAAGTTTTTTAGCCACATGATAAAATAGCAAAAAAAGCCAAAAAGCAAAAAAGCCAACCCACTTTCCAAACCATGCCAAAATCAAAATACAACTCTATTATCAAATCATACTTAGAAAACCCTACCAAACGCTACCAAAATTTCTCTGGTATAATCATAGAAAAATTTCATCAAAGGACTTTAGCTAATTAAAAAAACATATTAGACCTTTCAAAACGACATAAAATTTAAGAGAGATATTTCACTAATTTTTTCATAAATTTATAATTAAAAATTAAAACATAACTTACTAATAAATAAGTTGAATAAGAATTCTTAATTCAATGGTACCCACTAAGGATTTAGAAAGAAAAAGAAAAAAAAAATGTACCAAAAATGTAAATTAAATAAAAATTAAATTATTAATCTATTTTTTTAAATTATAATTAAAACACAACTTAAGATATTTTGACAAAAATATTTGAAAATATTTTTTAATAAAAAGATGTTAGGTCCACTCGGCTCTCTGTATACTTAAAAGATGTTAGGTCCTTGATTATTTCTAATGGGAATGACCTATTTTCAAGCTTTATTTCTAATGGGAATGGCCCATTTTCAAGCATATAAAGCGTATAAAGAGAAAGAGAAAAAAAAAATAGTACATACTCGTTTGGGTGCCCTATTAGGATTAAAATAGTCATATAAGATAAAATATAGCATTTTAGCTAAATAGGATAATATGTCACAATCAATCCACAATCATTTCATTTTTTCTCTTATAAAAGTCAAAAAAACCAAAAAGTTTATCCCAAACGAGACTTTTTAATCCTAAACTAAAATAACTAAAAAACAAAAAAAATAAAAAAGAAAATTCACATTCCAAACGAGCTCACATATAAACTTTCCAAGCATGTGTTGATGAGACTGCTTACTACAAAAAAACCCAATTATCTTCGCAAACACAAAAATTTTAGTCTCCTAAAATAGCCAAAAATTAAAATAACCTACTAAAATAACAACTTCCCAAACACCCACTCTATTACCAAATATATTTAGAAAAGTCTACTAAGGCCTCGTTTGGAACAGGCTAATTTAGTAACTTTTGGCTATTTGGCTAAAATTGATGTAAAAAAAACTAGTATGTTTGGGATGACTTTTTGACTTTTACGAAAAGATGTGCAAAAAGTAGAGAGAAAAGGGAATCTTTGACTTTTTGGTATTGTTGTTGGCTTTTTGGCTTTTTTAGTAACTTTTTGACTTTTTGGCTAAAATAGCCTCTTGCCAAACGAGGCCTAAATGCTATCAAAATTTCTCTGGTATAATCACAAAAAATTTCATCAAGGGACCTTAGCTAATTAAGAAAACATATTAACATTTCTTACGACATAAAATTGAAGAGAGATGTTTTACTAATTTTTTTATAAATTTATAATTAAAAATTAAAACACAACTCACTAATAAATAAGTTGAATATAAATTCTTAATTCAATGGTACCGACTAAAGATTTAGAAAGAAAAAGAAAAGAAAATTCACAAAAATCTAAATTAAATAAAAATGAAATTATTAATCTATTTTTTTATTTTTAAATTATGATTAAAACACAACATAAGATATTTTGACAAAAATATTTAAAAATATTTTTTAATAAAGAGATGTTAGGTCCTTGATTATTTCTAATGAGAATGACCTATTTTCAAGCATATGAAGCGTATAAAGAGAAAAGAAAGAAGAAAAAAAATAGTATATGCTCGTTTGGGTGCCCTATTAGGATTAAAATAGTTATATAAGATAAAATATATCATTTTAGCTAAATAGGATAATATGTCATATTCAATCCATAATCATTTCATTTTTTCTCTTATAAAAGTCAAAAAACCTAAAAAGTCTATCACAAATGAGACTTTTTAATCCCAAACTAAAATAACTAAAAAATAAAAAAACAAAAAAGCCAATTCACATTTCAAACGAGCTCACATATAAACTTTCCAAGTATGTGTTGATGAGACTGCTTATTACAAAAAAATCTAATTATCTTCGCAAATACAAAAATTTTAGCCTCCTAAAATAGCCAAAAATTAAATAGTCTACTAAAATAGCAATTTCCCAAACACCCACTCTATTATCAAATCATTTAGAAAACTCTACCAAACGCTACCAAAATTTCTCTGGTATAATCACAGAAAATTTCATCAAGGGACCTTTGCTAATTAAAAAAACATATTAGACCTTTCCTACGACATAAAATTGAAGAGAGATGTTTCACTAATTTTTTCATAAATTTATAATTAAAAATTAAAACACAACTCACTAATAAATAAGTTGAATAAGAATTCTTAATTCAATGGTATCGACTAAGGAATTAGAAAGAAAAAGCAAAAAAAAAAATGTAACAAAAATCTAAATTAAAAAAAATGAAATTATTAATCTTTTTTTTTTTGTATTTTTAAATTTATAATTAAAACACAACGTAAGATATTTTGACAAAAATATTAAAAAATATTTTTAATAAAAAGATGTTAGTCCACTCGGCTCCCTGTATACCTAAAAAGATGTTAGGTCCTTGATTATTCTAATGGGAATGACCTATTTTCAAGCATACAAAGCGTAAAGAGAAAAGAAAGAGAAAAAAAAAAAAATACATTGTAATAACCCTCACCACGGTTTACGGATAAGACCACTGATTAGTGCTAATCTATGATTAAGCATGTTAGTTGACTGACTGACTGAATTACTAAACTTATTGTTGATTGTGCTCGTTTGAATGCAATTCTATCTGTTGACTGTTAAATTATATGTTCATGTTTTATGCTTTAAACTGCAAATTGAAGGCCTTATCGGCGGCCGAATCTGAAATTGATTTATGTTTTATGCTAGTTAGAATTAATGTGATTTTATGGTATATTTAATTGAAATGTGATTTGGCATGATTAAATTAGATCAAATGTTGATAAATTACAAGAGTTGGCCTTATTTGCAACTTTGCCACTTAGTGGCCCACTTCCTTACACATATTGAGGCTTGAATACACTTAGGCAAAACATTTCCTTAGACTCAACCGACTAGAGAGAGAGGGAGCGAGGAGAAACTTGTCTTCATCTTGCATTGCTTGGAACTTAGTAGTTTTGAAGAGAATTTGGCAAATTGAGCTTCCCTTCTTGTAATTGAAGACTTAAGGTAGAGCTTTTGCCTTCTTATTTATGAATTTTAGTCATGTTGCATGGTTCATGGGAGTTTAGTGATCTAAGTCAAGCTTTGGTTTAATAATGTTGAATTGGAACTTAATCCATGCATGCATGTCCTTATTTGGAAGTTTTGAGGTTGTTTTCATAGAAATTGCTTCATGCATGTCTATCTTTTGACCAAAGTCCATGATTTCATCTTGTTTTTGGAAGAATTGGCTCTTTGGAGCATGAATTGGTTTAAATTCATGCATGTTATGTTTTACATCATGTTCATGAAATTGGTTTGGAATCGTGTTTAATTGAACTACCTTTGAGCTTTGATTTTACAAATTGAGCTTTGAATCATGTAATACTATGAGTTTACAAGTGTTTTCCAGAAAATTAGCCCAAGAGGATCGAATTTGATGCATTAAAACTTGGTTTTGAGCTTGAGGTTCAAATCTGGAATTTCCAGAATTTGGATTCACGCTTGAGCGGGGAAAGTGGCGCTCGAGCGTGAAATGCGTGCTCCCAGCACTTTGCATTCTTTTACAGTCCGCTCGAGTGGGGAAATGTACGCTCGAGCGGGTGTCGAGCGCCCATCGAGCGTGATTTTCACACATCCAGTACTTTTGCCATATTTTGCAGTCCGCTCAAGCGGGAAAAGTGACGCTTGAGCGGGGAACCTTTGTCTGCATGTCCTCTCGAGCAGGGAAAGCCACGCTCGAGCAGAACCCTGTTTTTCTGAAAATTCTGAAAGTGTTTATAAGTACATCTTTGCATCCTCTTTCCATCCTAGGCATTCCTAGGGCATGTTTAAGGCATCTTAAGGAGGATATTGATATAGAACCACACCGAGGCAAATTAGGGATTAAGTTATTATTTTTCCCAACTATGTAGCTTAGTGTGTGTTCACTCTGTAACCATGTAGGGTTGGCATCCAGAGACGCTTTAGCTTATCTGTAGCCCAGAACTCTGTGAGTAACGATGTTGTAAAGATATGTTCAAAAATGATTATCTTCTGAATAATTGAACTGTACTGTTTTCTGAAATGATACTGTTATTGAATGAATGATGTCCTAATTGTGAACTGTATTGTGCCATCCTTAGCAACCTACTGTTACTGTACTGTACTACTGTCACAGAGATCTCTGTTTGTTCTCACGTTGGAACCACTACTGTTTACTGATATGATGGCCATCAACTGACTGTTCGGTCTGTTTAGACCTACTGTACTGTTTTGCTATTGGATGTACCACATATGACTGCTATGACTGAATAACTGATATACTGATTGAAATGACTGTTTTCAATACTGAAAGGACATTCATTCTTAACCCTTTTACACATATGTTATTCATTGGGCTTTAGCTTACTGCTCATATATATATGTAGGTGTACAGACACCGGACCGTTGCTAGGAGCGTCGGGATAAACTCTAGTTTTGTTAAGCCAACCACTGTGCCTCACTGTGAGGTTCCAAGCCTGTTAAAGCCAAGGTTGTTTGGGATCTTTTAGTTCTCCCCTTTTTGTTTCTTACCTGTATAGACTGAATGTTTTTGTACTGTACTGTCTTAATAGGGATCAAGCCCTGATCTGGATAATTGTAAATACTGTGCATACTATTTTGGTACTAACTGTATATGGATGTATATGTAATGTTTATGTGTATATGTATGAATAGTCTTTTGCATACAGACTGTCACAGCTCATTGGACATCTTTTAATTACTGTTTTGACTTCCGTCAGCCCCTGCACTCTGTATTATTGTCTTACTGTTAAGCAGGCTTTCGGTAATCTCGGATTACTGGCCAGTTACGGTGCTAAACCCATAAGGTGGGTTTGGGTTGTGACGCCCTAATTTTTTTTTTTTTTGGAACATTAAGGGAAATTAAATAAACAAAATGACTTAATAAACTAAATAGTTGACATCTTAGAAGGGCATTCCAACTCTCGTACATAACCAAATGTTCAAATAATATTAAATAAAAACTTAAAATTATCCAAATACAACATCAATGAAATTATAAGGTCCTTAATAGCTAATATATAGGATAATAAAGTTATTCGACTTTAGTCATGATTTCAAGTCAGCCAAGGCTCTACGTTAGCGTCAACTCCATTTCAGCTTCAATTATTTCCTCGCCAAAACCTGGCATAAAACGCCAGGGCAACAAGGATATATGCCATGAGTTTTGCAACACAGTAAGAAAACATAACCAACCTACCATTCTTTTTAAGAGAAAATAATGAGATTCTAAACATGAGATAATAATATAATTGTAAACATAAATTACAACCATTAGAATAATTTCAATAATTTTAATAAATTAGGTGACACTCGAAATCTCACTTAGAGATTTAACTTACCAACCACTAAGCATGGCAACGGTTAATTTGAAACCCTCCCTTGGTCAAATATTTAAGTGTTACCAACCGTAACTACGAGGGATGCCCACGTCCGGAGTTATATACCCAAGTAGTGGCATCCGTGGTCTGCCCCAAGGAAACGGTCTGCCAAGGGTACGTAACCTCCCTGTGTGCCACCTGCACATCCACCCTTATTCCAAAACCGAATACCGAAAAGGGTTCAAATAAGTCCCGTGCCATCTTAGAGTTTCGCAACACAATTCACGTGAGAATTCTCAAAACCAGGGCTCACCCTGAACAACGCGAATTCTCAAAACCAGGGCTCACCATGAACAACCGGTATTGACCGTCAATTGTTAACTTTGTGTATGTCGTTAATCATTTCAGTTAATTTTGATATTAATCACCAATAATTCCAATTTTAATCACAAATAATGGTTTACCAACTCATTAAATTTCCAACATAAAAATATTACACATGCCACACGATAGTAAACAATGTACAAAATTTAAATAAACAATTTATTTAAACCATGGTATAAAATAATGATGTAGATACCAAAAAGAAGAAATAAATCATAATCACACACGTGCATGGATTTTTAATCTACAAGATTATATTAGCACCATATTAAATTTTAGTCCAAAGAAAACAATTGAAGAAATTATCTTATTTTTTTCTTTTTTTTGATTCCTCCTTAATCTGCCAAAATTTTCAGAATGTATATCTTGCAAATGAAATTATAAATAAATTACTTATACAACTCTAAAATTCATATAACTCTACAGAATACTCAATAAACATGTTACGGTCATTTTTCAAAAAGCCGTTTCCAAAAATAAATTATAAATAATTCTTAAAAATTCCAAGAATATTTGACACAGATTTATCACATTTCTTAAATTAATTCCATACTTAAATTTATAAATCAATTACATAATCTAAAAATTTATTATGAAAATAGACTTCTCAAATTTCATATTTTGCTTAGGATATTATCAGATTTGGTTAATATAAAATTTTTAATGATTTTTCAAACACATAATAAAATCTGCCTATAGCTCCAGATTTGGTTAAAACTTTTTTTATAAATTCGTACAAAACTCAATAATTGTTGAAAAATTTTGTGGATGAACTAGACATCATTATCAACAACTTTGTAGAATAAATTATCTTCGAATTTTGAGTATAAAATTGTCTAAAATTCGTACAACTTTCTGACATATTTTAAAGGGCCAATTAACATCTTCAATAATCTTTTTAATAGCATAACTACACATGCAAGTCCAAACTCCACAATATTATCATGATTTTCAAACTACTAATATTTGATATACCATCATAAATTTCATACAATTATAAATAAAATTCTATCTACAAGTTTAAACAGTTTATCATATGTATATAATCTGAAGTTTCAAATATATAAAGAATGAGAGGGTTGAGAGGATTTTCTTACTATGTTAGGTTGCTAACGATTTATCGTCCGAATTTGATTTATGATTCTGATCGTAAGATATGACCGTCCTGGCTCCATGATCGTCTTGCTGAAATTTCACATTAATCGGATGCAATCTCACCGTTGATCTTCTATTGGATTCTCTTAAAACTTTTAGTTGTTGATCATCATCTTAGACTTAGAATTTGCAAGATCTAACCCCAAAAATGGATTCTACACGTCGAAAAACCTAAGAGTGGTCATCCCCAAAGTCAAAGGACCACTCAATTAACCTAAATGTACTAGGATGCCCCGTAGCATCATGGGCCGAGAAACACTGGATAAAATTTAGTTCATCCTCTCCCACCCGTAGCATGCATGAACAGAAGACCCAGAAATTTAGCTTCAATGTCACCACTTCAAATGTTTGTATCTTCTTCATCGTAACTCCGTTTATCTTATTTTTCTTTCATTAGATTCACCTCACGGCCTAGTTTTTGGTTCACTACTCACATGCTCATTCCGTCTCTTTTTGCATGCCGTCGGATCTCCAAAATTGACAAAACTAAGATTTTTTTCCTACCATCTCGGACATTTCTTCGAACCATCTTTCGGACTCCATAACTTTCTAATTCTTAACGGTTTTACTCCATTCTTTCACCAATCTCTTCCACTTACTTCTACTTCATCTTACATGGCCTATTTTTCTCACTTCTTCCCGAATAGATGATTTTGGCATGCCAAAAGTAAGCCGAAAAACCAAGCTTTTGAACTTCAAAATAAATTTCTCTAACTTTGTTTCTTTCTCCTCCATCTTCCTTCTTCTTTCCTTTCTTTAGCTACAACACGTTGTGAATGGTGGCTCTAGATGATAATGGAATTAGGTGATGGTGGTGGTGGTGGTGGTCCGACGGTGCGCCAATGGTGGTGAAGTTCATGGGTTGGTTGTTCGGATGGTGATAGTATGGGTTAAGGCCTTGGCTATGGAGGTCGGGGGAGGAGCAAAAACATAGATAAAGAAGGACAAAGAGAGTTTTGAGAATAAGAGGTGGAGGGAAGGGAGAACCGAGAGAGAGAGAGATGAAACGGATTGAGAGATATCAAGTTGGAAGAGAAGCAAAATGAGGAAGATGAAAAAAAATTAAAAAAAAAAAAAGGAA
Source organism: Camellia japonica (assembly GCA_030407325.1). Taxonomy (NCBI): domain Eukaryota; kingdom Viridiplantae; phylum Streptophyta; class Magnoliopsida; order Ericales; family Theaceae; genus Camellia; species Camellia japonica. The sequence continues at coordinate 152,888,710 of JAPPVO010000029.1, forward strand.
TTGAAACACTGGTGGAATGCATTAGATGTTCACCACGTTTCTTTTGTTATAGAGGATGATAGCACGTGGAAAGTAGGAGATGAGAAAACATGGGCACAGACCCATGGTTTTTTATTGGGATTTTATTAGTACAGAAAATATTATGTTTTAGTATGATTTGATTACAAAAAAAAAATATACAGAAAATATAATAAAAATATTATAAGGTTCAAAAATTTAATAATTGAGTAATAATATAAAGTTTAAAATATTTATTATTTTATTTTGAATAAATTTTCCAGTATAAAAATATATAGGCTATTAAATTCAAAATTATGTGAATAATTATTTAAAGAAAATTAAAAAATATATATATATTTTATTATATAAAAATACGGGGTTTCACATGGGTCGTGACATACATGCTCGTTTGGGTCCCTATTAGGATTAAATAGTCATATAAGATAAAAAATATATCATTTTAGCTAAATAGGATAATATGTCACATTCAATCCATAATTCATTTTTATTTTTCTCTTATAAAAGTCAAAAAAAGCCAAAAAGTCTACCCAAATAGACTTTTTAGTCACAAACTTAAAATAACTAAAAAATAAAAAAACAAAAAAGCCAATTCATATTCCTAACGAGCTCACAATAAACTTTCCAAGTATGTGTTGATGAGACTGCTTACTACAAAAAAAAATCTAATTATCTTCCCAAATACAAAAATTTAGCCTCTAAAATAGTCAAAAATAAAAATAGTATACTAAAATAGCAACTTCCCAAACACCCACTCTATTATCAAATCATATTTAGAAAACTCTTACCAAATGCTACCAAAATTTCTCTGGTATAATCACAGGAAAAATTTCATCAAGGGACCTTTGCTAATTAAAAAAACATATTAGACCTTTCCTATGACATAAAATTGAAAAGATATTTCACTAATTTTTTCATAAATTTATAATTAAAAATTAAACACACTTTCTATAAATAAGTTGAATAAGAATTCTAATTCAATGGTGCTGACTAAGGATTTAGAAAGAAAAAGAAAAAAAAAATGTACCAAAAATCTAAATTAAATAAAAATTAAATTATTAATCTATTTTTTTTATTTTTAAATTTATAATAAAAACAAACGTAAGATATTTTGACAAAAATATTTAAAAATATTTTTTAATAAAAAGATGTTAGGTCGACTCGACTCTCTGTATACCTAAAAGATGTTAGGTCCTTGATTTATTTCTAATGGGGAATGACCAATTTTCAACTTTTATTTCTAATAGGAATGACTATTTTCAAGTATATAAACGATAAAGAGAAAAGAAAGAAAAAAAAAAAAAAATAGTTCATGTGGTTTGGGTGCCCTATTAGGATTAAAATAATCATATAAGATAAACTATGACATTTTAGCTAAATAGAATAATATGTCACATTCAATTCATAATTTTTTTTTTCTTATAAAAGTCAAAAAAGTCAAAAAAATTTATCCCAAACGAGACTTTTTAATCCCAAACTAAAATAACTAAAAAATAAAAAAACAAAAAAATCAATTCACATTCCAAACAAGCTCACATATAAACTTTCCAAGCATGTGTTGATGAGACTGCTTCATTTTCATAAGTATGTTTAAAAATTTTGTTGATTATTGTATTACATGTGTTGTACTGAACTTTTTGATTTGAAAAATGTCACAATATTTTACATAAAATTTATTTTTATATAACCTTACCTTTAGAATTAGACTTGTTGGAAACTAACAAAACACATGAATATAGGGTGTTTGGGAAAATGATTAAAAGTTAATTTTTGACTTTTAAGTAAGTTTTTTGGCTTTTTTAGAAACTGATTTGGAAAGATGGTAAAAAGTTACTTTTGACTTTTTTTGTTAATATTTATTTATGATGTCGCATAACAATTAAATGATCAAAATATTCCCACCCAATTTAAGAAATTTATATTTTTATCCATGTATAATCCTAATCAATATAAAAGGTATAATTATAATTTCACAACTTACTTTTTTGGACTTCACAAATCACTTATTGCTAAAAAAGCCAAGCTAATTTTTTTATGCCTAAGCTACAAACGCAGCTTTTAACTTGTGTTCCCAAAAGAGCACATAATATCATTCATCAAGTAATCTCAATTAATCACCTTACGTAAATGAAATAGCGTTCGCATTCTACTAGAGGGTGTAAATTAAATATAAATTTTCATTAGTTCAGAACAATGAAAGATTATAATTTTAGATTAGATTAATACATTTTTTTAAATATGAAATTTACAATTTTAAACTAATCATCGATAAAAGAACTCGATAAAATTCATCTAATGATCTCCTTTTTCTTAGTATTTAAAAGGTAATTTAATGGTCATTAAGGTGTCGTTTGGTAACACTTACGTTTTCAGTTTTCTGTTTATATTTACAAAAATTTTGAAAACTTAAATAAAAACTTGTTTGATAAAATTTTTAATTTATAAATCAGTAGTCTCAGTTTATAAATTTGGCCAAAAAATGAAAACACAAAAAATGTGTTTCTATTTTGAGTTTCAGTTTTTTTTTTTTTTACTACCCAACATTAGCCACTACCCGCCACCATTTTCCACCACCGTCTTCGCCCAACACCACCACCCACCACCACCTGTCACCACCACCCACCACCCACCTGCCACCCACTCGCCACCACCACCCACCCCTCGCCACCGCCGCCACCACTACCACCACCCCACCTGCCATCCACCCGCAACTACCACCACCACCCGCTACTACCATCCACCGCCCGCCACAACCACCCGCCACCTACTTGCCATCACCACTCACTACCCACCTGCCACCACCAGCCACCCATCACCACCTACCTGCAGCCATACACTGCACCACCACCACCATCACCCACCACCACCGGCCGCCACCACTCCCACCCACTACCACCACCAACCACCCCTCACTACACCACCACCCGCTACGTCACCCACCCACCCACCAACCACCGCACCACCACCGCACACCCACCACCACCCACCATGCCACCCATGCCACTGCCACCACCCACCCGTCACCTACTCGCCACACCCACTATCCGCCACCCACCTACCACCACCACCTACTACCCGCCACCACCACCACCGCCCAACCACCACTACCCACTCGCTACCACCCGCCACCCGCCACTGTCACCCATCCACATCACCACCCACCGCCCACCGCCACCACGCATTACCACCCGCTATCCGCCACCCACCCGCCACCACCACCCATTCGCTACCACCGCCACCGTTACCCACCCACCCACCTACTGCCCACCACCCACCACACCCGCCATCCGCCACCCACTTGCCACCACCCACCACCCGCCACGACCACCACACCACCCACTCGCTACCACCCGCCACCGTCACCACCCACCCACTCACCACCACCACCAGCTACCCACCACCCACAGTCACTACTTTGCACCACCGTCTTCCGCCGCTACTTGCCACCACTTGCCATTTCTCACTCTTTTTTATATTTTTAAAATTTTTTAAACATTTTGTCAATTACCAAACGCGTTTGTAGTTTATGTTTTTCTAAAAATAAACAAAAAATAAACACAAACCAGTTTATAAAATTTTTATAAATATAAACTGAAAATGTAAATGTTACCAAACACACCCTAAGTAAACACGTACACACTTTTTTTTGATTTCTCATAAGATAACTGAGCCAACTAACGTGTACACACTGCACACTAGAGCTTCTTGTACTTTTTTTTTTATTTTTTTTTTAATTTTATTTTATAATTTGAATGACAGAACATATTTCTTCACCAAGTTGGCTCGTTGCACAAATCCACAAGCAAGCATAATGGATTACATCACATTAAGTAACGTAAATGGAGTAATAAAAGTATAGCCATAACTAAATTGGTTGAAGTATGAACTAGGTGTACCCGCACAAGATATGTTTACCATTTCATTTTTTTTTTTTTAAAAGAAGGTTCGATCATGTGTCACACTACATATTTTAATCCAATGGGACCAGTTACTTTACATCCAATTAATCATACATGTATATATATATTATTAAAAGTAATTTTTTTTTTCATACTTAGGTGACATATTATAAAGACTTATTTTTTTTTAAAAGAGCTACGTCAGCATGAATTTCTTAATTACATATAAAGTTACATACAAATCTAAACATGATTTAAATTATACTAATTTTACCTATTTTATATGAATTTTATTCGACAAATATTTATTTTTCATATATTTTTCATGGTAAATTGAGATAATCCACAAACACAATACCACTTTTGTGTTTTATTTATTTTTTCTTAATTCTTTCAAGGATATTAGGATTTTTTTTTAATGCTAAATTGCTTCTTTTTTTTCTTCTTCTTATTTTCCCGTGCATTATTCTATACCCAATACCAATTCTATATTATTCTATATTATGGATTTGTCATTTAAATTTTATAATGATTCTATATATGAAATTATATTTCATTTTCTACATTATTTTATATAATCACAACTCACAGGAAGAAAAATTTGCACAACAATGATACTCTCAAAGAACCTCTAAAGTTTGAATTTACTGTTTAAGTTACCTTTTCAATTGTTAAATATGTTTTGACATTATATTATAAATGATTAATCACTTCACACACTGTTCTATTATTTGGATGTTTTCATTATTTTTTCATTTTGGGTTTAGATGTTGTTATGTGATTTTTTATTGGTTAGTCATTGTTGAATTTCTTTTATATAGTTAATATTTTAATTTAATTAAGAGTGTTTATTTTACAATCTTATAATTTAATATATATATATATATATATATCATATAAAATTATTATATGATAATCCAATTACAACATATTTATATTTAATTATTTTAATAAATTTTATATAATTTATATTTCTACATATTTTTATTTTCCAAATGAATATAAAGAAAATTAAATAGTTAGAATTATTTATGTTACTAATTCTTCTTCTAATTTCACTATTATTTTTAATATCAAAATGAGTATTTATTTTACTATTTTATAATTTAATGTATATCATGCAAAATTATTATATGATAATTACATTTTTATAATATGATAGAACTAAAATTATCAAAATACACAAACAATTTAACTAAAATTAATATATCTATATATATATATATATATATATAAGTATTCAAGTAACAATTTTGTAGAATGATAACGCCAATATTATCAAAATAAATAATTAAAATAATACTTAAATTTTTAAATTTTAAATTTTTATTTTATAACACTCATTGTATCATCAAATAATTTTTTTAAAAAAAACATATGCATTGCGCGGGTTAACTACTAGTTGTATGATTGTTGGCTATATAATTTGTAAAAGCCAATCCCAATTTAACACGTGGCACGAATAGGGCAATTTGGGGAGTTAATACAAGTTGCCAACCAAAGTCAGACACGTGGTAGTTCGTATTGGTAATAATACATCTGCGTAGCACTGAAACAATTGAGGGATACAAGATAATGTGGTCTAACGGTTATTCACAAAGTTTAAATTTAAAATAAGGGGGGAAGCCTAACTGCAAGAGTGGTGTAGTGGGACTGACTGTGAGAGAGCATGTTCAGCGATTATGGAAGGACATTTCGACAGCGGGAAGCCCACTTCAATGGTTATCATTGAAGAGTATAAATAGCAGAGAAGACCCCAGAATGAAGGCCCCAGAATGAAGACCCCAGACTCAGATCAAAAAATTAGTTTATTTACTTCATTTTTCCTTCCAGTTTTTACAGTTCTTTATATTTCTGCACTTCAATTTCTGTACTGCACTTCATTTCCTAGGAGTAGTTTCAAATAGCATATTGTTATAAACCTATACGAGGCTGGGTCAGATCATTGTAAGTTTTCATTTACTTAATGAAATTCAGATTCTGAAATTGTTCTTCATTTGTTGTTATTTACTAAATTCTCCTAAACAAGCCACTAGTAAAAGTCATCTTCATTGAGGCTGAGAGAACTATAACACAATCGTCTGATAATTGGTTGGCAATTAATATTCTGTAAGGGCTAATTGATCTTTGCTGGCACGCTTAAAATTACATTATTAACCTTCGAAAGCCAAAAAAGCCAACATATATCTTTGGCACGCCCAGTGGGACTCTAAAATGGCTAGACGTAGGAGACAAGGAGAAAGTGAATGCCTAGAAGAAGGTGTGGAGGGAGAGGTAGAAGTACCTGATCCAGAGGATAATGTGATAACACATCCTATGGAAGCACCTATCTCATCAGAACCTATGGTCGAACAGACCAGTAACTCGGAACATGCACCACATGTTCAAAATATTGGACAAGGCCATGGAATTGGACCATCCACTATTTCTTCTACCCAGCCAATGAATATGTGAGAAAGCTTGGTAGATGCCATGGGACAGCAGTTAATGTAAACAATGGAAAGATGGGCAACATCCTTCATGGATTGAATGAATTCTCATCAACCAACTATCATAAGGCATATGGAGGAAAATTTAAATGTTCTTCAGCAAAAATTGACTAGAGATAAACAGCCTATGCAAAATAATGGACATACTAATGGTCAGACTAGTAATCAAAATTATGAAAGACCATCACCTATACCTCAGTCATGGTATGAGCCTCTTTCGAGGCCTATGGTAAATCAAAATATCTCAATACCTAACAGCGAAACCATACAAATTGGTGGATCTAGGCCAACACAAGAAGATGGCATGAGAATGTTTCCAAATCCCATATTCGAAACCATGCCTGGCGCAAGGGGTTTCACTAACCCTCTGTTCGAATTCACACCCGGGGGGTTTGAAGGGTTTCATGCGGCTGAGAGAGAAACAACACATGTTCCTCCTATTGCAGCACCTTTCGCTGGTCCTTTCGCAGGACAGGGTCAGAGAGGTCAACCATACTTTCAACTACAGCCAGTACCACAAGGACAGCCAGTCTCAAATATACTTCCCTATGGACCAAGAGGACCTCAAGCACATGGGTTTCCACCAAATCCTTTGTTTGTTCCTTCAATAGTAGTCCAATAAGCACAGAATATGGTTCCTAGGGACCAAATTACTGATATTGTCAGAGAAATGTGTGGACCTATGGCACGGGAGGTTCAGACTCTAGTGTATAGGAAGCCATACCCAGAATGGGTGGATAGAGTGCATGAATACCCAAGGGGGTTTAGAATACCAGATTTTGCTCTTTTTTATGGAAATGAAAACTAGTCAACAGTAGAACACATTGCCAGGTTCGCAGGCCAATGTAGTGAATTTACTAATAATGATTATATGAAGTTAAGACTCTTTCCAAATTCTTTAACTGGGGCAGCCTTTGTATGGTATATTAACCTCACACTTGGTTCTATTCAAACTTGGCAGCAAATGGAGCAGGCGTTTCATGCCCAATTCTTCCATACAGAGCCTGAAGTTTTTATGGTAGATTTGGCAAGGTTGAGCCAAAGGCCTGATGAGAAGGCTGCTCAATTTATTGCCAGATTTAAAAGGGCACAAAACAAGTGTAGGGTTATTCTACTAGAGCCTGAATTTGTGAGATTGGCTCAAAATGGTTTAGAGTTTAGGCTTTGAAAGAAGTTCGATTCAACTGAGTTTCGAGACTTAGTGGAATTAACCTATAAAGTGTCTAGATATGAATCTTTACTTGAGGAAGAACAAGATCGAAGTAATGCATCATACAAGACTTATTATAGGGACCTTAATTATGAAATTGATGCAGCAGAGATCGTAGGGAAAGAGCCTATGACTTATGAGGCGTTAATTCATAAGGATACTACAATAGACCAGTAATTTAAAAAGAAAGACCTTCATAGGAAGTATTTTTTTGATTTAACAAAAGTAGATGACATTTTTTATCATTTTCTTGCAGCAAATTTCCTAAAGTTACCAAAGGGAGTTAAGATCCATACCCCAGAAGAACTTAAAGGGAAAATGTACTGTAAATGGCACAATTCTTGGTCTCATTCAACTAAAAACTGTATTGTTTTTCAGAACAGGATCCAAGAACAAATTCGAAAAGGGAGTTTAAAGTTCCTAGCCAAAGTAGAGAAAACTATGGGGATTGACACTAACCCATTCCCAGAGATTGGGGAAGTTACAACCAATGTTGGCGTGCCAGATTTCCAAAACCTATCCCTGAAAGAATTGGAGGAGGTTAATATGTAGTCTGGCGTGCCAGCCAGACTGCTTTCAAGAAGGATACCAGAAGTTCACCAGCAAATAGACAGAGCTTTACTGTCACGACCCAAACCCGCCCCTATGGGTTCAGCACCGTAACCGGCCAGTAATCCTAAATTACCGAAGGCCTGCTTAACAGTAATATAGTAAAACAGAGTACAGGGGCTTGGCGAAAGCCAATACAGTAAATAAACAATGTCCAATGAGCTGTGACAATCTGTATGCCAAAAAGATTTTTCATACCTTTATACAGAACAGTACGAAACAGTATGCATATTTATACAACCAGTCAGTACAGGGACTTAATCCCTGATAAACAGTACAATGCAAACGTTCAGTCTATACAGTAAACAAAATAGTACAGGGGGGGAAAACTAAAACACCCCATAGCCTAAGCTTGGCAGGCTCGGAACCTCGCAGTGAGGCACATTGGTTGGCTTGACAAAACTGGGAATCTACCCCGACGCTTCTAGCTTTGATCCGGTGCCTGTACACCTACAGTAATGAAACACCCCATAGACTCTATGAGCAGTGAGCTAAAGCCCAGTGAATAACATAATGCGTAAAGAGGTTTAGAATGAATGTCCTTACAGTACAGTAATGAAAACAGTTCATTAAATCAGTATTTCAGTCTTTCAGTCAATCAGTCATATGTGGTACATCCATTAGCATAACAGTAAACAGTAGGTCTTGAAAGACCGAACAGTAATGATGGCCATCAATCAGTAAACAGTAGTGGTTCCACAAGGGAACCGACAGAGATCTCTGTAACAGTAACAGTAAACAGTAGGTGCTAAGGACGCCATAGTACAGTTCAGAAATAAAGGACATACATTCATTCAGTAATCAATATCAGTTCAGTAAACAGTTCAGTTCAGTATTCAAAAGATAATCATTTTGAACATATCTTTATACAATTGTTACTCACAGAGTTCTGGGCTACAGTGAACTAGAGCGTCTCCTCGGAAAGCCAACCCTACACAGTTTACAGATAGAACACACACTAAGCTACACAGTTGGGAAAGATAATAACTTAATCCCTAATTTGCCTTGGTGTGGTTCTACATCTATATCCTCTTTAAGATGCCCAAAATATGCCCTAGGAATGCCTTAGGATAGAAAGAGGATGCGAAGATACACTCATAAAACATTTTCAGAATTTTCAGAAAAACAGAGTCCCGCTCGAGCGCAGGTTTCCCCGCTCGAGCGGACATGTAATAAAGGTCCCCGCTCGAGCGTAAACTTTCTCGCTCGAGCGGACCAAAAAGTACTGGATGCTCAAAAATCACGCTCGATTGGGCGCTCGATAGCCGCTCGAGCGCAAGACACAAGGTCCCGCTCGAGCGCCAAATACCCCGGTCGAGCGGACTGCAATGCAGTGCAAAGTACTGGATGCTCGAATTCCCCGCTCGAGCGCCACTTCCCCCGCTCGAGCGGGAGTGCAAAATCTGGAAAAACCCAGGTTGCACCTCCAAGCCAAAAACCAAGTTTTCAAACACCAAATTCAATCCTCTTGGGCCCATTTTCTGGAAAACCTTTGAAAACTCATACTATAACATGATTAAAAGCTCAATTTGTAAAATCAAGGCCCAAGGGTAGGTTCAAACAACCTCAATTTCAAACCCATTTTTCATGAACAATCTTCAAACATGACATGCATGAATTCAAAGCAAGTCAAAGCTTAATACATGCTCTAATGAGCCCAACCTTTGCAAAACAAGATGAAATCATGGCCCATCCCTAAAATATGGACATGCATGTGAGGAAACATGAACTAAAACCTCAAAACTTCAATATATGTACATGCATGCAACAATTAAGCTTCAACACCACAACTAGAGCCATAAATTGGCTCTAGACTTCAACTCACTCAAAACCATGCAAGAAATCAACTCAATACATAAACAATGAGGCAATGAATCTACCTTAAGTCTTGAATTAGAGATATGGAGGCTCAATTATGCACTTAAGCTTCAATTTCCTTCACTTCTACCAAATTCTAAGCCAATTAGAGATGAAATCACACTCTCCTAGCTCTCTCTCTCTCTCTAAATCGGTGGTGTACTCAAAATGGCTGGTGAAATGTGTTTTGACCAAGTGTAATAAGACTCAAAGGTGCTAAGTAAGTGGCCCACTATTGGTGGCAAAAATGTAAATAAGTACGCAATGCAATTTAACCTATTTTAATCTAATTTAATCGTACCAAATCACATTTTACTTAAATACACCATAAAATCATATAAATCCTACTGATCATGAAACACGAATCGATTTCCGGTTCGGTCGTCGATAAGGCTTTCAATTAGCAGTTTAAGCATATAAACATGAACAGATAATCACACAGTCAAACAGATAGGATGCAATTCAAACACATATATATATTCAATCGATTTAGTTCAAATTCAGTCAGTCAGTTCAGTAATTCCGTCAGTTCAATTACTTTAATTATCAGTCACAATCAGTCTCAGTTTAGCCATAATCAGTAATTAATCGGTAATCAGTGTGAGGGTCATTACATTTACAGACCAAGAGGATAACTCTAGTGAAGAGGCACTGGATAATGACTCTCTTGAGGCAGTTGTTATGCAAAGGATGTGTCCCAGATGCAGGTTAAGTTACAAATGGTTGAAAGGGTTTCCAATTGATAGGAAATAGTATTACAAGGATGTACAGAGACTCCCTAAGCCAACCAATACCTACAACAAAAGGCCATACCTAACTAGTCCCAAACAATAGCCATTCTTGGCTGGACCACCAGCCACTAGAATACATTCCAAGGGTAAGAGACCTCTACATGAATTCAAACCACCCAATTACTATAGGATGGAAGACAATTATTCTGAGAAAAGGCTTGAATTGGGCTCAAGTGAAGGAATCAGAGCCAGTAATTGGCCTCCAAAGTCAACTTCGAACAAGATGCAAGGTAATTACCCTGAAAGAATGTCCGAATTAGGCTCAAGACAGGCCGCTAGTGTCAATGATTGGCCTTAAAGGTTAGCTTCGAAGGTAGCTTCAAAGACTGGAAAAGGAAGTTCAGTACCTGAACTAGTGAGTTCATAGATACCTGGGGTGTCAGACTGGTTTGTCATACAGAACAAGCCTAAGAAAATACCTGTACAGAGAAGTGTCTTTGAAGACCAGGGTAGAATGATTAAACCTCCCTTAGTGGCTCCAAATAATTGGGTATTACTCAAGCACCCAAAAACAAAGGAACCATATATGGTTCCAGTAATCTCTAGGTCTCAAAGGAGGAAGATCCAATGAAGGTACACCCAGTACCAAAAGGATCTGAAGGAAAGTGGAGAAAGTTTTTCATTGGCCCAGTCAAAAGGCCAGACAGAGGGAAAAGAAAGTCCAAAATTGGCTCCTCAGAACAAAAGAAGTATCAGCAGAGAACAGTTGGCTAAGGTTCACATTGAATTAAAAGTCAAGGAAAAGTCCAGCTTAGCAGGTCTTGAAAAGGCCTTAATAGAAAGTAACAGTGAAACAGAAGGAGAAGTTGAACTAGGCCAAAGGAAAGAAATGGCTGAAGATGAGATGTTTGCGGCTTTCATGGCTGAACAGACCTTTTTGGCCAAAAAGTCAACAGGAGCAGACCACAAGCAAGTTGATTCGAAAGAAGTCACCAGTACTAAAGTACCAAAGTGCAACATGGAGGATGCTTTTGAAATAACTGAGCAAGTTAGTTTGGAAAAGAAACAAGTGCAGCCAGCAATTCAGTTTGACTCATTTCCTCCAGTGTCAGTAAATATGGTATATATATTGCCATAGGAGTTCCAGGCTGAAGATGGGACCAAGAAGGTCAGGAAAATGACCCTATTCCAGTTTCTAGTGAAGAATCACAGGCTATCATGATTCAAGATGAGTCTGAAGTGGTTACACCAATGAAAACTTAAGATGAAAGTGAAGAGACGAGTATTAATCTCTTGTATCCCTTCGAGTATCCTACAATATTTATGATGTAGCATGTTAAGCCCTTGTATATCAAGGCTTACTTCGATGAGATATAATTAAACAGGGTATTAGTGGATAATGGGGCAGCAGTGAACCTGTTTCTGAAGTTCTCGTTGAATAAATTGGGGAAAAGAAACCCCAGATCAATCACAGCTAGCACAACCATTGCTGGCTTCGCTGTGGATAAGCAATAGCTCAGGACATCCTCCCATCAACTTGAGTGTGGGAACCAGAGATTGCATGACGACATTCTTTGTTATAGATAGTAATGCCAAATATAATGCTTTACTTGGCAGGGATTGGATCCACAGCAACAAATGTGTACCTTCCTCTCTACATCAGAAAATAATGATAGCCCTATGTAATGGAGAGACAGAGGAGATCAACGCAGACCCTCAACCCTTTATTGCTTGTGCTAACTTTGCAGAGGCCAAGTTATATACTGAAGGAGTGACACCATTCAGCAGATGAGGAAACCTAATGGAACAGCCGAAGTGACGGCTGATAAGGAAGTAGCACACCTGAAGCACTTAGTGCAGGAAAGTGCTGATGAAGAGTTCGTCACCAAGGATGACAATGATGCTTGGTTGTAGGTAAGAAGATGAGACCCAAAAAGCCAGATCCTTGGCTTTAGTCAAGTTTTCAACATTAGACTTAAAATCAATAGTCTAGAAGGTTCAGGAACAAGAGAGGGAAGCTATGGTGGTTGGTTGTAAGCAGGAGCAACAAGAAGTCAGGCCTTTGACCCTTGATAAGCACTGTGCATTGGACATCGAAAAAAAGTCTAGGAAATACAGGAAGAAAAAGCCTTATGGACAGATTTTGTCTATGAGGAAGAAGGCAAAGATGTTGAACCAGAGAAAGTGAGAGCAGAACAAAGCAAAAAAGTGGCTTCGAAGGCAGAAAAAGTCAAAGGAAAAGCGTTAGTAAGTACTCAAGTACAAGACCCCTTGGAAGAAGTCAATTTAGGGGAAAGTTCTGCACAGCAACCCACTTATATCAATGCTTGGTTAAGTTCTCTTGATAGGAACCAGTTGTTGGTAGTCTTAAAGAAATATAGGGATTGTTTTGCGTGGTCTTATAATGAACTACAAGGATTGAATAGGTCATTAGTGGAACATAGGTTTCCTATGAAACCTAACTTCAAACCACACAAACAGAAACCAAGACGGATGAGCCCTGAAGTGGTTTAGAAAGTGAAGGAGGAAACTAGACTCCTTAAAGCAGGCTTCATTAGAACAGCCAGGTATGTTGAATGGCTGTCAAACATTGTGCCTGTGGTTAAAAAGAATGACAAGATGAGGGTGTGCATTAATTTTAGAAATATGAATTTAGCGACTTCAAAAGATGAATACCCCATGCCTATAGTTTAGTTTGGTTCCACCAATTTTTTCCATCTTAATAGGTTAGTTTGGTTCCACCAATTTTTTCTTCCACCATTGCCAATTTAGAGTTTTGAAAAAACTTTGAAATATTCATCATATTATTTCATTTGAGTAGGTAGCCAATTGGGCTAGCTCAATTAATCATTTTTATACATTTTAAACTAGGAGGTCAGAAGGTCAATAATAATCAGAGGCAAAGTTTATTTAGTTGTTTGTTTACTTTTTATCATGGAGTCTCTAGTGTATTATGTAGTGGTTGTTAATGTTAAACTCATGAATATATGTTGTATAACTTTTTAAAAATAGTTGATTGTTGAATTGAATTTCACATAATTGCTTTGATATTTGTAAAATTTGATATTCTAATACTAATGAAAAAAAAAAAATAGAAAAAAAATCAATTGAGTAGGTAGAACCACTTGAGAGAATAGGAAGGCTCACCTTCACTTCCCTTGCAAAGAAGTTCAAAGATCACTCATTACTTCCTAGACTCTTCTTTTTATCATTACTCTTTTGCAACAAATCGTCCCCTGATACAAGCTATATGTAAATAGCCTAATTATTAATATGATGACCTTGGTATAATTTAATTAGTATCCATGATAATAATGCTATGTGGATCGGATGGTTTTGTTAGATTATTTTCTCACAAATCTAGCCTTGTGTATTTTTATTTTATTTTATGAATTGTTCTTCAGTTTGATAAGAAGACAATTTTAAAAGTTTGTAGATATATGTTTTATATTTTGCATAATGATGATTTGGTACTGGTAATGATACTGAGAAATTTATCAAGGCGATAAATGATTGAAATATTCTAACTTTCGTTTATGGGTTTTGATTTATTTTTAATTCATTGCTATAAGTTTTTATTGAAATATAATGAGAAAAATATAAACAATTGAATTGTATTTTTTATAGTGATAAATTTAAGGGATTTTTTTTTAAGATCCATGATATTAAGATTTTATAAGATAAAGGACGTACAATATTTTCATAGTAGTTGGGGCTCCTCAACATTTTTACAAAAAAATTTGACTTAGAGAAATTTTAGACTGACTCAGAGAAATTTTAACTTGACACAGAGAAATTTTGACCCCGACATAGAGAAATTTTGAAATTTCCTGATATGATCACAGAGATTTCAAAGGCTGTGTTTGGTTATGTGTTCCAAACACATTTTCACCCACTGATTTGAGTGTAGTGTTTGTTTTGAATTTTCAAATTATAATTCCACATCACTTTTGAAAATTCATTTTCAGGCGGAAAAATATGGCTAACCTGGCCGTTCTCCCGAACGTCCCCTATGAGTTTTGTATAGAATTTGGATTGTGTGTTTGGTTATGAATTGTAATTTTTGAATCAAATAACTTTTCTAATTTCAAAAACTCAAAACTCCCTCTAAAACTTAATTCAAAACTCTTTTCAAAACTCATAACTGAATAATTTTTTTACACTCAAATCATAATTTCCAAAACTCACAAAGGCATGGTTTGGGAAGAGGGTTTGGGGGCTTTTTTTGGCTAAAATAGCCACGAAAAACAAAATAGGCTTTTTAACACAATAAAATAGAACATCATATCCAACTTATAATCATTACATTCTTTTCTCACAAAAAATACAAAAAAGCCAAAAGTTCTTCTCAAACCAGGTTTTTTAGCCACAGGATAAAATAGCAGAAAAAGCCAAACGCTACCAAAATTTCTCTGGTATAATCACAGAAAAATTTCATCAAAGGACTTTAGCTAATTAAAAAAAAACATATTAGACGTTTCCAACGACATAAAATTGAAGAGAGATATTTCACTAATTTTTTCATAAATTTATAATTAAAAATTAAAACACAACTTACTAATAAATAAGTTGAATAGGAATTCTTAATTCAATGGTACTGATTTAGAAAGAAAAAGAAAAAAAAATGTACCAAAATATAAATTAAATAAAAATTAAATTATTAATCTGTTTTTTAAAAATTTTATAATTAAAACACAATGTAAGATATTTTGACAAAAATATTTAAAAATATTTTTTAATAAAAAGATGTTAGGTCCACTCGGCTCTCTCCATACCTAAAAAGATATTAGGTCCTTCATTATTTCTAATGAGAATGACCTATTTTCAAGCTTTATTTCTAATGGGAATGACCTATTTTCAAGCATATAAAGCGTATAAAGAGAAAAAGAAGAAAAAAAAATAGTATATGCTCGTTTGGGTGCCCTGTTAGGATTAAGATAGTCATATAAGATAAAATATAGTATTTTAGCTAAATAGGATAATATGTCATAATCAATCCATAATCATTTCATTTTTTTTCTTATAAAAGTAAAAAAAACAAAAAAATTTATCCCAAATGAGACTTTTTAATCCCAAACTAAAATAACTAAAAAACGAAAAAATAAAAAAGACAATTCACATTCCAAACGAGCTCACATATAAACTTTTCAAGCATGTGTTGATGAGACTGCTTACTACAAAAAAAATCAAATTATCTTCCAAAACACAAAAAATTTAGCCTCCTAAAATAGCCAAAAATTAAAATAGTCTACTAAAATAACAACTTCCCAAACACCCACTCTATTATCAAATCATATTTAGAAAACTCTACCAAACGCTACCAAAATTTCTCTGGTATAATCATAGAAAAATTTCATCAAGGGACCTTAGCTAATTAAGAAAACATATTAGACCTTTCTTACGACATAAAATTGAAGGGAGATGTTTTACAAATTTTTTCATAAATTTATAATTAAAAATTAAAACACAACTCACTAATAAATAAGTTGAATAAGAATTCTTAATTCAATGGTACCGACTAAAGATTTAGAAAGAAAAAGAAAAAAAAATGTACCAAAAATCAAAATTAAATAAAAATGATATTATTAATCTATTTTTTTTTTATTTTTAAATTTATGATTAAAACACAACGTAAGATATTTTGATAAAATATTTAAAAATATTTTTTTAATAAAAAGATGTGAGGTCCACTCAGCTCTCTGTATACGTAAAAAGATGTTAGGTCCTTGATTATTTCTAATAGGAATGACCTATTTTCAAGCTTTATTTCTAATGGGAATGACCTATTTTCAAGCATATGAAGTGTATAAAGAGAAAGAAAGAAAAAAAAAATAGTACATGCTCGTTTGGGTGCCCTATTAGGATTAAAATAGTCATATAAGATAAAATATATCATTTTAGCTAAATAGGATAATATGTCACATTCAATTTATAATCATTTCATTTTTTCTCTTATAAAAGTCAAAAAAGCCAAAAAGTCTATCACAAACGAAACTTTTTAATTCCAAACTAAAGTAACTAAAAAATAAAAAAACAAAAAAGCCAATTCACATTCCAAACGAGCACACATATAAACTTTCCAAGCATGTGTTGATGAGACTGTTTACTACAAAAAAATTCAATTATCTTCCCAAATACAAAAATTTTAGCCTCTTAAAATAGCCAAAAATTAAAATAGCCTACTAAAATAACAATTTCGCAACACCCACTCTATTATCAAATTATATTTAGAAAACTCTGACAAACGCTACCAAAATTTTTCTAGTATAATCACATAAAAATTTCATTAAGGGACCTTAGCTAATTAAAAAAACATATTAGACCTTTCCTACGACTTAAAATTAAAGAGAGATGTTTCACTAATTTTTGCATAAATTTATAATTAAAAATTACGACACAACTCACTAATAAATAAGTTGAATAAGAATTCTTAATTCAATGGTATCGACTAGGAATTTAGAAAGAAAAAAAAAAAGAAAAAGTAACAAAAATCAAAATTAAATAAAAATTAAATTATTAATCTATTTTTTTGCATTTTTAAATTTATAATTAAAACACAACGTAAGATATTTTGACAAAAATATTAAAAAATATTTTTTAATAAAAAGATGTTAGGTCCACTCGGCTCTCTGTATACCTAAAAAGATGTTAGGTCCTTGATTATTTCTAATGGGAATGACCTATTTTCAAGCATATAAAAGTCTTGTTTGGTGTAACTGTTAAAACAGATTATAAATTATAACTTAATAGATTATAGATTATGAATTTAATCAGAAACTGTTAATCTGTTTAGTATAGCTATTGGATTATAGATTTAAGTTGCTGAGTAGTGTTTGTTAAATAAGCTGTGAAGTAGATTTTTCAATTAATTTTTATTTTTTATTATTCACTATTTGTCTACATTTCTCATAAAAAAAAATAATAATATTTTATAGTCCATTTGGGTCTTTTTTTATTTTTAAAAAAATAAAAAATAAAAAAAATCTAAGAGTGTAACCATGAATTACATGTCTACAGCAGAAGCTGATAATCAGAAGTAAGGGGTGAGCAACTTCTCAGAATTAGCCTTTGTGGGGATGTGGTTTGAAAATACTCTTCTGATCCTTGGGAACGCTCGTGATCCTCTGCTAGTCACCTGAAAAGGAGCAAACACTCCGGTCGGGGTGCCGGAATTAGCATTCCGACGGGCAAGTTAGTCTCTGCACTCAAGATTACTTGTATTCTAAGTTAAGCTTAATAGTTCTCACATACCTTTCTAGAACTGAAGATCTTGTATTTATAGTATTCTCTTTGGGCCTTGGGGCCTGGCCCAACACTAGTCATTTTCATGTATTTCTACTCAGCCCTTGTTTCACTGGAAGGAATGCCGGCTACTTTATTCGGGCCTTCAATTGAATAGGGTCAATGCCGAATAGAGGTTATGTTCTGGACCGGACTGGTCCACTCCTGTTGATCCAAGATTATTCGGCTCCCACGGCCTTTTTTACTTAAAATAAGTTGTTAGAATCAGAAGTTGTTTAAAATAAGTTTAACCAAACAGTCCAAAATAACTTTTTAAAAGTCAGAAGTCATAAATTGGCTCAAAAAAGTCCCACCAAACACCCCCAAAGCATATAAAGAGAAAAGAAAGAAAAAAAAAAAAATAGTACATGCTCGTTTGGGTGCCCTATTAGGATTAAAATAGTCATATAAGATAAAATATAACATTTTAGCTAAAGAGGATAATATGTCACATTCAATTCATAATTATTTCATTTTTTTTCTTATAAAAGTCAAAAAAGCTAAAAAGTCTATCCCAAATGAGACTTTTAGTCCCAAACTAAAATAACTAAAAATAAGAAAACAAAAAAGCCAATTCATATTCCTAACGACCTCACATATAAACTTTCCAAGCATGTGTTGATGAGACTGCTTACTACAAAAAAATTCAATTATCTTCCCAAACACAAAAATTTTAGCCTCCTAAAATAGCCAAAAATTAAAATAGTCTACTAAAATAGCAACTTCCCAAACACCTACTCTATTATCAAATCATATTTAGAAAATCCCACCAAACGCTACCAAAATTTCTCTGGTATAATCATAGAAAAATTTCATCAAGGGACTTTTGCTAATTAAAAAAACATATTAGACCTTTCCTACGACATAAAATTGAAAAGAGATGTTTCACTAATTTTTTCATAAATTTATAATTAAAAATTAAAACACAACTTACTAATAAATAAGCTGAATAAGAATTCTTAATATAATGGTGCCGGCTAAGGATTTAGAAAGAAAAAGAAAAAAAAAATGTACCAAAAATCTAAATTAAATAAAAATGATATTATTAATCTATTTTTTTTATTTTTAAATTTATAATTAAACACAACGTAAGATATTTTGACAAAAATATTTAAAAATATTTTTTAATAAAAAGATGTTAGGTCAACTCGGCTCTTTGTATGCCTAAAAAGATGTTAGGTCCTTGATTATTTCTAATGGGAATGACCTATTTTCAAGCTTTATTTCTAATGGGAATGACTTGTTAGGTTTTATTTCTTGGCAATCCCGTTTAACAAAACTCCTTTGAGTTGTAATTTTATTCGCATTTTTATTTCAATGAGGCTATGAGTTGTTAGATGCGAATCCAACCCGAATCGAGCCTTGCAGAGAAGTTTGTGATGCTAATGCCTTCAAGATTGCCACTTCGCTGATTATGACGGGGGTCGAGCTGCCCGGTCAGCTCGCGGCCGAAGCAAAATGCAAAAATGCATTCAATTTTGGTCTCCCCGCTCGAGCGGGGATTGCAAGCTCACAGCATCTCTGCTTCGCCTGAAAAAGTACTGGATGGTGTGATTTGACGCTCGAGCGTCGAAACTGACGCTCGAGCGTGAAGCCTATATGAATTGCGGAATATGAAGTCTCCGCTCGAGTGGGAATTCCCACGCTCGAGCGGACAGCGCGATCTCAGATTCTATAAATTCGCGTGTTGCTCCAAATCTAGTATTACTTCTCCAAATCTTCTTTTTGGGTTCTAGGGTTTATATCTGGAGATATTTTGCTAGTTTTCTTTGATGTTTTGATTGAGTATTCAACTCATGGTTTAAAGAGTATACATCAAAGGATTATTTATTTGTTCTACACAAAAGAGAGAGTTGTTCTTTGGTGGATTCTGAAGAATTCGAGCCTGAAGCTTTGGTGGATTTTGGAGTGGCTCATCGTCAAGAAAATTCTGAGGTGAAGACGGGGTTGGAAGAGGCACATAGGGGTTGGTTCAATTCGGGCGTGGATTTGCTAGGTAATTGAGAGTATAACTGTGTAATTCATTTATATCTTCTTAGTGGATTGTTTTGTGGCTGTTGCTCGTGGTTTTTTTTATCACAATTGGAGGTGTCCAATTGTGATTTTTCTACGTAAAATCGTTATGTCGATTTGTCTTGATTGTTTGATTGAGATTGTTGTTTACTGCTTAAAATTGATACATAATCACAAATCACATCTAGGGGATTTCTAAATTCTTCAATTGGTATCAGAGCAGGTCGCTCTATTTTTTTTGTTTTACAAATCTATTAGAGCGAGATCTTGTTGATTTGTGATAATGGATACAATTCATGAGGGAAATTCTATGGTTCGACCACCCCTACTTGACGGATCCAATTATTCTTTTTGGAAAGTTCGGATGAGATCGTTTTTAAAATCTATTGATGAAAAAGTTTGGCAATTTGTCATGTATGGGTGGATTGAACCAACGATTACTGTTGATGGAGTAACTTTCCCCAAACCAACTGATAAGTGGGACACAATTGATTACCAAAATTGTAGCTGGAATAGTAAAGCTATCAATTTTCTCTTTTGCGCTGTCACACCTGAAGAGTTTAGTCGTATTTGCAATTGTGAAGTCGCAAAAGAGGCTTGGGATATCTTACAAACTATTCATGAGGGCACTCCTTCTGTTAAACGCTCAAAACTTCAAAGGCTCACGTCGTTAGTTCGAAAACCTTTCAATGAAAGATAGTGAGACCTTTGATGAATTTTATGCAAAGTTGAGTGACATTGTAAATTCCAGCTTCAATTTAGGTGAAAAAATACCAGAATCCAAAGTTGTGGGAAAAATTTTGAGATCCTTACCCGATCGGTTCCAACCAAAAGTTACGGTTATTGAGGAGGCTCAAGATGTTGACAACCTTAAGCTGGATCACTTGGTTGGAAATCTCCAAACTTATGAGGCATATAGGAATTTCAAAAAGAAACAAAAAGATATTGCTTTTAGTAGTGCTCATAGAGTTGGAGAGGATTCTGATGAGGATTGTAAGATAGATTCCAAGATTACGGCTGCTTTTGTTAAACAATTTAAAAAATCTTTTTTGAAAAAGAATCCTAATCTTTTGGAATCTACTCATACTCATAAATCTAAAGTCAAAGATAAACTCAAAATTAATTCTATAGCCAAGAAGGAGAAAGGAAATATACAAGGGAACTCTGAAAGAGTCCAATGCTATGAATGTCAAGGATTTGGCCACTTTGCTTCAGAATGCCCCACTCGTTTGAGGAAGAAGAAAGCCCTCGCCATCACTTGGGATGATGAATCAGAATCTGATGAAGATGAAAGTAACAATGAAGATCAAGGCGAAGAGGGACATAAACAATTCCTTACTTTCATGGCGGCTTCCGAAACTGAAGGACGAACAGAGTATCCGAAGAGGTCGGTTGAGAATACCACTGATGATGAATCCTCGGAGAGTGATGATGAAGAGCTTGAGCAAGCTTATGAAAAGTTGTATAAGGAGTCTCTTAAGTTATCCAAATTAAATGACAAACTCACAACGAAACTCAAAGCATATGAAAGTGAGAATGTCAAACTTAAGGAGGAGATTTCTGAGGCTAGGAATGATGCCCTTAAGATTTCTAATGATCGACAAGCTCTTTGTGCAAAACTCTTGACTTGTGAGACAGAGAGGAATGAGCTACAACAAATCTATGCAACATATGAAGAAAAGATTGAAACTCTTGAGATGTCTCAAGTTGCTTTGGAAGAACTAATGATCAAGAAAGTGGAAGAACTCAAGTGTGCTATGGCTACCATTGGTCTTTGGAACAGAGGATCAAAGACTTTGGACAATATCATTGGGTCTTAACAAATTTGTTCTAACAAGAGTGGCATTGGCTTTGGTGGTAAGAAAGAGCAAAAACAGAGTGCTTCCATATCTCATGATACAAGAACTCAAGGAAAGGGAGAACAAAAAACATGAGGATGGACTTCTCAATCTGCCTAGAGTTGGTAAAGTAAAAGAAAAGAAGGTACACCCTGTACACCTTGTTTTTATTTGTCATCATTGTGGTATGTATGGTCATATTCGCCCTTATTGTTATAAGTTGCATGGGAGAGTGTATTTGCCTAGACCTAAAAATAGGAAGTTGGAAACCAAGTCGAGACGGGTTTCCATTGCAGGGAAAAGGAACCACAACGTCATGACACCACCCAAGAACTGTATATATACACAAAATCAAGTTGATCGGATATCGATAGCTATCTTATCGGATTAGATTTTTTGTCAAATGTTAACTATAACACTATCCATTTTTTATACAAAACTAATTTGATCATATAGTTAGCGATATCCGATTAATGTGATTTTTTAAATTATGTAGTATTCGACGAGTTCTACACATTGAACGGTTCAGATTATCAAAACGGGATCCGTAATGGGCTCCTACGGGCCGAACAACACTGTCTTATTTGTACACCCGCCTGTTCCTTTTGTCCAATCAAAATTAGCTAAAGTACAACTCATGTGAGAAGTGAGTTATACTTTTTTTTGTATAAAATTAATTTTTTATATTTTTTTTTTGGTGAATAGTTATAATTTTTTAATTTTTTTTAGTAACTTTTTAGTTTTTTTATTTTTTTGAAGGATGCCAAACCAGCCCTAAATCATGTGACACTATTAAAATATTTAAGTTAATTTTCTATCACATTTATTTTTTATTTATAAATTACTGAATTTAAAAAATAAACTTATATATTAATTATTCTTTTTTTTAGACTCATATAGCAATTGGTTTTGGTACATTGTCACAGGATACTTACTCCTTAAATTTTTATATTTTTTATTAAAAATTTATTTTTAACAAAATTATATTTAAAGCTAAATTTTATTTCAATTGTTGAAAAAATAAAAATTAAACATCCACCACCACCTTTCTACGCCAACCATTAGCCACCTATTAATGGCCTTCTTTCTCATTTTGTTCACCACTTGGTAGTTCCTAACGCGTCTCTACTATAAAAACATAAAGAAAAAATAGCAAGAAATAATAAAAATAAAATAAAATAGATTTTTTTTATTATTTTTAATTTTTTATGTTTGATATTATTTTGGATAAATTACATTGACACCCCTTAAGGTTTGGTCCAATTATTACCCACCTCCTAACGTTTTAGAAATTACATTCTCACCCCTGTGGTTAATAGTCTCATTTCACAAAAGTAACAACTCCTAGTAGAAAAATAGAGGAAATTACATTAAAAAAAAGAAAGTAAAGGAAATGGGAAAAAAAAGAGAAAGTAAAGCAAAGCAAAGCAAAAAAAGAGAGAGTGTATGAGTTCAATGTCTTCATTTCGTCTAAATAATTACAATGACAGGGGGGTTAGTGTAATTTCCTAAACGTCAGGTGTGATATGTATTAAACCATCTCAAGGGATGTAAATGTAATTTACCCTATTATTTTGATATAGTTAATTAATGTTATTTAAAAAAAGACTCAAAACTAGTTTTTGTTTTTTGTTTTTTTTTAAATATTACAGTCCTATTTTTTTAATTATCTTTTGTCCCCAAAAAAATAAAATAAATCAAGAATGGTTGTGCCTTCATTTGGCAATTTGGGTTGGTTAGGTTGGATTTGGAGTTATTTTAGTTACAAAATATAAAAAGATTTTTTGACATAATAAGACAAAATGTCACATCCAACTCATAATGTTGAGGCGTTGACATACTTTATATAATATAATTATTAACATATTAATTGTTATCTCGTGAAAAAAAAAAAAAACAATTATAGAGACTCATATACCCAAGGGGCTCAAATAATTTTTCGTGTGTTCTTTTGGTCATTACAAAAGAAATACACACCATAGCCTTATTTTTTAAGAAAATTGATACGGATTGTTGAAACAAGAACATGTAGGCCAAAAATCAAATAGACCAGGCCTTTACAAATTTTATGGCCATTTGTTAGCCCACTCGCAACAAATGCGCTCATCAGCCATGATATGGCGTCCAGATTGTTCAGTTGCTAGGCTGGAGCTTGCAATGTTGTTTTTTTTTTTTTAAATTAGGTAAAAACAAAACAATCCAAATAATGAGATATACTTTTTATTTTTTTAAAATTAGATGAAAAATAAAATTTAATGCCCAAAAAAAAAAAAAAGAGGTATCAACACATGCATGATTTCTGAGACGGATTTGAATCGTCTCGAATACATTTGAATCAACTATTAGATGATAACTGAATGAAAAAAATGTTATTTCTTCTTCGTCAATATACAAAGTCCATTGATTTGAGTTGGACAAAGAAAACACAGTTTTGTGAAACTTTTTTATCTTTGAAATCTATTTATTCCATCTTCTATGATCTACTCTCACTTGTAAGAAAATGGATTATCAATCAATCCATTTGCATAAGCTCAATCCCAAATAAAGGGATGTTTTGAGAAAATGGTTAAACCTGAATTTTTTGTTTTTTTATTTTTATTTTTTAAATGTGTAAAAATATATGAGATGATGTGATCAAAATAAGTTAAAAATTGGAAAGTGACTTTTAACCTACTTTTCAAAAGAGGCCAAACTTGATCATAAACTTTTAACTTCACATCATAAAATATATATACATTTTTTATTATTTATATATTGAGTAGTGTTACTTTTATGATTATTTCTTAAGAGAAAAGTATCGTGAGGAAAATTAGCACCACATTGAACATTTTGGGTTTGTTGATTGTGGAATTGAAAATTTTAAGAAAAATGATAGAAGTCGCTCTATAAATATCCCGTTTCCTAAATTTTTATTAGGAAAATGTATATCATTAATTGGTCATTTATATTCTAATGCAAATATTCAAAATATAAAAATATTTAAATATAATATTACAACTTTTATATCAGTATGAAAATTATTTTCATAGTATTATAAACTATACATTATCAAAATAATAATTAACTGAAATTCAAAATTTATGTCCGTCTTAATAGGTTAGTTTGGTTCCACCAATTTTTTCTTCCACCATTGCCAATTTAGAGTTTTGAAAAAAACTTTGAATAATTCATCATATTAATTCATTTGAGTAGGTAGCCAATTGGGCTAGCTCAATTAATCATTTTGATACATTCTAAACTAGGAGGTCAGAAGGTCAATAATAATCATAGGCAAAGTTTATTTAGTTGTTTGTTTACTTCTTATCGTGGAGTCTCTCGTGTATTATATAGTGGTTGTTAATGTTAAACTCATGAATGTGTATTGTATAACTTTTTAAAAATAGTTGATTGTTGAATTGAATTTCACATAATTGTTTTGATATTTGTAAAATTTGATATTCTAATACTAATGAAAAAAAAAATAGAAAAAAAATCAATTGAGTAGGTAGAACCACTTGAGAGAATAGGAAGGCTCACCTTCACTTCCCTTGCAAAGAAGTTCAAAGATCACTCATTACTTCCTAAACTCTTCTTTTTTATCATTACTCTTTTGCAACAAATCGTCCCCTGATACAAGCAATATGTAAATAGCCTTAACAATTAATACGATGACCTTGGTATAATTTAATTAGTATCCATGATAATAATGCTATGTGGATCGGATGGTTTTGTTAGATTATTTTCTCACAAGTCTAGCCTTGTGTATTTTTATTTTATTTTATGAATTTGTTCTTTAGTTTGATAAGAAGAAAATTTTAAAAGTTTGTAGATACATGTTTTATATTTTGCATAATGATGATTTGGTACTGGTAATGATACTGAGAAATTTATTAAAGCGATAAATGATTGAAATATTCTAACTTTCGTTTATGGGTTTTGATTTATTTTTAATTCATTGCTATTAGTTTTTATTGAAATATGATGTGAAAAATATAAACAGTTGAATTGTATTTTTTATAGTGATAAACTTAAGGTAATTTTTTTTTAAGGTCCCTAATATTAAGATTTTATAAGATAAAGGACATACAATATTTTCATAGTAGTTAGCCCTCAACATTTTCACCAAAAAAAGTCGACTTAGAGAAATTTTGAACTGACTTAGAGAAATTTCAACCTGACACAGAGAAATTTCACCCCGATATAGAAAAATTTTGAAATTTCCTTGATATGATCATAGAGAAATTTCGAAGAAATTTCAAAGGTTATGTTTGGGTATGTGTTCTAAACACATTTTCACCCACTGATTTGAGCATGGTGTTTGTTTTGATTTTTCAAATTATAATTCCACATTCACTTTTGAAAATTCATTTCCAGGCTAAAAAATATGGCTAACCCGGCCGTCCTCCCGGACGTCCCCTATGAGTTTTGAATGGAATTTTGGATTGTGTGTTTAGTTATGAGTTGTAATTTTTTGAATCAAATAACTTTTCTAATTTCAAAAACTCAAAACTTCCTCTAAAACTTAATGCAAAACTCTTTTCAGAACTCATAATCGAATAAATTTTTTACACTCAATCATCATTTCCAAAACTCACAAGGCATGGTTTGGGAAGAAGGTTTGGGGGCTTTTTGGCTAAAATAGCCACAAAAAACAAAATAGACTTTTTAATATAATAAAACAAAACATCACATCCAACCTATAATCATTACATTATTTCTCTCACAAAAAAGTCAAAAAAGCCAAAAGCTCTTTCCAAACCAAGTTTTTTAACTGCAGGATAAAATAGCAAAAAAAGCCAAAAAGCAAAAAAGCCAACCCACTTTCCAAACCATGCCAAAATCAAAATACAACTCTATTATCAAATCATATTTAGAAAACTCTACCAAACGCTACCAAAATTTCTCTAGTATAATCATAGAAAAATTTCATCAAAGGACTTTAGCTAATTAAAAAAACATATTAGACCATTCCAACGACATAAAATTGAAGAGAGATATTTCACTAATTTTTTCATAAATTTATAATTAAAAATTAAAACACAACTTACTAATAAATAAGTTGAATAAGAATTCTTAATTCAATGGTACCGACTAAGGATTTAGAAAAAAAAAGAAAAAAAAATGTACCAAAATGTAAATTAATAAAATTAAATTATTAATCTATTTTTTTTAAAATTATAATTAAACACAACTTAAGATATTTTGACAAAAATATTTAAAAATATTTTTTAATAAAAAGATGTTAGGTCCACTCGGCTCTCTGTATACCTAAAAAGATGTTAGGTCCTTGATTATTTCTAATGGGAATGACCTATTTTCAAGCTTTATTTCTAATGGGAATGACCCATTTTCAAGCATATAAAGCGTATAAAGAGAAAAGAAAGAAAAAAAAAATAGTACATACTCGTTTGGGTGCCTTGTTAGGATTAAAATAGTCATATAAGATAAAATATAGCATTTTAGCTAAATAGGATAATATGTCACAATCAATCCACAATCATTTCATTTTTTCTCTTATAAAAGTCAAAAAAACAAAAAAGTTTATCCAAACGAGACTTTTTAATCCCAAACTAAAATAACTAAAACAATAAAAATAAAAAGAAAATTCACATTCCAAACGAGCTCACATATAAACTTTCCAAGCATGTGTTGATGAGACTGCTTACTACAAAAAAATCCAATTATCTTCGCAAACACAAAAATTTTAGTCTCTTAAAATAGCCAAAAATTAAAATAACCTACTAAAATAACAACTTCCCAAACACCCACTCTATTATCAAATATATTTAGAAAAACTCTACTAAATGCTATCAAAATTTCTCTGGTATAATCACAGAAAAATTTCATCAAGGGACCTTAGCTAATTAAGAAAACATATTAGACATTTCTTACGACATAAAATTGAAGAGAGATGTTTTACTAATTTTTTCATAAATTTATAATTAAAAATTAAAAGGAAAATTTACTCATAAGTCCTAATTTTTGAAAAGTTGAACCATTTAATCCTAAAAGTTTTCTTATGCTCCATTTAGTCCCATTTGTACATCAATCTAATGTTCGAAACATTAATCTAATGTTCAAAATCTAATGTTCGAAACATTAATCTGATGTTCGAAATCTAATATTCGAAACATTAATCTGATGTTTGAAACATTGTAATGGGACCTTTCAGTCTATAAGAAAACTTTTAGGACTAAACAATGTATAAGTTATTAATTTGGGATTTATTGGTGCATCCCCCATAAAATATATCATTTTAGCTAAATAGGATAATATGTCACATTCAATCCATAATCATTTCATTTTTTCTCTTATAAAAGTCAAAAAACCCAAAAAGTCTATCACAAATGAGACTTTTTAATCCCAAACTAAAATAACTTAAAAATAAAAAAACAAAAAAGCCAATTCACATTCCAAACGAGCTCACATAAAAACTTTCCAAGTATGTGTTGATGAGACTGCTTATTACAAAAAAAATCTAATTATCTTCGCAAATACAAAAATTTTAGCCTCCTAAAATAGCCAAAAATTAAAATAGTCTACGAAAATAGCAATTTCCCAAACACCCACTCTATTATCAAATCATATTTAGAAAACTCTACCAAACGCTACCAAAATTTCTCTGGTATAATCACAGAAAAATTTCATCAAGGGATCTTTGCTAATTAAAAAAACATATTAGACCTTTCCTACGACATAAAATTGAAGAGAGATGTTTCACTAATTTTTTTATAAATTTATAATTAAAAATTAAAACACAACTCACTAATAAATAAGTTGAATAAGAATTCTTAATTCAATGGTATCGACTAAGGAATTAGAAAGAAAAAGCAAAAAAAAAATGTAACAAAAATCTAAATTAAATAAAAATGAAATTATTAATCTTTTTTTTTTTGTATTTTTAAATTTATAATTAAAACACAACGTAAGATATTTTGACAAAAATATTAAAAAATATTTTTTAATAAAAAGATGTTAGGTCCACTCGGCTCCCTGTATACCTAAAAAGATGTTAGGTCCTTGATTATTTCTAATGGGAATGACCTATTTTCAAGCATACAAAGCGTATAAAGAGAAAAGAAAGAGAAACAAAAAAAAATACATTGTAATAACCCTCACCACGGTTTACGGATAAGACCACTGATTAGTGCTAATCTATGATTAAGCATGTTAGTTGACTGACTGACTGAATTACTAAACTTATTGGTTGATTGTGCTCGTTTGAATGCAATTCTATCTGTTGACTGTTAAATTATATGTTCATGTTTTATGCTTTAAACTGCAAATTGAAGGCCTTATCGGCGGCCGAATCTGAAATTGATTTATGTTTTATGCTAGTTAGAATTAATGTGATTTTATGGTATATTTAATTGAAATGTGATTTGGCATGATTAAATTAGATCAAATGTTGATAAATTACAAGAGTTGGCCTTATTTGCAACTTTGCCACTTAGTGGCCCACTTCCTTACACATATTGAGGCTTGAATACACTTAGGCAAAACATTTCCTTAGACTCAACCGACTAGAGAGAGAGGGAGCGAGGAGAAACTTGTCTTCATCTTGCATTGCTTGGGAACTTAGTAGTTTTGAAGAGAATTTGGCAAATTGAGCTTCCCTTCTTGTAATTGAAGACTCAAGGTAGAGCTTTTGCCTTCTTATTTATGAATTTTAGTCATGTTGCATGGTTCATGGGAGTTTAGTGATCTAAGTCAAGCTTTGGTCTAATAATGTTGAATTGGAACTTAATCCATGCATGCATGTCCTTATTTGGAAGTTTTGAGGTTGTTTTCATGGAAATTGCTTCATGCATGTCCATCTTTGATCAAAAGTCATGATTTCATCTTGTTTTTTGGAAGAATTGGCTCTTTGGAGCATGAATTGGAAGCTTTGAATTGGTTTAAATTCATGCATGTTATGTTTTACATCATGTTCATGAAATTGGTTTGGAATCGTGTTTAATTGAACTACCTTTGGGTTTTGATTTTACAAATTGAGCTTTGAATCATGTAATACTATGAGTTTACAAGTGTTTTCTAAAAAATTAGCCCAAGAGGATCGAATTTGATGCATTAAAACTTGGTTTTTGAGCTTGATGTTCAAATCTGGAATTTCCAGAATTTGGACTCACGCTCGAGCGGGAAAGTGGCGCTCGAGCGTGAAATGCGTGCTCCCAGCACTTTGCATTGTTTTACAGTCCGCTCGCGCGGGAATTGTACGCTCCGAGCGGAGACTTGTGTCACACGCTCGAACGGGTATCGAGCGCCCATCGAGCGTGATTTTCATACATCCAGTACTTTTGCCATATTTTGCAGTCCGCTCGACGGGGAACCTTTGTCTGCATGTCCGCTCGAGCGGGGAAAGCCACGCTCGAGCGAGACCCTGTTTTTCTGAAAATTCTGAAAGTGTTTATAAGTACATCTTTGCATCCTCTTTCCATCCTAGGCATTCCTAGGGCATGTTTAAGGCATCTTAAGGAGGATATTGATGTAGAACCACACCGAGGCAAATTAGGGATTAAATTATTATTTTTCCCAACTATGTAGCTTGGTTTGGGATGTTCTAAAAAAGTGCACTTTTTGACTTATTGGCTTATATGGGTTGAGTTTGGGTTGGGTTTGATGTGATGTGTTGAGAGGTGATGTGATTTAAATAAGATGATGTGACTTAAATAGGATAGTGACTTTTTAACTTTTTGTATTATTTAGGTTATGCCAAACTTGGTGTGTGTTCACTCTGTAACTGTGTAGGGTTGGCATCCGGAGACGCTCTAGCTTATCTATAGCCCAGAACTCTGTGAGTAACGATGTTGTAAAGATATGTTTAAAAATGATTATCTTCTGAATAATTGAACTGTACTGTTTTCTGAAATGATACTGTTACTGAATGAATGATGTCCTAATTGTGAACTGTATTGTGGCATCCTTAGCAACCTACTGTTACTGTATTGTACTGCTACTGTCACAGAGATCTCTGTCGGTTCCCACGTTGGAACCACACACTGTTTACTGATATGATGGCCATCAACTGACTGTTCAGTCTGTTTAGACCTACTATACTTGTTTTGCTATTGGATGTACCACATATGACTGCTATGACTGAATAACTGATATACTGATTGAAATGACTGTTTTCAATACTGAAAGGACATTCATTCTTAACACCTTTACGCATATGTTATTCACTGGGCTTTAGCTCACTACTCATATATATATGTAGGTGTATAGGCACCGGACCATTGCTAGGAGCGTCGGGATAAACTCCAATTTTGTCAAGCCAACCACTGTGCCTCACTGCGAGGTTTCGAGCCTGTTAAAGCCAAGGCTGTTTGGGGTCTTTTAGTTCTCCCCTTTTTGTTTCTACCTGTATAGACTGAATGTTTTTGTACTGTACTGTCTTAATAGGGATCAAGTCCCTGATCTGGATAATTGTAAATACTGTGCATACTGTTTTGGTACTAACTGTATATGGATGTATATGTACTGTTTATGTGTATATGTATTTTTTGCATACAGACTGTCACAGCTCATTGGACATCTTTTAATTACTGTTTTGGCTTCCGCCAACCCCTGTACTCTGTATTACTGTCTTACTGTTAAGCAGGCCTTCGGTAATCTCGGATTACTGGCCAGTTATGGTGCTAAACCCATAGGGGCGGGTTTGGGTCGTGACATACATGCTCGTTTGGGTGCCCTATTAGGATTAAAATAGTCATATAAGATAAAATATATCATTTTAGCTAAATAAGATAATATGTCACATTCAATCCATAATCATTTTATTTTTTCTCTTATAAAAGTCAAAAAAGCCAAAAAGTCTATCCCAAATGAGACTTTTTAGTCCCAAACTAAAATAACTAAAAAATAAAAAAACAAAAAAGCCAATTCATATTCCTAACGAGCTCACATATAAACTTTCCAAGTATGTGTTGATGAGACTGCTTACTACAAAAAAAAATCTAATTATCTTCCCAAATACAAAAATTTTAACCTCCTAAAATAGTCAAAAATTAAAATAGTATACTAAAATAGCAACTTACCAAACACCCACTCTATTATCAAATCATATTTGGAAAACTCTACCAAATGCTACCAAAATTTCTTTGGTATAATCACAGAAAAATTTCATCAAGGGACCTTTGCTAATTAAAAAAACATATTAGACTTTTCCTACGACATGAAATTGAAGAAAGATATTTCACTAATTTTTTCATAAATTTATAATTAAAAATTAAAACACAACTTACTAATAAATAAGTTGAATAAGAATTCTTAATTCAGTGGTGCCGACTAAGGATTTAGAAAGAAAAAGAAAAAAAAAATGTACCAAAAATCTAAATTAAATAAAAATTAAATTATTAATCTATTTTTTTTATTTTTAAATTTATAATTAAAACACAACGTAAGATATTTTGACAAAAATATTTAAAAATATTTTTTAATAAAAAGATGTTAGGTCGACTCGGCTCTCTGTATACCTAAAAAGATGTTAGGTCCTTGATTATTTCTAATGGGAATGACCAATTTTCAAGTTTTATTTCTAATAGGAATGACCTATTTTCAAGTATATAAAGCGTATAAAGAGAAAAGAAAGAAAAAAAAAAAAAATAGTTCATGTTCGTTTGGGTGCCCTATTAGGATTAAAATAATCATATAAGATAAAATATGACATTTTAGCTAAATAGAATAATATGTCACATTCAATTCTGTTGGAACAATCTTCTGTGTAAATAAAATAAACTGAAATAATTCAAACAAAATAAATAAATAACATACCGAATTTATTTCGTTGAACCGAATAAAAATTAAGACCAAGTCGAGTGTGAGACACTCTGTCCTTAAGACAGATTCGCCCCGCTATGGTACTTACGGTTGAGTGGCGTCTATCTCTCAGGATACAATGATCTTCACAAATTGTAGTAGTACTCCAAACAATTTATTCGGCGAACCAAACCTGTGTTCTAACTCTCTGAATATTTATTCCTAAAACTAAATATGAGGAATAATGCACTAAAAGAAATGGACAGCAAATGGACCAAATTTCAGACTGAATTTTCCGAATTTTTCCAAGTCCTAAGACTGCTGGAATAAGATCTATATATATAGGCAAAAAATGAGACAACCGAACAGGCGCAACCTTTTAAGTAACCAAACAGTTATGGACTGTTGGACTGTTGCACAATGAATACAAATATTCAAAAAGGTTGACCGTTAGTGGAAGTTGTCCAAAACCTATGAACAGGTGCATTTGAAAATTGAATCTGTTAAAGAACAAATTTTCAAACATAAAGGATCCGAAGTTGACCAAGTCAAACCTGTAGGTAATTTGTTATTTAAACTATTTCAAATATATAATATATATATTAAACTAATTAAATATATATATATATATATTAAATTATTGAAATAGTTAAATAAATAAATGAAGAGGTACAAATTTTAGGAAACTT
The DNA here is from genome assembly GCA_030407325.1 of Camellia japonica. Taxonomy (NCBI): domain Eukaryota; kingdom Viridiplantae; phylum Streptophyta; class Magnoliopsida; order Ericales; family Theaceae; genus Camellia; species Camellia japonica. The sequence goes on from JAPPVO010000029.1 coordinate 152,922,081, forward strand.
TTAAGGAATCTAAAATTTGAATTTAGAATTAAATTAAATTCCCACAATTACAAGTTTTAGGAAACCAGGAACCCAAAATTTGAATTTAGAACTAAATTAAATTCCCACAATAATTTTTTATTGAAAAAATTCAAATGAATTTTATCTAAAAAATTAATGTTAGACCCGAAAACGACGTCAACTTCCCATTCACTCATAAATGGTTTTGACGTTCCGTCTTCACCGTGTAACTTGCCACGCGGCAAGGAACACTTCACTTCTTCGGACCCGCCCCAAAATACGTTTGGGGCCCACTCTATTTTGGGCTCAAAGTCGGCCCTAAATATGCCTTATATAAATCAATTTTCCAACAAATTCATAATTATTTTATTTTTTCTCTTATAAAAGTCAAAAAATTTATCCCACATGAAACTTTTTAATCCCAAACTAAAATAACTAAAAAATAAAAAACAAAAAATCAATTCACATTCCAAACAAGCTCACATATAAACTTTCCAAGCAGTGTTGATGAGACTGCTTCATTTTCATAAGTATGTTTAAAAATTTTGTTGATTATTGTATTACATGTGTTGTACTGAACTTTTTGATTTGAAAAATGTCACAATATTTTACATAAAATTTATTTTTATATAACCTTACCTTTAGACTTGTTGGAAACTAACAAAACACATGAATATAGGGTGTTTTGGGAAAATGATTAAAAGTTAATTTTTGACTTTTAAGCAAATTTTTTGACTGTTTTAGAAAGTGATTTGAAAAGATGGTAAAAAGTTACTTTTGACTTTTTTTTGTTAATATTTATTTATGATGTCACATAACAATCAAATGATCAAAATATTCCCACCCAATTTAGGAAATTTATATTTTTATCCATGTATAATCCTAATCAATATAAAAGGTATAATTGTAATTTCACAACTTACTTTTTTGGACTTCCCAAATCACTTATTGCTAAAAAAGCCAAGCTAACTTTTTTATGCCTAAGCTACAAACGCAACTTTTAACTTGTGTTACCAAAAGAGCACATAATATCATTCGTCAAATAGTCTCAATTAATCACCTTATGTAAATGAAATAGCGTTCACATTCTACTAAAGGTGTAAATTAAATATAAATTTTCATTAGTTCAGAACAATGAAAGATTATAATTTTAGATTAGATTAATACATTTTTTTTAATATGAAATTTACAATTTTAAACTAATCATCGATAAAAGAACTCGATAAAATTCATCTAATGATCTCCTTTTTTTAGTATCAATAATGTTTTAGAACTTTAAATTGGGACAGGGGGCCCCACCAAAGTGATGTGATTGAGTTTGTTTGTTTGTTTTTTTTTTTTTAATTCATTAGTGCTATTAGTGGTCTAAAAATTAGTGGGATGAATCACCACCCTTTTAGTATTTAAAAGGTAATTTAATGATCATTAAGTAAACACGTACACATTTTTTTTTGATTTCTCACAAGATATTTGAGCCAACTAACGTGTCCACACTACACACTAGAGCTTCTTGTACTTTTTTTTTTTTTTAAATTTTATTTTATAATTTGAATGACAGAACATATTTCTTCACCAAGTTGGCTCGTTGCACAAATCCACAAGCAAGCATAATGGATTACATCACATTAAAGTAACGTAAATGGAGTAATAAAAGTCTAGCCATAACTAAATTGGTTGAAGTATGAACTAGGTGTACCCGCATATGTTTGCCATTTCATCTTTTTTTTAAAAGAAGGTTCGATCATGTGTCACACTACATATTTTAATCCAATGGGACCAGTTACTTTACATCCATTAATCATACATGTATATATATATATATATAATATTATTAAAAATAATATTTTTTTCATACTTAAATGACATATTATAAGAATTTTTTTTTTTTAAAAGAGTTACGTCAGCAATGAATTTCTTAATTACCTATAAGATTATATACAAATCCAAACATGATTTAAATTATACTAATTTTACCTATTTTATATAAACTCTATTCGACAAATATTTATTTTTTATATATTTTTTATGGTAAATTGAGATAATCCACAAACACAATACCACTTTTGTGTTTTATTTATTTTTTCTTAATTCTTTCAAGGATATTAGGATTTTTTTTTAATGCTAAATTGCTTCTTTTTTTTCTTCTTCTTATTTTCCCGTACATTATTCTATACCCAATACCAATTCTATATTATTTTATATTATGGATTTGTCGTTTAAATTTTATAATGATTCTATATATGAAATTATATTTCATTTTCTACATTATTTTATATAATCACAACTCACAGGAAGAAAAATTTGCACAACAATAATATTCTTAAGGAACCTCTAAAGTTTGAATTTACTGTTTGAGTTACCTTTTCAATTGTTAAACAGTAAGTTTATTTATGTTTTGACATTATATTATAAATGATTAATCACTTCACACACTGTTATATTATTTGGATGTTTTCATTATTTTTTCTTTTTGGGTTTAGATGTTGTTATGTGATTTTTTATTGGTTAGTCATTGTTGAATTTCTTTTATATAGTTAATATTTTAATTTAATTAAGAGTGTTTATTTTACAATCTTATAATTTAATATATATATATATATATATCATATAAAATTATTATATGATAATCCAATTGCAACATATTTATATTTAATTATTTTAATAAATTTTATATAATTTATATTTCTACATATTTTTATTTTCCAAATGAATATAAAAGAAAATTAAATAGTTAGAATTATTTATGTTACTAATTCTTCTTTTAATTTCACTATTATTTTTAATATCAAAATGAGTATTTATTTTCTATTTATAATTTAATATATATCATGCAAAATTATTATATGATAATTACATTTTTATAATATGATAGAACTAAAATTATCAAAATACACAAACAATTTAACTAAAATTAATATATATATATATAAGTATTCAAGTAATAATTTTATAGAATGATAACGCCAATATTATCAAAATAAATAATTAAAATAATACTTAAATTTTTAAAATTTAAATTTTTATTTTATAACACTCATTGTATCATCAAATAATTTTTTTTAAAAAAACATGTACATTGCACGAGTCAACTACTAGTTGTATGATTGTTGGCTATATAATTTGTAAAAGCCAATCCCAATTTAACACGTGGCACGAATAGGGTAATTTGGGGAGTTAATACAAGTTGCCAACCAAAAGACACGTGGTAGTTCGTATTGGTAATAATACATCTGCGTAGCACTGAAACAATTGAGGGATACAAGATAATGTGGTCTAACAGTTATTCACAAAGTTTAAATTTAAAATAAGGAGGGAAGCCTAACTGCAAGAGTGGTGTAGTGGGACTGACTGTGAGAGAGCATGTTCAGCGATCATGGAAGGACATTTCGACAGCAGGAAGCCCACTTCAATGGTTATCATTGAAGAGTATAAATAGCAGAGAAGACCCCAGAATGAAGCCCCCAGACTCAGATCAAAAAACCAGTTTATTTACTTCATTTTTCCTTCCAATTTTTACAGTTCTTTATATTTCTGCACTTCAATTTCTGTACTGCACTTCATTTTCTAGGAGTAGTTTCAAATAGCTTATTGTTATAAACCTATACGAGGCTGGGTCAGATCATTGTAAGTTTTCATTTACTTAATGAAATTCAGATTCTGAAATTGTTCTTCATTTGTTGTTATTTACTAAATTCTCCTAAACAAGCCACTAGTAAAAGTGCTCTTCATTGAGGCTGAGAGAACTATAACACAATCGTTGATAATTGGTTGGCAATTAATATTCTGTAAGGGCTAATTGATCTTTACTGGCACGCTTAAAATTACATTATTAACCTTCGAAAGCCAAAAAAGCCAACATATATCTTTGGCACGCCCAGTGAGAATCTAAAATGGCTAGACGTAAGAGACAAGGAGAAAGTGAATGCCTAGAAAAAGGTGTGGAGGGAGAGGTAGAAGTACCTGATCCAGAGGATAATGTGATAACACATCCTATGGAAGCACCTATCTCATCAGAACCTATGGTCGAACAAACCAGTAACTCGGAACATGCACCACATGTTCAAAATATTGGACGAGGCCATGGAATTGGACCATCCACTATTCCTTCTACCCAGCCAATGAATCTGTGAGAGAGCTTGGTAGATGCCATGGGACAGCAGTTAATGTAAACAATGGAAAGATGGGCAACATCCTTTATGGATCGAATGAATTTTCATCAACCAACTATCATAAGGCATATGAAGGAAAATTTAAATGTTTTTCAGCAAAGATTGACTAGAGATAAACAGCCTATGCAAAGTATTGGACATACTAATGGTCAGACTAGTAATCAAAATTATGAAAGACCATCACCTATACCTCAGTCATGGTATGAGCCTCTTTCGAGGCCTATGGTAAATCAAAATATCTCAATACCTAATAGCGAAGCCATACAAATTGGTGGATCTGGGCCAACACAAGAAAATGGCATGAGAATGTTTCCAAATCCCATGTTCGAAACCATGCCTGGCGCAAGGGGTTTCACTAACCCTCTGTTTGAATTCACACCCAGGGGGTTGGAAGGGTTCCTGCGGCTGAGAGAGAAACAACACATGTTCCTCCTATTGCAGCACCTTTCGCAAGTCCTTTCGCAGGACAGGCTCAGAGAGGTCAACCATACCTTCAACTACAGCCAGTCTCAAATATACCTCCCTATGGACCAAGAGGACCTCAAGCACATGGGTTTCCACCAAATCCTTTGTTTGTTCCTCCAATAGTAGTCCAATAAGCATAGAATATGGTTCCTAGGGACCAAATTGCTGATATTATCAGAGAAATGTGTGGACCTATGGCACGGGAGGTTCAGGCTCCAGTGTATAGGAAGCCATACCCAGAATGGGTGGATAGAGTACATGAATACCAGATTTTGCTCTTTTTTATGGAAATGGAAACTAGTCAACAGTAGAACACATTGCCAGGTTCGCAGGCCAATGTAGTGAATTTACCAATAATTATTATATGAAGTTAAGATTCTTTCCAAATTCTTTAACTGGGGCAGCCTTTGTATGGTATATTAACCTCACACCTGGTTCTATTCAAACTTGGCAGCAAATGGAGGAGGCGTTTCATGCCCAATTCTTCCATACAGAGCCTGAAGTTTCTATGGTAGATTTGGCAAGGTTGAGCCAAAGGCCTGATGAGAAGGCTGCTCAATTTATTGCCAGATTGAAAAGGGCACAAAACAAGTGTAGGGTTATTCTACTAGAGCCTGAATTTGTGAGATTGGCTCAAAATGGTTTAGAGTTTAGGCTTTGAAAGAAGTTCGATTCAACTGAGTTTCGAGACTTAGTAAAATTAACCTATAAAGTGTCTAGATATGAATCTTTACTTGAGGAAGAACAGGATCGAAGTAATGCATCATACAAGACTTATTATAGGGACCTTAATTATGAAATTGATGCAGCAGAGATCATAGGGAAAGAGCCTATGACTTATGAGGTGTTAATTCATAAGGATACTACAATAAATCAGTAATTTAAAAAGAAAGACCTTCATAGGAAGTATTTTTTTGATTTAACAAAAGTAGATGACATTTTTTATCATTTTCTTGCAGCAAATTTCCTAAAGTTACCAAAGGGAGTTAAGATCCATACCCCAGAAGAACTTAAAGGGAGAATGTACTGTAAATTGCACAATTCTTGGTCTCATTCAACTAAAAATTGTATTATTTTTCGGGACAGGATCCAAGAATAGATTCGAAAAGGGAGTTTAAAGTTCCTAGCCAAAGCAGAGAAAGCTATGGGGATTGACACTTACCCATTCCCAGAGATTGGGGAAGTTACAACCAATGTTGGCGTGCTAGATTTCCAAAAACTACCCCTGAAGGAATTGGAGGAGGTTAATATGTAGTCTGGCGTGCCAGCCAGACTGCTTTCAAGAAGGATACCAGAAGTTCACCAGCAAATAGACAGAACTTTACAGACCAAAAGGATAACTCTAGTGAAGAGGCACTGGATAATGACTCTCTTGAGGCAGTTGTTATGCAAAGGATGTGTCCTAGATACAGGTTAAGTTACAAATAGTTGAAAGGGTTTCCAATTGATGGGAAACAGTATTACAAGGATGTACAGAGACTCCCTAAGCCAACCAATACCTACAACAAGAGGCCATACCCAACTAGTCCCAAACAATAGCCATTCTTGGCTAGACCACCAGCCACTAGAATACATTCCAAGGGTAAGAGACCTCTGCATGAATTCAGACCACCAAATTACTATAGGATGGAAGACAATTATTCTGAGAGAAGGCTTGAATTGGGCTCAAGTGAAGGAATCAGAGCCAGTAATTGGCCTCCAAAGTCAACTTCGAACAAGATGCAAGGCAATTACCCTGAAAGAAGGTCTGAATTAGGCTCAAGACAGGCCGCTAGGGTCAATGATTGGCCTCAAAGGTTAGCTTCGAAGGTAGCTTCAAAGACTGGAAAAGGAAGTTCAGTACTTGAACTAGTGAGTTCATGGATGCCTGGGGTGTCAGACTGGTTTGTCATACAGAACAAGCCTGAGGAAATACCTATACAGAGAAGTGTCTTTGAAGACCAGGGTAGAATGATTAAACCTCCCTTGGTAGCTCCAAATAATTGGGTATTACTCAAGCACCCAAAAACAAAGGAACCATATATGGTTCCAGTAATCTCTAGGTCTCAAAGGAGGAAGATCCAGCAAAGGTACACCCAGTACCAAAAGGATCTGAAGGAAAGTGGAGAAAGTTCTTCATTGGCCCAGTCAAAAGGCCAGACAGAGGGAAAAGAAAGTCCAAAATTGGCTCCTCAGAACAAAAGAAGTATCAGCAGAGAACAGTTGGCTAAGGTTCACACTGAATTGAAAGTCAAGGAAAAGTCCAGCTTAGCAGGTCTTGAAAAGGCTTTAATAGAAAGTGACAGTGAGACAGAAGGAGAAGTTGAACTAGGCCAAAGGAAAGAAATGGCTGAAGATGAGATGTTTGCGGCTTTCATGGCTGAACAGACCTTTTTGGCCGAAAAGTCAATAGGAGCAGACCACAAACAAGTTGATTCGAAAGAAGTCACCAGTACTAAAGTACCAGAGTGCAGCATGGAGGATGCTTCTGAAATAACTGAGCAAGTTAGTTTGGAAAAGAAACAAGTGCAGCCAGCAATTCAGTTTGGCTCATTTCCTCCAATGTCAGTAAATATGGTATATATATTGCCATAGGAGTTCCAGGCTAAAGATGGAGACCAAGAAGGTCAGGAAAATGACCCTATTCCAGTTTCTAGTGAAGAATCACAGGCTATCATGATTCAAGATGAGTCTGAAGTGGCTACACCAATGAAAACCTAAGATGAAAGTGAAGAGGTGAGTATTAATCTCTTGTATCCCTTCGAGTATCCTACAATATTTTATGATGTAGCATGTTAAGCCCTTGTATATCAAGGCTTACTTCGATGAGATACAATTAAACAGGGTATTAGTGGATAATGGGGCAGCAGTGAACCTGTTTCTGAAGTTCTCGTTGAATAAATTGGGAAAAAGAAACCCCAGATCAATCCCAACTAGCACAACCATTGTTGGCTTCGCTGGGGATAAGCAGATAGCTCAGGACATCCTACCCATCAACTTGAGTGTGGGAATCAGAGATTGCATGACGACATTCTTTGTTATAGATAGTAATGCCAAATATAATGCTTTACTTGGCAGGGATTGGATCCACAGCAACAAATGTGTGCCTTCCTCTCTACATCAGAAAATAATGATGGCCCTATGTAATGGAGAGATAGAGGAGATCAACGCAGACTCTCAACCCTTTATTGCTTGTGCTAACTTTGCAGAGGCCAAGTTATATACTGAAGGAGTGACACCATTCAGTATATTGAGGAAACCTAATAGAACAGCCAAAGTGACGGCTGATGAGGAAGTAGCACACCTGAAGCACTTAGTGCAGGAAAGTGCTGATGAAGAGTTCGTCACCAAGGATGACAATGATGCCTGGTTGTAGGCAAGAAGATGAGACCAAAAAGCCAGATCCTTGGCTTTAGTCAAGTTTTCAGCATTAGACTTAAAATCAATAGTCTAGAAGGTTCAGGAACAAGAGAGGGAAGCTATGGTGGTTGGTTGTAAGCAGGAGCAACAAGAAGTCAGGCCTTTGACCCTTGATAAGCACTGTGCATTGGACATCGAAAAAAAGTCTAGGAAATACAGGAAGAAGAAGCCTTATGGACAGATTTTGTCTATAAGGAAGATGGCAAAGATGTTGAACCAGAGAAAGTGGGAGCAGAACAAAGCAAAAAAGTGGCTTCAAAGGCAGAAAAAGTCAAAGGAAAAGCGTTAGTAAGTGCTCAAGTACAAGACCCCTTGGAAGAAATCAATTTAGGGGAAAGTTCTGCACAACAACCCACTTATATCAGTGCTTGGTTAAGTTCTCTTGATAGGAACTAGTTGTTGGTAGCCTTAAAGAAATATAGGGATTGTTTTGCGTGGTCTTATAATGAACTACAAGGATTGGATAGGTCATTAGTGGAACATAGGTTTCCTATGAAACCTAACTTCAAACCACACAAACAGAAACCAAGACGGATGAGCCCTGAAGTGGTTCAGAAAGTGAAGGAGGAAACTAGACTCCTTAAAGCAGGCTTCATTAGAACAGCCAGGTATGTTGAATGGCTGTCAAACATTGTGCCTGTGGTTAAAAAGAATGGCAAGATGAGGGTGTGCATTAATTTTAGAAATATGAATTTAGCGACTTCAAAAGATGAATACCCCATGCCTATAGTTTAGTTTGGTTCCACCAATTTTTTCCGTCTTAATAGGTTAGTTTGGTTCCACCAATTTTTTCTTCCATCATTGCCAATTTAGAGTTTTGAAAAAACTTTGAAATATTCATCATATTATTTCATTTGAGTAGGTAGCCAATTGGGCTAGCTCAATTAATCATTTTTATACATTCTAAACTAGGAGGTCAGAAGGTCAATAATAACCAGAGGCAAAGTTTATTTAGTTGTTTGTTTACTTCTTATCATGGAGTCTCTAGTGTATTATGTAGTGGTTGTTAATGTTAAACTCATGAATATATGTTGTATAACTTTTTAAAAATAGTTGATTGTTGAATTGAATTTCACATAATTGCTTTGATATTTGTAAAATTTGATATTCTAATACTAATGAAAAAAAAAAAATAGAAAAAAAATCAATTGAGTAGGTAGAACCACTTGAGAGAATAGGAAGGCTCACCTTCACTTCCCTTGCAAAGAAGTTCAAAGATCACTCATTACTTCCTAGACTCTTCTTTTTTATCATTACTCTTTTGCAACAAATCGTCCCCTGATACAAGCTATATGTAAATAGCCTTAATTATTAATACGATGACCTTGGTATAATTTAATTAGTATCCATGATAATAATGCTATGTGGATCGGATGGTTTTGTTAGATTATTTTCTCACAAATCTAGCCTTGTGTATTTTTATTTTATTTTATGAATTGTTCTTTAGTTTGATAAGAAGACAATTTTAAAAGTTTGTAGATATATGTTTTATATTTTGCATAATGATGATTTGGTACTGGTAATGATACTGAGAAATTTGTCAAAGCGAAAAATGATTGAGATATTCTAACTTTCGTTTATGGGTTTTGATTTATTTTTAATTCATTGCTATAAGTTTTTATTGAAATATAATGTGAAAAATATAAACAATTGAATTGTATTTTTTATAGTGATAAATTTAAGGGATTTTTTTTTAAGATCCATGATATTAAGATTTTATAAGATAAAGGATGTACAATATTTTCATAGTAGTTGGGGCTCCTCAACATTTTTATCAAAAAAATTTGACTTAGAGAAATTTTAGACTGACTCAGAGAAATTTTAACTTGACACAGAGAAATTTCGACCCCGACATAGAGAAATTTTGAAATTTCTCTGATATGATCACAGAGAAATTTCGAAGAAATTTCAAAGGCTGTGTTTGGTTATGTGTTCCAAACACATTTTCACCCACTGATTTGAGTGTAGTGTTTGTTTTGAGTTTTCAAATTATAATTCCACATCACTTTTGAAAATTCATTTTCAGGCGGAAAAATATGGCTAACCCGGCCGTTCTCCCGGACGTCCCCTATGAGTTTTGTATAGAATTTGGATTGTGTGTTTGGTTATGAATTGTAATTTTTTGAATCAAATAACTTTTTTAATTTCAAAAACTCAAAACTCCCTCTAAAACTTAATTCAAAACTCTTTTCAAACTCATAACTGAATAAATTTTTTACACTCAAATCATAATTTCCAAAACTCACAAAGGCATGGTTTGGGAAGAGGGTTTGGGGGCTTTTTTTTGGCTAAAATAGTCATGAAAAACAAAATAGGCTTTTTAACACAATAAAATAAAACTTCACATCCAACCTATAATCATTACATTCTTTTTCTCACAAAAAATACAAAAAAGCTAAAAGTTCTTCCCAAACCAGGTTTTTTAGCTACAGGATAAAATAGCAGAAAAAGCGAAACGCTACCAAAATTTCTCTGGTATAATCACAGAAAAATTTCACAAAGGACTTTAGCTAATTAAAAAAACATATTAGATCTTTCCAACGACATAAAATTGAAGAGAGATATTTCACTAATTTTTTCATAAATTTATAATTAAAAATTAAAACACAACTTACTAATAAATAAGTTGAATAAGAATTCTTAATTCAATGGTACTGACTAAGGATTTAGAAAGAAAAAGAAAAAAAAATGTACCAAAAATATAAATTAAATAAAAATTAAATTAGTAATCTATTTTTTTAAAAATTTATAATTAAAACACAACGTAAGATATTTTGACAAAAATATTTAAAAATATTTTTTAATAAAAAGATGTTAGGTCCACTCGGCTCTCTCCATACCCAAAAAGATGTTAGGTCCTTGATTATTTCTAATAGGAATGACCTATTTTCAAGCTTTATTTCTAATGGGAATGACCTATTTTCAAGCATATAAAGCGTATAAAGAGAAAAGAAAGAAGAAAAAAAAATAGTATATGTTCGTTTGGGTGCCCTATTAGGATTAAAATAGTCATATAAGATAAAATATAGTATTTTAGCTAAATAGGATAATATGTCATAATCAATCCATAATCATTTCATTTTTTCTCTTATAAAAGTAAAAAAAACAATAAAGTTTATCTCAAACGAGACTTTTTAATCCCAAACTAAAATAACTAAAAAACAAAAAAATAAAAAAGACAATTCACATTCCAAACGAGCTCACATATAAACTTTTCAAGCATGTGTTGATGAGACTACTTACTACAAAAAAATCAAATTATCTTTCAAAACACAAAAATTTTAGCCTCCTAAAATAGCCAAAAATTAAAATAGCCTACTAAAATAACAACTTCCCAAACACCCACTCTATTATCAAATCATATTTAGAAAACTCTACCAAACGCTACCAAAATTTCTCTGGTATAATCATAGAAAAATTTCATCAATGGGACCTTAGCTAATTAAGAAAACATATTAGACCTTTCTTACGACATAAAATTGAAGAGAGATGTTTCACTAATTTTTTCATAAATTTATAATTAAAAATTAAAACACAACTCACTAATAAATAAGTTGAATAAGAATTCTTAATTCAATGGTACCGACTAAAGATTTTGAAAAAAAAAAGAAAAAAAAAATGTACCAAAAATCTAAATTAAATAAAAATGATATTATTAATCTATTTTTTTATTTTTAAATTTATGATTAAAACACAACGTAAGATATTTTGATAAAAAATATTTAAAAATATTTTTTTAATAAAAAGATGTGAGGTCCACTCAGCTCTCTGTATACGTAAAAAGATGCTAGGTCCTTGATTATTTCTAATAGGAATGACCTATTTTCAAGCTTTATTTCTAATGGGAATGACCTATTTTCAAGCATATAAAGCGTATAAAGAGAAAAGAAAGAAAAAAAAAATAGTACATGCTCGTTTGGGTGCCCTATTAGGATTAAAATAGTCATATAAGATAAAATATATCATTTTAGCTAAATAGGATAATATGTCACATTCAATTTATAATCATTTCATTTTTTCTCTTATAAAAGTCAAAAAAGCCAAAAAGTCTATCACAAACGAGATTTTTTAATTCCAAACTAAAGTAACTAAAAAATAAAAAAACAAAAAAGCCAATTCACATTCCAAACGAGCTCACATATAAACTTTCCAAGCATGTGTTGATGAGACTGCTTTCTACAAAAAAAATTCAATTATCTTCCCAAATACAAAAATTTTAGCCTCTTAAAATAGCCAAAAATTAAAATAGCCTACCAAAATAACAACTTCGCAAACACCCACTCTATTATCAAATTATATTTAGAAAACTCTAACAAACGCTACCAAAATTTTTCTGGTATAATCACATAAAAATTTCATTAAGGGACCTTAGCTAATTAAAAAAACATATTAGACCTTTCTACGACATAAAATTGAAGAGAGATGTTTCACTAATTTTTTCATAAATTTATAATTAAAAATTAAAACACAACTCACTAATAAATAAGTTGAATAAGAATTCTTAATTCAATGGTATCGACTAAGAATTTAGAAAGAAAAAGAATAAAAAAAAGTAACAAAAATCTAAATTAAATAAAAATTAAATTATTAATCTATTTTTTTGTATTTTTAAATTTATAATTAAAACACAACGTAAGATATTTTGACAAAAATATTAAAAAATATTTTTTAATAAAAAGATGTTAGGTCCACTCGGCTCTCTGTATACCTAAAAAGATGTTAGGTCCTTGATTATTTCTAATGGGAATGACCTATTTTCAAGCATATAAAAGTCTTGTTTGGTGTAACTGTTAAAACAGATTATAAATTATAACTTAATAAATTATAGATTATGAATTTAATCAAAAGCTGTTAATCTGTTTGGTATAGCTGTTGGATTATAGATTTAAGTTGCTGAGTAGTGTTTGTTAAATAAGCTGTGAAGTAGATTTTTCAATTAATTTTTATTTTTTATTATTCACTATTTGTCTACATTTCTCATAAAAAATAATAATAATATTTTATAGTCCATTTGGGTTTTTTTTTTTTTTTTTAAAAAAATAAAAAATAAAAAAAATCTAAGAGTATAACCGTGAATTAACATGTTCACAGTAGAAGCTGATAATCAGAAGTAAGGGGTGAGCAACTTCTCAGAATTAGCCTTTGTGGGGGTGTGGTTTGGAAATACTCTTCTGATTCTGGGGGACGCTTGTGATCCTCTGCTAGTCACCTGAAAATGAGCAAACACTCCGGTCGGGGGTGCCGGAATTAGCACTCCGACGGGCAAGTTAGTCTCTGCACTCAAGATTACTTGCATTCTAAGTTAAGCTTAATAGTTCTCACATACCTTTCTAGAACTGAAGATCTTGTATTTATAGTATTCTCTTTAGGCCTTGGGGCCTGGCCCAACACTAGTCCTTTTCATGTATTTCTACTCGGCCCTTATTTCACTGGAAGGAATGTCGGCTACTTTATTCGGCCCTTCAATTGAATAGGGTCAATGCCGAATAGAGGTTATGTTCTAGACCGGACTGGTCCACTCCTGTTGATCCAAGATTATTCGGCTCCCACAGCATTTTTTACTTAAAATAAGTTGTTAGAATCAGAAGTTGTTTAAAATAAGTTTAACCAAACAGTCCAAAATAACTTTTTAAAAGTCAGAAGTCATAAATTGGCTCAAAAAAGTCCCACCAAACACCCCCAAAGCGTATAAAGAGAAAAGAAAGAAAAAAAAAGTAATACATGCTCGTTTGGGTGCCCTATTAGGATTAAAATAGTCATATAAGATAAAATATAGCATTTTAGCTAAAGAGGATAATATGTCACATTCAATTCATAATTATTTCATTTTTTCTCTTATAAAAGTCAAAAAAGCCAAAAAGTCTATCCCAAATGAGACTTTTTAGTCCCAAACTAAAATAACTAAAAAATAAAAAAACAAAAAAGCCAATTCATATTCCTAACGAGCTCACATATAAACTTTCCAAGCATGTGTTGATGAGACTGCTTACTACAAAAAAATTCAATTATTTTCTCAAACACAAAAATTTTAGCCTCCTAAAATAGCCAAAAATTAAAATAGTCTACTAAAATAGCAACTTCCCAAACACCCACTCTATTATCAAATCATATTTAGAAAACTCTACCAAACGCTACCAAAATTTCTCTGGTATAATCATAGAAAAATTTCATCAAGGGACCTTTGCTAATTAAAAAAACATATTAGACCTTTCCTACGACATAAAATTGAAAAGAGATGTTTCACTAATTTTTTCATAAATTTATAATTAAAAATTAAAACACAACTTACTAATAAATAAGTTGAATAAGAATTCTTAATATAACGGTGCCGACTAAGGATTTAGAAAGAAAAAGAAAAAAAAATGTACCAAAAATCTAAATTAAATAAAAATTAAATTATTAATCTATTTTTTTTTAAAATTTATTATTAAAACACAACGTAAGATATTTTGACAAAAATATTTAAAAATATTTTTTAATAAAAAGATGTTAGGTCAACTCGGCTCTTTGTATGCCTAAACAGATGTTAGGTCCTTGATTATTTCTAATGGGAATGACCTATTTTCAAGCTTTATTTCTAATGGGAATGACCTATTTTCAAGCTTTATTTCTAGTGGGAATGAACATTTTCAAGCATATAAAGCGTATAAAGAGAAGAGAAAGAAAAAAAAAAAAACATAGTTCATGTTCGTTTGTGTCACGACCCGCTCTCGTACCCAAGGGTTAAGCATCGTGATGGCCAGTAACTGAGGTTACCTCCGGCCAATTCTTAAACAAATCAATAAACGCGAGCGGAAGTAATATTTAAATAAGGGTACCAAAAAAATCATCGGAACTTCTATTTTTATTACAAAATTATATTGACCAAAAAGGTCGTTATTTACATAGAGAAATATCATAAAAATGCTGTGTGTGTCTATTCCGCAGCCCCGCATCTAAGACTTTCCAAAAGCTATTTTCTGAAAATTGGTAAACAACTATAAGCACATGGCAGAGTGAGAAATATTATACCAAGAGTATAAGGGACACGAAATAATCATGGATAGTTAGTTAGGCCAAAACATTTAAGATAACTTAGTCGAAACAAATAATCCTTTAAGTAGCAAAACTGAAATTATGTAAACAAATCATTTAAGTGGCAGAAACTGCTTATTTAAGTTGCAGAATTGAAATACATAAATTATGTAAGTAAATGACCATAACCACGGTACTGAACAGAACAGAACAGAGGTCACTGAAGTGACAGTCAGAACAGAGGTACGGCTTCAAGAGGTGGCTCGTACGGATTCTAGAGGTGGCTCCCACAATATTGTAGCACTTAGCTCCGCACAACACTTTGTTCCGCACAGAACAGAGGTCAATGGATCAATGACAAACAGAGGACCACAAAATGGTCAAACAAAGGCCAATGGTTATTTAAGTCCCCCAAGGCATGGGACTCCCGTGGTGGTACTTACAAAACATGATTGTATATAAGGTCATAGTTAAATATTCTTTAAAATATAAACAGACATATTCATGGGTTTCCTTTTAAGCAAATAGGGTTCAGAAATAAAACCACGTAATTGAAATCTTTACCAAACATAACTTTTATTAATATATTAATAAAACATAACTTGTATAAAACAGATTTTGGTAAGTCAAAACATAAGTAAAATACATTTTGGTGACTCAAAGTATAATATAACTCAACTTAACTTTAATACCTTACTCTTTTTTTTCACTATCAAAGACCCTTTTAACTTCTATTGTTTTTCCTTTCTTTCTTTCCTCTCTTTTCTTCTTTCTTTTCTTTTTCTTTCTTCTTTTCTTCTTTCCTTTCTCTTCCCTTCACCCAGATCAGCGCCTTCTCCCTTTTATAGGGAGGTGAGGCCATTCTCTCGCCAACACATGGCGACACGTCCCTTTCCCTCAAATTCGATTAATAATTATATGGATTTGTTTTTATTCTGAGTAGATATTTAAGATAATTACCTTTTGACCTAATATTTTAATATAATTATATA
Organism: Camellia japonica; assembly: GCA_030407325.1. Taxonomy (NCBI): domain Eukaryota; kingdom Viridiplantae; phylum Streptophyta; class Magnoliopsida; order Ericales; family Theaceae; genus Camellia; species Camellia japonica. The sequence continues at coordinate 152,938,120 of JAPPVO010000029.1, forward strand.
AATTAATTAATTCTTAATTAAATTACACTTTATCATATATCAATAGAAAATTAATTATTATTTATACCACACCCATTATTATTATTTATATTATGACCCTAAACTTTTAATAATTATATTATTATACAAAATTACACATAATAATATATAATAAATTATATATTTTCCAAACTGAGATTAAATAATATTAGTATAAATTTTACAGAATAATTAAAAATCTGGGTTGTTACAGTTTGGGTGTCCTATTAGGATTAAAATAATCATATAAGATAAAATATGGCATTTTAGCTAAATAGAATAATATGTCACATTCAATCCATAATTATTTTATTTTTTCTCTTATAAAAGTCAAAAAAATTAAAAAATTTATCCCAAACGAGATTTTTAATCCCAAACTAAAATAATTAAAAAATAAAAAAATAAGAAAACCAATTCACAATCTAAACGAGCTCATATATAATGTCACGCCCTCAAAATAAACCCATTATATATATACATCATTGACATGCAATATTAAAAGAAAACAATTAATTATCTCATCCATCAGAGTATTACTAAATAAAAGCATTATATGTAACATCAAATTAAATACCCTACGGGCTTACATCTTTTCAAGCCAACACTTGGACACAAAAATATGAGTTCTAACCCAAATACAAATAAAGCCCTAGGCTTGAATGTTTACATGTACTATCAAATAAAAACATTTAACAAAAGATAGTCTTCAAAATCCAAATCCTTCCAAGCTAGTCCTTGGAGGTAGCTTATCACCTGGACCTGAAAATGATGTTCCCATATAGGGTTAGCCACAGCCCAGTAGAGATGTACTAAACCAAATATAAGCATTGAATAAAGCAGTAGCATTCAATAGATGGTTAACCAAGATAATCAATTATATCATTATACAGTCTCATGACACTATTGTCTATGACACGCTTCACTTTCCATCATTATCAATATGGCTCAGAACCTGGCCAAACTTACAACAGTGAACTATATATATCATATTCACATTACTTCCAATATCAACCAAACAAATGAGACTCAGGCTCATATCAAAACACTTCATACTTCCCGTTTGATACACATTTTAGTGCTGTATCAATAACATGTAAAAACACTTCAATATCAATAAGCACACATAACAGTGATGCTAATGGAGTCCATCCCCTATCTCCTCCCAAACAAAATCCGGTTTAGAGGTCCATCCCCTATTTTCCCCTAAACCGTGGAGTACATCCCTATCTCCTCCCACACATTCAATATGCAAATGCAATACTCAATCAATACACGTATTTTCTGTATTAATTCAATAGTCAAAATTAATGACTTAACCAATGTGATTAGTTTCAGTTATCCCTAATCCACATGCAATGTCTACAACAATCACGACTATCCTCCACCGATAGCCCAAAACAGTTATTTCTAGACTGGAAATAAATATATCAATAATTTAATAGGCAAGTGATTTAAATTAACCAACTACACCATTTAACCAATAAATTCCTCAATTTCGTGAATTTAACTAAGTTCCCCAATTTTCCTTTAATAAATTATACAAATAAATTTGTTAAAACAACTAGGGTTTTTCCCATAATTACCAAAATACCCCCAACATATCAAAATACCAAACTTAGAACAAAACTTATAAATTGGAGTAGGAAATCCCTACCTCGAAGTAAATAATTCAAATGGAGAAGATGGAGATGACGACCCAAAATCCAAAGTGCTCCAAACTGCTAACCGCTCAGATTAAAACGAAGCTCTAGGCTCACTCTATCTTTAATAAAGACTCTAGGGCAGAAAAACACTCTAAGTAGATCAAACCTAAGAGAGAAGGTGTGTAGAGGGAGAGAGAAGTCGTACCTAGGGTTCTGGAATCAAAAAGAGGGTGAAAAAGTGTTTTAAAAGCTGCTGCTGCTTATTTAAACCCGACAGGCTCGCTCGAGCGAAGGATTGGTTGATCGAGCGACCAGATACAAGAATGACTCGCTCGAGCGAATAAAGTCTCACTCGAGCCAAGAATGCAATGCTTCAGGTCTGCAACCCAGAAGCACGCTCGAGCGACAGAATGCTCGCTCGAGCGAAGAACTCGAAACTCGCTCGAGCGAAGGAAAACTCGCTCGAGCCAACAAATACAGCTCTCAGGTCTATACTAGACGCAATCTCTCGCTCGAGCGAAGAAACCCTGGCTCGAGCGAAGGACCAAAAACAAAAGCTCGCTCGAGCGACCAACTCCTGGCTCGAGCGACGGTCCAAAAATCTGGACAGCAACACTTGGTTTCTAAACCCAACCCACTTGTAACAAACCTGCCCAATACATCCTATAACTCAAAATAAGAAATTAAAGGACGACAACAACAATTAAATAACAACAGGATCTACGGAACATAAGTCCTGAATACAACAACCAAAAGGAAAAGACTGGGATCGCTATATATAAACTTTCCAAGCATGTGTTGATGAGACTGCTTTGTTTTCATATGTATGTTTAAAAATTTTGTTCATAATTGTATTACATGTGTTGTACTGAACTTTTAGATTTGAAAAATGTCACAATATTTTATATAAAATTTATTTTTATATGACATTACCTTTAGAATTATACTTGTTGGAAACTAACAAAACACATGAATATAGGGTGTTTTGAGAAAATGGTTAAAAGTTAATTTTTGATTTTTAAGCAAGTTTTTTTGATTTTTTTAGAAAGTGATTTGGAAAGATGGTAAAAAGTTACTTTTGACTTTTTTGGTTAATATTTATTTATGATGTCACATAACAATCAAATGATCAAAATATTCTCACCTAATTTAAAAATTTATATTTTTATCCATGTATAATCCTAAATAATAGAAAAGGTATAATTGTAATTTCAACTTACTTTTTTGAACTTCCCAAATCACTTATTGCTAAAAAAGCCAAGCTAACTTTTTTATGCCTAAGCTACAAATGCAGCTTTTAATTTGTGCTCGCAAAAGAGCACATAATATCATTCGTCAAATAGTCTCAATTAATCACCTTATGTAAATGAAATAGTGTTCACATTCTACTAAAGGGTGTAAATTAAATATAAATTTTCATTAGTTCAGAACAATGAAAAATTATAATTTTAGATTAGATTAATACATTTTTTTTAATATGAAATTTACAATTTTAAACTAATCATCGATAAAACAACTCGATAAAATTCATTTAATGATGTCCTTTTTCTTAGTATTTATAAAAGGTAACTTAGGTCTTGTTTGGGAATAAACTATTTTAGTAACTTTTTGACTTTATAGCTAAAATATGAGGTAAAAAAACTAGTATATTTGAATGACTTTTTATGAAAATTTGTGTAAAAAGTAGAAAAAAATGAAAATCTTTGACTTTTTTATAAGTTATAAATTTTTTGATTTTTTTAATTATTTTTTAACTTTTAAACTAAAACAGATAGTTCAAACGAGACCTTAGTGGTCATTAATAAACACGTACACACTTTTTTTAATTTCCCACAAGATATCTGAGCCATCTAATGTGCACACACTACACACTAGAGCTTCTTTTACTTTCTGTTTTTTTTTTTTTTTTTTTTTAATTTTATTTTATAATTTGAATGGCAGAACATATTTCTTCACCAAGTTGGCTCGTTGCACAAATCCACAAGCAAGCATAATGGATTACATCACATTAGTAATCTAAATGGAGTAATAAAATTATAGCCATAACTAAATTGGTTGAAGTATGAACTAGGTGTACCCGCACAAGATATGTTTGCCAACAGTTCAAAAAAAAAAAACAAGATATGTTTGCCATTTCATTTTTTTTTTTTTTTAAAAGAAGGTTCGATAATGTGTCACACTATATATTTTAATCCAATGGGACCAGTTACTTACATCCAATTAATCATATATATATATATATATATATTATTAAAAGTAATATTTTTTTCGTACTTAGGTGGCATATTATAAGAGCTTATTTTTTTTTAAAAAGAATCACGTCAGCATGAATTTCTTAATTACATATAAAGTTATATACAAATCCAAACATGATTTAAATTATACTAACTTTACCTATTTTATATGAACCCTATTTGACAAATATTTATTTTTCATAATAAATTGAGATAATCCACAAACACAATACCACTTTTGTGTTTTATTTATTTTTTCTTAGTTCTTTCAGGGATATTAGGATTTTTTTTAATACTAAATTACTTCCTTTTTTCTTCTTTTTATTTTTCCGTGCATTATTCTATACCCAATACCAATTCTATATTATTCTATGTTATGGATTTGTCTTTTAAATTTTATAGTGATTCTATATATGAAATTATATTTCATTTTCTACATTATTTTATATAATCACAACTCACAGGAAGAAAAATTTGCACAACAATGATACTCTTAACGAACCTCTAAAGTTTGAATTTTTTGTTTGAGTTACCTTTTCAATTGTTAAACAGTAAGTTTATTTATGTTTTGACATTATATTATAAATGATTAATCACTTCACACACTGTTCTATTATTTGGTTGTTTTCATTATTTTTTCTTTTTGGGTTTAGATGTTATTATGTAATTTTTTAGGGGAATTGACTCATAAATCCTAAAAGGTGGAATTGTAATCTAATCAGTCCCATATTTAATTTGTTACACCCAAAGGTCCCATTAATTGGGGGTGGACTGTTTTGCCCATGTATGTATTGTTTTTTGATTTGTGATATTATGTTGTAATGATGTGGGTGTATGTAACGTTTTGTAAAAGCTTACTATAGAGTTTTATGGGTTTATGAGTGTCCACGTTTTTATGCCCACGTCAATTTGCTGAACCACATTTTGATGGCCCACGTCGTACTGCAAGTCTATCCTGTGACCCCCACGTTGGTGGGCCAAAACATTTTGGGAGCCCACGTTTGGGGGAGCACACATCATTTTACATAACCACAATTTGATGGACCACATCAGTTTGGTGAACCACTTTTTGATGGCCCACATCAATTTGCTGAACCACATTTTGGTGTGCCCACATCATATTGCAAGTCTATCCTGTGAAGCCCCCACATTTTGAAAAGTGTTTGAAGAGTTACGTTTCGATTCTGAAGTGTGACCCACTGCAACTGAAGATTTCGGCGGCTACCATGGTGCGGTGATAGTATTGTAGGGTTTCACGACGGATTTGTGTCGCCACTGTGACGATGTTTGTTTGGCCCTAGATATGTAAGTTTGCTGTTTCCAAAGACGGAGGTTGAACTCTCTCTCTCTCTCTCTCTCTCTCTCTCCTCCATGGACACACCTTCTTTAGCTCTCTCTCTCTCTCTCTCTTTCATGACCAAGAACCCATCTTTACCCTCTATTTCTCTCTCTAGAAAAACAAGAAATGGGTTCTCTTATCCAATTTCTAGATCTCAACCTATTTGTAGAAGAACAATGACGCCGAATTCGTGGATCCCGATTCTCAAGCGATCGTTCCGGTTCCGGAGAACCAGTTGTCCGCCGCCGTGGCGCCGCCAAAGCGGAAGTATCAGCAGCGATCGTCGGAGCTAGTTCGGGTTATAGATTTGGGCGTTGAGGACCAGAGGTACTTCTAAGACGTGGTGAGGACCGTCGTCTTTACCCTCTCTTTCTCTCTCTAGAAAAACAAGAAATGGGTTCTCTTATCCAATTTCCAGATCTCAACCTATTCGCAGAAGAACAACAACGCCGAATTCGTGGATCCCGATTCTCAAGCGACCGTTCCGGTTCCGGAGAACCAGTTGTCCACCGCCGTGGAACCGCCGAAGCGGAAGTATCAACAGCGATCGTCGGAGCTAGTTTGGGTTATGGATTTGGGCGTTGAGGACCAGAGGTACTTCCGAGACGTGGTGAGGACCGTCGCCGCAAATGAAGAACCCAACACGACGCCTACAACGTTGAAGAAGACAAACGTTTTCAACCACATAAAAGAAGGGTATATAAGTCAGAAAACCCATCCCATAAAAAAAACAGGACTAGGACGTGTATTAATTCTAAAAAAGGACCTACTAGACTACAACTCTCCAAAATGGGAGTTTCCAATAATTTATTGGTTAGTCATTGTTGAATTTCTTTTATATAGTTAATATTTTAATTTAATTAAGAGTGTTTATTTTACAATCTTATAATTCAATATATATATATATATCATATAAAATTATTATATAAGAATCTAACTGCAACATATTTATATTTAATTATTTTAATAAATTTTATATAATTTATACTTCTACATATTTTTATTTTCCAAATAAATATAAAAGAAAATTAAATAGTTAGAATTATTTATGTTACTAATTCTTCTTCTAATTTAACTATTATTTTTAATATCAAAATGAGTATTTATTTTACTATTTTATAGTTTAATATATATCATACAAAATTATTATATGATAATTACATTTTTATAATATGATAGAACTAAAATTATCAAAATACACAAACAATTTAACTAAAATTAATATATGTATATATATATAAGTATTCAAGTAACAATTTTATAGAACGATAACACCAATATTATCAAAATAAATAATTAAAATAATACTTAAATTTTTAAAATTTAAAATTTTATTTTATAACACTCATTGTATCAACAAATAATTTTTTTTAAAAAACATGTGCATTGCACTGGTCAACTACTAGTTGTATGATTGTTGACTGTATAATTTGTAAAAGCCAATCCTAATTTAACACGTGGCACGAAGAGGGCAATTTGGGGAGTTAATACAAGTTGCCAACCAAAGTCAGACATGTGACAGTTCGTATTGGTAATAATAGATCTGCATAGTACTAGAACAATCGAGGGATACAAGATAATGTGGCCTAACGGTTATTCACAAAGTTTAAATTTAAAATAAGGAGGGAAGCCTAACTGCAAGAGTGGCGTAGTGAGACTGATTGTGAGAGAGCATGTTCAGCGATCATGGAAGGACATTTCGACGGTTATCATTGAAGAGTATAAATAGTAGAGAAGGCCCCAGAATGAAGCCCCCAGACTCAGATCAAAAAATCAGTTTATTTACTTAATTTTTCCTTCTAGTTTTTACAGTTCTTTATATTTCTGCACTTCATTTCCTAGAGTAGTTTCAAATAGCTTGTTGTTGTAAACCTTTACAAGGCTGGGTCAGATTATTGTAAGTTTTCATTTACTTAATGAAATTCAGATTCTGAAATTGTTCTTCATTTGTTGTTATTTACTAAATTCTCCTAAACAAGCCACTAGTAAAACTTCTTTTCATTGAAGCTGAGAGAACTATAATACAATCATCTGATAATTGGTTGGCAATTAATATTCTGTAAGGGCTAATTGATCCTTGCTGGCACGCTTAAAATCACATTATTAACCTTCGAAAGCCAAAAAAGCCAACATATATTTTTGGTACGTCCAGTGGGACTCTAAAATGGCTAGACGTAGGAGACAAGAAAAAAGTGAACGCCTGGAAGAATGTGTGGAAGGAGAGGTAGAAGTACCTGATCTAGAGGATAATGTGATAACACATCCTATGGAAGTACCTATCTCATCAGAACCTATGGTCGAACAGACTAGTAACTCGGAATATGCACCACATGTTCAAAATATTGGACGAGGCCATGGACTTGGACCATCCATTGTTCCTTCTACCCAGCCAATGAATCCGTAGGAAAGCTTGGTAGATGCCATGGGACAACAGTTAATGTATACAATGGAAAGATGGGCAACATCTTTCATGGATCGAATGAATTCCCATGAACCAACTATCACAAGGTATATGGAGGAAAATTTAAATGTTCTTCAGCAAAGATTGGCTAGAGATAAACAGCTTATGCAAAGTAATGGACATACTAATAGTCAGACTAGTAATCAAAATTATGAAAGACCATCATCTATATCTCAATCATGGTATGAGCCTCTTTCAACGCCTGTGGTAAATCAAATTATCTTAGTACCTAACAGCAAAGCCATACAAATTGGTGGATCTGGGCCAACACAAGAAAATGGAATGAGAATGTTTCCAAATCCCATGTTTGAAACCATGCCTGGCATAAAGGGTTTCACTAACCCTTTGTTCGAATTCACACGTGGGGGGTTGGAAATGGTTTCCTGCGGCTGGGAGAGAAACAACACATGTTCCTCTTATTGCAGCACTTTCGCAGGTCCTTTCACAAGACAAGCTCAGAGAGGTCAACCATATCCTCAATAGCGCCCAGTCCCACAGGGACAGTCAGTCCCAAATATACCTCCCTATGAACCAAAAAGACCCCAAGCACATGGGTTTCCACCAAACCCTATGTTTGTTCCTCCAGTAGTAGTCCAACAAGCATAGAATATGGTTCCTAAGGACCAAATTGCTGATTTTGTTAGAGAAATGTGTGGACCCATGGGTTCAGACTCCTGTGTATAGGAAGCCATACCCAGAATGGGTGGATAGGGTGCATGAATACCCAATGGGGTTTAGAATACCAGATTTTGCTCTCTTTTATGGAAATGGAAACCAGTCAACAATAGAACACATTGCCAGGTAGTGGTGCAACTCGGGCAGGTTTGGTCAGGTTGGAAGGTTATCCAAGCCCAGCCCAAGTTGTGCTGAGACCTGCCCAAGCCTGAATTGTAACCCGAGGTTGTCTGCCCAAGCCCGACCCGAGTTAAACCTGAGTTTCCTGAATTGTAAATGAATTTCAATTTTTTTTTTTGGCAACTACATTATTAAATTATTAAAATTTGAATCTATTTACAATTTTTTTTATATTTATTTATAGAAAATCATTAATACCATTAAAACAAATAATTTATATAATGTAAGAGAGATGCCACTATAGTAGTCTTTATAATTTATGAATGAAAATAAAAAGAAAAAAAAGTAAGATTTTATGTTATTTGTATATATAATATATATTTTAATAATATAAATTACTTTAATATCATGTAATGGCTAATAATTTATATGTATATTTAATATTTTTATATATTTATATATATATATAATTCGGATTTCGGATTGCTTGGGTTGTTTGACGTCTTTGCCCAAACCCGTCCAAATTTAATTCAGGCTTCTGAATTTTTGCCCAAGCCGGTACCGAATTTGAAAATATTTTGTCCAAGCCCTAAAAAAATTTAGGCTGAGCTCGTGTTGAGCCCACCCAAGTTGCACCCCTATTGCCAGGTTCGCAGGCAAATGTGGTGAATTTACCAATAACGATTATATGAAGTTAAGACTCTTTCCAAATTCTTTAACTGGGGCAGCCTTTGTATGGTATATTAACCTTACACCTGGTTCTATCCAAACTTGGTAGCAAATGGAGGAGGCGTTTCATGCTCAATTCTTCCAAACAGGGCCTGAAGTTTACATTGCAGATTTGGCAAGGTTGAGCCAAAGGCTTGATGAGAAGGCTGCTCAATTTATTTTCAGATTCAAAAGCGCACGAAACAAGTGTACAGTCATTCTACCAGAGCCTGAATTTGTGAGATTGGCTCAAAATGATTTAGAGTTTAGGCTTTGAAAAAAGTTCGATTCAACTGAGTTTCGAGACTTAGTGGAATTAACCTATAAAGTGTCTAGATATGAATCTTTACTTGAGGAAGAACAGGATCGAAGTAATGCATTATACAAGACTTATTATAGGGACCCTAATTATGAAATTGATGCAGCAGAGATCGTAAGGAAAGAGCCTATGACCTGTGAGGCATTAATTCATAAGGACACTACAATAGAGCAGCAATTTAAAAAGAAAGACCTTCATAGGATGTATTCTTTTGATTTAACAAAAGTAGATGACATTTTTGATCATTTGCTTGGAGCAAATTTCCTAAAGTTACCAAAGGAAGTTAAGATCCCTACCCCAAAAACACTTAAAGGGAAAATGAACTATAAATGGCACAATTCTTAGTCTCATTTAACTAAAAATTGTATTATTTTTCGGGACAGGATTTAAGAACAGATTCGAAAAGGGAGTTTAAAGTTCCTAGCCAAAGCAGAGAAAGCTATGAGGACTGACACTAACCCATTCCAGAGTTTGGGGAAGTTATAGCCAATATTGGCATGCCAGATTTCCAAAACCTATCTTTGAAGGAATTGAAGGAGGTTAATGTACAGATGCATGTTGCCAGCCAAATTGCTTTCAAGAAGGATACTAGAAGCTCACCAGCAAATAGATAGATCTTTACAGACCGAAAGGATGATTCTAGTGAGGAAGCACTGGATGATGACTCTCTTGAGGCAGCTGTTATGCAAAGAATGTGTCCCAGCTGCAGGTTAAGTTACAAATGGTTAAAAGGGCTCCCAATTGATGGGAAATAGTATTACAAGGATGTACAGAGACGCCATAAGCCAACCAATACCTACAACAAGAGGCTATACCCAACTAGTTCCAGACAATAGCCATTTTTGGCTAGACCACCAGCCACTAGAATACATTCTAAGGGTAAGAGACCTCTACATGAGTTCAGACCACCCAATTACTATAGGATGGAAGACAATTATCTTGAGAGAATGCCTGAATTGGGCTCAAGTCAAAGTCAACTTCGAACAAGATACAAAGCAATTACCCTGAAAGAAGGTCTGAATTAGGCTCAAGACAGGGCACCAAGGTTAGTGATTGGCCTCAAAGGTTAGCTTCGAAGGTGGCTTCAAAGACTGGAAAATGAAGTTCAGCACCTAAACTAGTGAGTTCATGGATACCTGGGGTGCCAGACTAGTTTGTTATGCAGAATAAGCCTAAGGAAATACCTGTACAGAGAAGTGTCTTTGAAGACTAGGGTAGAATGATTAAACCTCCCTTGGTGGCTCCAAATAATTGGATATTACTCAAGCACCCAAGAACAAAGGAACCAGATATGGTTCCAGTAATCTCTAGGTCTCAAAGGAGGAAAATCCAGCGAAAGTACACCCAGTACCAAAAGGATCTGAAGGAAAGTGGAGAAAGTTCTTCATTGGCCCAGTCAAAAGGCCAAACAGAGGGAAAAAAAAGTCCAAAATTGGCTCATCAGAACAAAAAAAGTATCGGCAGAGAATAGTTGGCTAAGGTTCACACTAAACTGAAAGCCAAGGAAAAGTCCAGCTTAGCAGGTCTTGAAAAGGCCTTGATGGAAAGCGACAGTGAGACAGAAGGAGAAGTTGAACTAGGCCAAAAGAAAGAAATGGCTGAAGATGAGATGTTTGAGGCCTTCATGGCTGAACAAACCTTTTTGGTCGAAGAGTCAACAGGAGCAAACCACAAACAAGTTGATTCGAAGGAAGTCACCAGTATGCTTCTAAAATAACTGAACAAGTTAGTTTGGAAAAGAAACAAGTGTAGCCAGCAGTTCAGTTTAGCTCATTTCCTCCAGTGTCAGTAAACATGGTATATATATTGCCATAGGAGTTCCAGGCTAAAGATGGAGACCAAGAAGGTCAGGAAGATGACCCTATTCCAGTTTTTAGTGAAGAATCACAGGTTAGCATGATTCAAGATGAGTCTGAAGTGGCTACATCAATGGAAATTGAAGATGAAAGTGAGGAGGTGAGTATTAATCTCTCATATCCCTTTGAGTATCCTACAATATCTATGACGCAGCACGTTAAGCCTTTGTATATCAAGGCTTATTTCGATGGGATACAATTAAACAGGGTATTAGTGGATAATAGGGCAGCAGTGAACTTGCTTCCAAAGTTCTCTTTGAAGAAATTGGGGAAAAGAAACCCCAGATTAATCCCAACTAGCACAACCATTGCTGGCTTCGCTAGGGATAAGCAGATAGCTCAGGACATCCTGCCAATCAACTTGAGTGTGGGAACTAGAGATTGCATGACGGCATTCTTTGTTATAGATAGTAATGCCAACTATAATGCTTTACTTGGCAGGGATTGGATCCACACCAACAAATGTGTGCCTTCCTCTCTACATCAGAAAATAATGATGGCCCTATGCAATGGAGAGACAGAGGAGATCAACACAGACCCTCAACCCTTTATCGTTTGTGCTGACTTTGCAAAGGCCAAGTTATATACTAAAGGAGTGACACGACTCAATATATTGAAGAAACCTGATGGAACAGTAGAAGTGACGGCTGATGAGGAAGTAGCACACTTGAAGCACTTGGTGTAGGAAAGTGCTGATGAAGAGTTCGTCACCAATGATGACAATGACGCCTGGTTGTAGGCAAGAAGATGAGACCCAAGAAGCCAGATCCTTGGCTTTAGTCAAGTTCTCAGCATTAGACTTAAAATCAATAGTCCAGAAGGTTTAGGAACAAGAGAGGGAAGCTATGGTGGTTGGCTGTAAGCAGGAGCAACAACAAGTCAGGCCTTTGACCCTTGATAAGTACTGTGCATTGGACATCGAAACAAAAGTCCAGGAAATACAAGAAGAAGAAGCCTTATAGACATATTTTGTCTATGAGGAAGAAGGTAAAGATGTTGAACCAGAGAAAGTGGGAGCAGAACAAAGCAAAGAAGTGGCTTCGAAGGTAGAAGAAGTCAAATGAGAAGCGTTAGTAAGTGCTCAAGTACAGGACCCATTGGAAGAAGTCAATTTAGGGGAATATTCTACATAATAACCCACTTATATCAGTACCTGGTTAAGTTCTCTTGACAAGAACCAGTTGTTGGTAGTCCTAAAGAAATATAGGGATTGTTTTACATGGTCTTATAATGACCTACCAGGATTGGATAGGTCATTAGTGGAACATAGGTTCCCTATGAAACCTAACTTTAAACCACATAAACAGAAACCAAGACGGATGAGCCTTGAAGTGGTTCAGAAAATGAAGGAGGAAACCAGACTCCTTAAAGCAGGCTTCATTAGTACAACCAGATATGTTGAATGGTTATCAAACAGTGTGTCTGTGATTAAAAAGAATAACAAGATGAGGGTGTGCATCAATTTTAGAAATCTGAATTTGACAACTTCAAAAGATGAATACCCCATGCCTATAGTGGATTTATTAGTAGACAGTTCAGTAGGGCACATAATTTTGTCTATGATGGATGGGCATTCTAGTTACAACCAGATTTGCATTGCAGAGGAGGATGTCCACATGACAGCATTTAGGTGTCCTAGGAATATTGGCATCTTTGAATGGGTAAAAATGTCATTTAGTTTAAAGAATGTTGGGGCAATATATCAGAGGGTAAAGAATACTATCTTTCATGATCTTATTGGAGAGTACCTAGAGTGTTACATTGATGACATTGTTATAAAGTCCCAGTCCATGGAGGAACACTTGATTCACTTGGTAGCAGCTTTCGAAAGAATGAGAAAGTTCAAGTTAAAGCTTAATCCTCTCAAATGTGCTTTTAGTGTATCAGCTGGAAACTTTTTGGGGTATGTAGTGCACAAGAAGGGAATACAAATTGATCACAATAAAGCCAAAGCTATCATTGAGGGCAAGCCTCCATTAAGTAAGAAAGAAGTACAAAAGTTCCTTGGTCAGGTTAATTTTCTTCAAAGATTTATTTCTAACACTGCAGGGAAAACTAAAGTATTTTTTTCTTTGTTAAAGTTGAAAGATGAAGAGGAGTTTGTGTGGACAGCAGAGCATCAAACTACTTTCGAAGGAATTAAAGCCTACTTGGCCAAGCCTTCAGTGTTGATACCACCAAAGAGCGATAAGCCTTTGAAGTTATATATTGCTGTGGCAGAAGATTCATTGGGAGTTTTTTTAGCCCAGGACAATGAAGAAGGCAATGAGCAAGCATTTTATTACCTTAGTAGGTTTTTAAATTCTTGTGAATGTAAATACTCAGCTGTAGAAATGCTGTGCCTTGCATTGTACTTTGTAGCAATGAAATTGTGATATTATCTTTTGTCTACTGTTGTCTTGGTAATTGCAACCACATATTTGGTTAAATATATGTTATTTAGACCAATGTTGAGAGAAAGAATTGGCAAATGGATATTAGCTTTGTTAGAATTTCATCTAAAATATGTCCCCCAAAAGGCAATAAAATGACAAGTTTTGACTAACTTCTTGGCAGATCATCCATGTCAAACAGAAAGCCAGGAGATGATGGATCTTGGTGTGGTCCATGTTGAGCCATGGCAGATGTGGTTCGATAGATCAAAGGGCAATGATCTAATTGGAATTGGTGTTGTAATTAAGTCACTACAGGGGGTAGAAACCACACACGGTTTCAGGGTTGATGAAATTACTTGTTCTAATAATCAAGTTGAATATGAAGCTTTAATAATGGGGCTAGAAATGCTTATTGGATTACAAGCTCATGTAGTTAATATATTTGGAGATTCTCAATTGGTAGTCAACCAAGTGAAAGGAATTTTCAAATGTCAAAGTGCAAGCATGTTACCATATTATGTTATTGCATTACATTTGTTTTCTTAGTTTCAGCTAGCAAATGTAACTTATATCCTAAGGTTCATGAATAACAAAGTCAATGATGTAGCTCAGAAGGTTTCGAATTTCAGAAGGAGAGATGAAACTCAATTGAACATAAATCAAGCAACATATCAAAATTAATACCACCTTTAGCTAAAAGGAGTGTGGTGTTGGAAGTTAATCATAATGACTTACATGATCAAGATTGGAGGCATCCAATCATGCAGTACTTAATTGGCCCATCTTCGAAGGCCAGCAGAAAGATGAAATTAAAGTCTATGCAATACATAGTGTATGGTAATGCTCTTTACAAAAGGGGAGCATATGGGTTGTTATTGGAATGTCTAGGGTCGAAGGAGGCATTGACAGCCATGGCTGAAGTCCATGAAGGCATTTGTGGTGCCCATCAGCCTGGGGTGAAGATGAGGTGGTTGCTTCAAAGGCATTCCTACTATTGGCCAACCATCCTTAAAGATTGTATAGAGTATGCTAGATGTTGCCAGGCATGCCAAAAGCATGGCATGATAAGACATGTACCAATAACTAATCTGCATGCAATTGTAAAGCCTTGGCTATTTAGAGGTTGGGCCATGGATATGATAGGGAAAATGCATCTACCTTCTTCGAAGCATCATTATTTCATCCTAATGGTCACAGATTACTTTACTAAGTAGATCGAAGCTAAACCATATAAGGCTATAAATCAAACTGAAGTTATTGGATTTATTAAAGATCTGATTCATAAATTTGGCATTCCATAGTCCATAGCTATAGATAATGGGACTGTATTCGATGGAAAGATGGTAAAGTCTTTCACAGCAGAATTTGGAATTAGTCTTATTAATTCCACCCCTTATTATGCACAAGCAAATGGTCAGGCAGAATCATCTAACAAGTCCTTGAAGAAAGGAATACAAAGAGTTGTGGAAGATAATCCTAGGGATTGGCATAACTTGTTGTTAGATGTATTATTGGCTTACAGGACTTCTCCAAGATCAAGTATTGGAGTCACTCCTTATGCTTTGATATATGGGCATGATGCAGTGTTGCCTGTGGAGATTAACATTAGGTCCTTAAGGGTGAAATGCCAGGACCAGTTAACTTCTGAGCAATATCATCAGAGCATGTTCTTGGAGTTAGAGAATATAGATGAAGCTAGAATTTTAGCATTAAACAACATTCTGTTCCAAAAGACAAAGACAGCCAAAAGCTATAATAAGAAGGTTAAGCATATTAGCTTTGATGAATGTGATTTGGTGTGGAAAACAATATTTCCAATAGGAATTAAAAGCCATAAATTTGGTAAATGGTTACCTAATTGGGAAGGACCATATCAAGTCTATAGAGTTTTACCTGGGGGAGCATACCATCTGAAAAATTTAAATGGTTATGTACATCCCAAGAAAATCAATGGCAGGTATGTGAAGCTTTATTATCTAACTGTGTGGAAAACACAAGAAGTGTGAGAAATGCTAAACAAAGAAGCATGAAAACACTCAAGTAATAAATAAGAATTTTATTTCATAAAGAGTTAAATACATGTAGCCATAGATTGGCCCAAAAATCAGTACAATGCTTTAATTATTCCCATATAATTAATTCTCTACTCCTAAGAGATAGGAACAACTGAATGGTTATAGCCATGTCTTGCCTACGGTCAGCTAGCCCTTGATTGGTAAGCTGCAGCTTTGTAGCAGTTCGATCCAAGGCTAGGTTAACTGCTGCTAACTCCTCTTCTAATTGGGCCTTTTTCTCCAAGAGTTGAATGCGAAACTGAGAAGTAGAGGAATGTTGTCCCTTCAATTCAGATACTTCAGCATGTATGTGGGAAACAAATTCCTTGTCTTTTAATAGCTTCTCCTTTGCAGCTTTAGCAATGTGGCAAATGTTGACATAGAAATCTATGGTAGTTGCTGCTTGGGATAAGTGGCTTGAAATGGCCATGTTGGATTGCTCAATGATTTTGCAGCATTGGAGGAAACCATTCTTAAGTACAGGTCTTTGTAAGGCTTCAAATGGGATCCTTGAAAATGATGTCAGCAATTCCAAACAAGTGCCTAAGTCTAATGGAGGCAAGGAGACCCTGCTGATGGTTGGAGAGCTCTCAAAAATTTTCAAGAGAGAGTTAGTAAGGGCCAATGGCTCAGTTTCACTGCTCGCTGCTAGAGTGGTTGAAGGTGTGTCAAAAAGGCTAGCTAGCTAGGCTTCAAAAATGTCTATCTCTTCCACTGACATTGGAGGTACGGAGAGGTTTAGAAGAGGTGGTTGCATAGGGATAGGAGAGGAGGTTGAAGTGTCCTTGGCAGTATCCATAGTCCTGGCCACCAGTAAATCAAGGGAAGAGGGACTGGAGCTAGAAGGTGGTGGCAAAAAAGAAATCGGTAAGCTACCAGCATCTTCTCTAAAAGCACCAGCTATCACTGGTGAGGTGACAACTGGGGCCTTCTTAGGTCATGAAGGAGCAGCCAGAATTGCAGGGAAAGTACATTGGGCTGATGCAAAGGTTAGATGAAGAAGATATGGAGTTAAGCCTAGGGATAAAGAAATAGGGATGCCTTGCCTCAAAAAAGGTATGGAAAGTATAGAGCCAGGAAATGGAAGTATTGTTTGGATGGGCTCTACACTTAAGGGCACTTTGGTGTTAATTTTCTTCCTCCTTTTCGAGGCTGCCTCTAATGGTCTTTCAACTTCAGATAAGACTGAAGAAGCCATTATTGAAGGAGAAGGTGGGGTAATTGTTGCTGCAAGATAAGAAATAAGAAGCAATGTTAAGTTTTATTACTGAAAACTTGATAAAGGAAATTACTATAGAAACTAAAGGAAATTACCAGTCTCGAAAGTGGTGATGGTAATGGTTAGAGAATTGCGAATGGCATAATGATCGGCAGTTTGTTGCCTCCTTATAGTTTCCCTTTGAAATGTATCAGCAGCAGCAGCTTCATTCCTTAATATCTGATGCTGCCTCTTTTTGTCATATCTCTGGAAAACCACCAATTCTTTGGATTGCTCCATCTTTACTGTTTTGGCGGCTACCTGATGAGTAGGGTCATCATCGAAATTAGAATGGGAGACTGTTATTTCATTCTTCCTCTTAAGTGGTGTTTCTTCAAGTATTTCCTCCTCTTCAGGACCAAGCACAAGTTTTCTCTTCTTTTTCTGTTGTTGCTTGTCTTTAAGAATGCTCAGGGCTTGAACCCTTTAAGGAGAGTCTACTTGTGAAGCTCCTACATCAAAAGAAAGCCATAAGTAGATGAACAAGGCATTATAAGCATTATAGAGAGAAGATAAGGAAAAAAAAATGGAAATGCATGCCTCTCTTCGAAGTAGCCCTAGTGACTTTAGGAGGAGGAGGAGAGACATTGGGAGCAATCTCTGTGGCAGCAGGAGTAGTCTCTGTGACAGCAGGAGTAGGAGCTGGGATAGCAGGGGCAGTAGAGACAGTAATAGTGGTCCTAGTCTTTTTGAGTTTGGCTTGAGAGGGCACACCTAGTCCCACTAGCAGATCTTTGGGAGGTATTGCCAGGAGCACCTCCATATTGGCCATCCACTAACTTTGAAACCTTCTCAAAGCTATGTCATGTGGGATAAATGGGATAAATTGAAACTCACTCAACTCTTGTAACAATTTAAATGTTGCTTCCTCCAATTTAGTTTTGGGTACCTTCAGGTCTCTGACTGTGAGATTGGCATTGGAGAGGCTACAGAGAGGAACAGGAATTCCTTGAGTAAGCCCAAATTGTCTGGCAAATTAGGAAGGACAATAAACTTTAGATATACGTTTGTAGGCTCGAAGATTCAAAGTACCGATAAAGAGCTCCCTTGGCAACAAGATAGAGGCCCACATGTCCTTGTGTAACGAATTGGAGCATTTCTTATTAGCCAAAAATGCCCGGAGCCAAGCTGGTCCTATATTGGTTTCGAAGGGACAAAATAAGGAAGGAAGTGGAGAAATTAGGAGTTGATGAAAGAAGGTAAAATAATAGGCAAAGCTGGAAGGGTATAAGGAAATCCTAGCAAATTTCTCTCTCGTAAGTAGTGGGTTCTTGCACCAAAAATCTCAAGCACTTGGAGTGTAGACCAGTGAAATATGCGAAGAGCCAGAGTTGTAATACCCAGAGGGGGCCTCCTTAGTTAACATCCAGAGGTTTCTCGCAAAATTGGGAACAGGCCCTATAAACATGGCCTAAAACATAAGGAGCCAATGCTATCCTCTTCTTCGAGGCAAGAGCCTTGGCAAGTAGGGAAAACTCAAGCATAATCTGTTGAGATGAAGTACAAAAGAGAAATTTGCATAGCCAATATAGAATGAAGGAAAAGAACTCTCGGTTACCTACAGAGCCTACCTTCTTGTTCTCAAATTTTACAAAATCACTGAAGGAAGAGTTCAAGGGTGGAATGGTGAAGTTGATCGGAAGGTCTGGGTAACCAGGCGTAAAGGGAGCACAAAGTGGTGAGAGCCCTAAGAGATGGCAAATATCAAGAATAGATTGGGTAATCATACCACACCGAAATTGAAAAAAATTAAAAGCCGAATTCCAAAAACAAAGGGCTACAGGTATCAAGAAAGGATCCTCAGGGATAATGAACCCGGAAAGGCGAAGGGCATCAAGGATACAGAGCTCTTGCAGATCCCATTCACTGGCAGGCACAACCCTATCATACCACTCCTCCCATTCAACCCTTAATGTGGGTCAGCAACGGTGGGGGTGGTTTATCCAACAGCTTCCCCAATCAAAACCCCCTTCGTAGAGGAGACAGTGATCCTCTAGACGAGGATACAAAGTAGAAAGTTGAGCTGGGGCTTCTCTGAAGATAGGTCCTAAGACGTATTCCTGTTGTTCATTATGGCGAGGAATAAAAAGGCGACCATCTATGGTACTCGGTTCACCAGCTCTGAGCTTGGATATCTCTTCATCGATACACTTTTTTAAAGCCACGGATGGGCTCACGCGTTCCACAGCTGGTACTTTCAAGGAGGAAGAAGCCATTAACAAGAGTTTTTGGAGGACGAAGCTTAGAAAAGAGTAAAGAGGAGGAGAGAGCAATAGAAATGAAGGGTTTGTGTTTTGGGCGAGCAAGTAAGTTAAAAGCACGAAGGGAAATGATTTTTTAAAATTTTTTGCCCGAAGGATGCTCAATCAATTGAAATGGGTAAAAAGACCTGAGATAATTGTTTGACTGATTTTGGAACCCATATGTGTTTAAGCCTTTGTCTTAAAATTCATAAGAGTCCTGAAAGTACAACATGAAAAGTTTTCTCTCAAGGGTGATTGTTTGGGAAGGAAACGTATCACAAACACTCAGATTGACTTCGAAAACTAATATTTGGCTTTGAGGTCAAGATTTGGCTCCAGAGCCAGATGTCAAACAACCAACTAAGGCTTCGAGAGCAGGAAGTTGACTTCGAAGCACATTTTTATTCCTGAGAATGCAGGAATGTTTAGATTTGGTCTGTTTCAAAGGGATTGGGGACTTGCTTTTAGATTTCTTGTGAAAGATAAAATCCTTCGAAGTGAACTTTGAAGTATTTTGTAGTTGGAATTTGATTCCTATTTGATGTTTTAGACTTCAAAGTTATAGAGCCAAGATCAAGATCCAAAAAAGACTTGCTTGAACATGAAAAATTCCTTTTGGGATTCTCTGTCAAAAGCAAACCTTTTTGGAAAGCAGCATTGTTACTAAGTACTTCGAAGTACTTAAAAGTAATTTTGATAGAAAGGTTGGTCAATTCAAAGTTGTTAAAATTATGTTGACCATGTGATTGGAATGAGAAGACCTAAAGCAAAGATTTTCAATTGTAATCCACATTTTGGAGATATTCAAATCAGGTTTCAAGTATTCCATTAAAAATGTTCAAATCAGGCTTTGAAGGAAAAAATTGGTAAATTCGAAGCTCTAATTTTATTTGAATTGGGCGAATAAATGGTTACAAGCATGCAATTGGAACATAAAACCAGATCATGCCAAATAGAGAAAGAAAACCTAGTTTTATTGATACGTAAGTAATTACATTAGAAAGCCTTCTTGGCTACAAATTCGATTTCATAATAGTAAGGAATGGAAAAAGTAACAAGGTCATTAAATTTGACCCACCAGTGTTCAATGAATTTATGTTCTTTCTTTATTCTGTCTTCTATTCTATCAAAGTTAGGTTGCTGTAGCTGATATGGTCTTATTTGGTGAAAAAGTTGTTCTACTTTCATCTCGAACTCTATCTCCTTCAAGCCTTGTTTCATCTTGTCCATATCTAAATCATCCCAGTACGCTAAATCTTTATTCTTGAAGTCATTATATTCTTTAATGAGATTCTCTGCTTCGTATTGGGTCTGAATTCGATTGGCTGAGATTTTGTCCAAAGAGTTACTGGTAGCCAAAGAAATTTGGTACCAATGAAGAAGGAGTGGGAGTTGATCCAAAAAAGCTTAAAGCTCTACCTGGGCAATGGGGTTGAGGACATGACCCCGAGTCATAATATCACAGACCCATTGGAAGTTCTTGAGAGGAGTCTCATCTCCAAGAACATTGAAGGGCAAGTGAGAGAAGGCAGCAAGCAGAAGTTGAGCTTGGTATTGCTTAAATGAAGTTGGAAAAGCTGGAGGTTGGTAGGAAGGAAGAAACTGATTCTCGAAAAGAGTAAGTTTTAGTTCCTCCATCCAATGAGGATTCTGAGGAAGAGGAGGTGCAGAGGGATCCATCCCGAAGGAAGAGGGGAACTGGGGGTTATTCACACATTCGAGCCTATCAGAAGAGCAAAGTTTTGCCTTCTTAGCTAAGAATGACGGATTATATCCCTGTGCTTCATCTGGATAAGGAATTACATGCACTATCTTCGTTAGTATGGAAGACGTGTACCACGCCACAAGTAAGTTGTCCTCCAGACTACGTCGGTGATCAATGGATACATAGGGGTAAACCACTGAGCTTCGAGCAGAATGAGGGATAGATAGAGGATCATCAAATTCAACAAATTGATGATGAATTCGCTCTCTTAATTCGGGTTCATCAGGTTTCGGCCAACTTCCCCAGCCAGTAGACCTAGAGGAAGAAGAAGCAGCTGTGTCCCATGCAAAGAGTGGTTGGGGAAAAGAGGAGCTTCCAAGATCCATTTTTGCAAATGCTTGGTCCAAGGGTTTGTAGTTGACAGATTTTTGGTCTAAAGATTGGTAATTGGCAAAAGCTTCCATGACTTGTATAAATGGAGGTGGATAGGTGTAACCAATAAATGCATTAAAGTTCTTTCAAAGCCTGCAATCATCTTCCAAAGACTTTTCATATGCTCAATCAATGTAAGAGAAGGTGTAAGTGGCTATTGGGGATGTACTAGTCTTTTCATCTATTTAAAGAATAGAAGTGCAAGATACAAGGATTTAATGAAGTTGTAACGCCCTCAAAAATAAACCCATAATACATAATATTAACATGCGGAATTATAAGGAAATAAAGTATCTTATTCCATTCATCAGAGTACCATGAAATAAAAACATCAAAATAAATGCCCTATGGGCTTACATCTTGCCAAGCCAACACTTGGACACAATTCCATGAGTTCTAACTCAAAAACAAATAAAGCCCTAGGCTTGAAAGTTTACAAGTTGTTCAAATAAAACAAATAAAATAAAGCAAACAGGTCTTCAAGTCCAAATCCTCACAAGCTAAGTCTTTGGAGGTAGTGAACCACCTGAACCTGAAAATGAAGTTCCCATATAGGGTGAGCCACAGCCCAGTAGAAAAATACTAAACCAAGCATAAGAATTAACTAAAGCATTAGCATTCGATACATGGTTAACACAAGATAATCAATTTCCAATTTCATGACACGAATGTCTACATTGTCTATGACATATTGTCTATGACACCTTTCACTTTCCAATATTTATTCAACTTTCCAATATATATCATTATGGCTCAGAACCTGGCCAACTATAATAGTGATCCAGATGTCACAAAAATAAATGAGACTAAAGCTCAAACCACAACACTTCCATACTTCCAACTGATACACATTATAATGATGTATCATATCAACAACAAATAGCAATAAGCACACATATGAGTGATGCTACTGGAGTCCATCCCCTATCTCCTCCCAACAAATCCGGTTTAGAGGTACATCCCCTATCTTCCCCTAAACCGTGGAGTTCATCCCCTATTTTCTCCAAACAACATGCATATGCAATGAAACACACAATTGCCATATACAACACATAATCAATACAAGTAATGTTCTGTATTAATTCAACAGTCAACATAAGTGACTTAATTCCAGTTATACCTAAGCCACATGCAAGGTCTACAACAATCATGACTATCCTCCACCGATAGCCCAAAACAGTTATTTCTAAACAAGAAATAAATACAACAATGAATGTAAAATCAACATTCTCATAGGTAAGTATTTAAACTACCCAACTATATCATTAATCTCATAATTTCCCCAACTTCATGAATTAAACCCAATTCCACATTTTTCCCTTAAATTAATTATACAAATTAATCTAAGCCAAAACCCTAAGGTTTCTCCCAAAATTACCAAACTACCCCCACATACCAAAATACCAAACACTTAGGATTAAAGCGTATAAATGGAGTAGGAAATCCCTACCTCGAAGAAATAACACAAAAAGAGAAGACGAAGATGAAGCCCCAAACTCCAAAGTGCTCCAAACCAACAATTGCTCAGATTAAATGAAAGCCCTCACTCTCCTCTATCTTATTTGTAAAGCAACTAGGGTAAAAACACACCCTAACTAGATCAAACCTAGGAGAGAAGGTGAGTTTGGAGAGAGAATGGTCGTAACTAGGGTTTTTGGATCAAAAAAGTTATAAAAAAAACGTTTTTAAAACTGTTGCTGCGTATTTAAACTGGACAGGCTCGCTCGAGCGAAGACATGGTCGCTCGAGCGACCAGACACATAAATCCACGCTCGAGCGAAGAAAAGCTCGCTCGAGCCAAAAACTCGATGCTTCAGGTCTGCAACCCAGAAGCTCGCTCGAGCGACGAGACTCTCGCTCGAGCGACGAACTCGAAAACATACACCTCGCTCGCTCGAGCGAAGAAATGCTCGCTCGAGCCAAGAAACACATCTCTCAGGTCTAAGTACTAGACGCAATCGCTCGCTCGAGCCAAGGAAAGCTCGCTCGAGCGAAGAACCAAAAACGAAGACCTCGCTCGAGCGAAGAGAAGCTCGCTCGAGCGACCAAGCCAAAAACTGAACATGCAGACTTGGTTTCTAAACCCAACCAATCTGCAACCAACCTGCTAAACACATCCTATAACCCAAGAATAAGGAATTAAAGGACAACAACAACAAATATAACAGCGGAATCCACGGAACGTAAGTCCGGATACAATAATCAAATGGGAAAAAGACCGGGGTCGCTATAGAAGTTCACTGCTTCATTATTCAAAAAGCAGTTATACTACTAGAATACACAGAGTCCATGCACGTACTAGAACGCGGGTGGATTGCACTAGTTCACGAACATCACTAAATATTGAGTATATTTGTGCGGGGGTTAATGTTGGCTGTATAATTTGTAAAAGCCAATCCCAATTTAACACGTGGCACGAAGAAGGCAATTTGGGGAGTTAATACAAGTTGCCAACCAAAGTCAGACACGTGGCAGTTCGCAT
This sequence comes from Camellia japonica, assembly GCA_030407325.1. Lineage (NCBI taxonomy): Eukaryota > Viridiplantae > Streptophyta > Magnoliopsida > Ericales > Theaceae > Camellia > Camellia japonica. The sequence goes on from JAPPVO010000029.1 coordinate 152,962,042, forward strand.
TGGTAATAATAGATCTGCGTAGCACTGGAACAATCGAGGGATACAAGATAATGTGGCCTAACGGTTATTCACAAAGTTTAAATTTAAAATCAGGAGGGAAGCCTAACTGTAAGAATGGCGTAGTGGGACTGACTGTGAGAGAGCATGTTCAGCGATCATGGAAGGACATTTCGACGGTGGGAAGCCCACTTTGATGGTTATCATTGAAGAGTATAAATAGTAGAGAAGGCCCCAGAATGAAGCCCCCAGACTCAGATAAAAAAACCAGTTTATTTACTTCGTTTTTCCTTCTAGTTTTTATAGTTCTTTATATTTTTGCACTACAATTCTTGTACTACACTTCATTTCCTAGGAGTAGTTTCAAATAGCATGTTGTTGTAAACCTCTACGAGGCTGGGTCAGATCATTGTAAGTTTTCATTTACTTAATGAAATTCAGATTCTGAAATTATTCTTCATTTGTTGTTATTTACTAAATTCTCCTAAACAAGCCACTAGTAAAAGTGCTCTTCATTGAGGCTGAGAGAACTATAACACAATCGTCTGATAATTGGTTGGCAATTAATATTCTGTAAGGACTAATTGATCCTTACTGGCATGCTTAAAATCACATTATTAATCTTCAAAAGCCAAAAAAACCAACAATAATATATTGATATATATAGCATTTAAAAAAAGAAAAAGAAAAAAGGCAAATGCCAAAATCTAAGAGTTATGTCGCAGTAATTGAACTATAAATTGATTTTGTTTTTTCTCTTCAATGGGCTAATATTGTTTAGTTTTATTTTATTTTTTTTCTCTTTGTCTTAGGAAACAAGGTAATATAAATATGAGTAGACAAATTTAAATAATTAATAAATTTACAGTTTCATCTAAAGTCATATTAACATCTCCTCTCTTAAAACAACACTTCCATCTCTCTTTCTTCCAATCACATCCTCCCATAACTCTCCTTTTAAGTAGTCATAATCAAACTTCCCATCTCATCTCTATTGATTACTTTTTATCATTTTCTTTCATCGAATCCATTTTTTTTCTTAGTATGGATTGTTGATGTTAGTGTATATATTGATTTGGTGGTGTTGACTTGATAAATGTTTTATATTGCGAGAGAGGTAAAGAAGTAGGAAGAGAGAGAAAGAAATGATGTGGATATGACAGTAATTTAAGAGAAGGGGTTTGGTAGTGGTGGTGATGATTATGGTAGCGGTGGTAGTGACAAGCTTGATGGTGAGAATGGTTTATAGCAATTGTGGTAGCGGATAATGTGTTTGTGAGGATGGTCATAGTAATAGTGACAATTAATGGTGTGGTTGTAGTGGTTATGGTGATAATGGTAGTAAAAACTGAGAGTAGAGTGGTTGACGATGGTGCTGCCGCGATGATTAAGGTGTAAGTCCGTGGTGGTAGGACAATAGAAGTGATAGATAGGCAAAAATAAAAAATGAAGTAGTGGTTTAGGTCTAGGTAGATTTGTCGTCACATGTTGAGAAAGGGTGTGTCACGTGGTTGCCAACATGATATTTTCTATCAAAATTAGGATAAACTTTGAGAATTGGAAACAATCAAATAGTTTAAGAACCATATTGGATTTAAAAAAAATAAAATAAAAATTAAGGGCCAAACCAAAATTTCACTAATATTTTAATGGACAAAATGTAGTTTTGCAATTTTGTTGGGTGGCAAGTTAACATAATTCTAAAAGGAGGGCTGCTATTTACACCTACGTTATTTCTTTGGAACCTTAGATCTTCTATTATTACAATTTTACCTTAACATCAATTTCTATTTTTCTATATCTGTCTTTTCAACCCTAACTCTAATCCCAATCTCCACCTTCACTCTGACCGGTGGCTTCTCTCCACCTCGCCATCATTGCCCCTCCCTGGCTTATTCTTCACTCAAAAAAACCTAACCTAATTAGCGCTGGCCACTCTCTTTTCTCCATCTTCGACCACTTCCTTTTCTATCTCCGTCTCTTTCTCTTCTTCTTCACCTGCAAAATTAACCCTAAACCTAACCAGCACCGACTACCCCTTTCTTCATTGCTCGCCGCCATTGCCATTACCTCCCACATACCTTACACCACAGCCAGGCCTATTTTCTAGCCGTGCGACCCTAGATCTAGGGTTTGCGAAAACTTAACCTCTTAGAAGAAGAAGAAGATGATGAAGGAGGGGGGGACAATCATAGCCATCACTACAATCAGATCGCGACCAACATAACACCACCAAGTGTTTCTCTTTTTGCAATGCCACCACTCTTTCTATGATTTTTCTCTTCGTCACCAGTGGTTCGGTATAGTAGATGCGGAGGGAGACAGATGGGTAGGAGAGAGGCTATAGTGGTGAGAGAAGGTGTGGAAAGGCTTTTATGAAGAAATGATGGGTGAGGGGTTGACGGATAGGAAGAGAGAAGATGAGGGCGTGTTACGACCCATCTCAGTGCCTAGGGCTGGATTCACAACGAGTTAATTTCTAAAATTTCCAAGATTACTTTTATGTAATTAAATTAAATTAAATAATGCAACAGATTTAAATAAAAGATATAGATATATATCTGAAGCGTATATGAGAATTATTATAACATAAGTCAGATAATAATTACAAGAAAATACAAAAAAGAAAAAAAAGAAAAAAAAAAAAGAAACATGGTGTTCATCTCAAATTTAGGTCCTGATTAATGGGGTAAAATAATTCTTCTTTAAGTTTCTCCACCTGAAAGGAGTTTTTAACAGCTATAAGTACATGATAGAGTGATAACTATTCTACTAAGAGCATAAGGATATACAAATTATCATTGATAATTATTTAGATTAAACAGAGAATAGTTTGGTTTGAATAAATTATTTAAAATAATAGACATATAATACAAAAATCGTATGTGCAAAATAATCATAATCATGGTACAGAATAGAACAGAACAATGAGTCAATGGATCCATAATAGACAGAGGGTCATAATGTTACTAATTCGAGAGCCAATTGTTTATTTAAGTAACCTAAGGCATATGACTGTCAGAGGGTCACTAAGGTGACAATTCAGAGGGTCAATGATTATTTAAGTCTCCCAAGACATGGGATCTCCATGGTGGTATTTATAAAAATAAATGTTTTTATATGCATTGTCGAATAAATTCCAAAATTTACAAAAACATATCCATGGGTTTAATTTTGAACAAACAAGGCTCATAAAATTAATAAAAACATGATTTACATAAAATAATTCATAAAAATAATAAAATAATTTATAAATACTCAAAGCATAATATAAATCACCTTATTATCGACCAATGTTTTCAAAACCGGACCGGTGAGTGAACCGGAAAAGGGACCGGGTGGATGGGTCACCGGTTCAACCGCCGGGTCAAAGCGGTCGAACCGTGACGTCAAATTAATTTAATAATTAAAAATATAATTATAAATTTAAATAAATAAAAATATATATAAATAATCAAAAAAAATAAAAATTGTTGCATAATATTTATTAATAATGTTTTATAAAGTCTTAATTGAAAAAAAAGTCACTTATTTTAAAGAAATTAAATTTTTTAAACATTCCCTCCAAATAAATTGATTGAATGCTAGATTTAATTTGGAGGGAAATGAAATTTTCAACTCTCCCTCCAATCAATATGTTTTCAAATTATTTGATTGAATCCCACATGAATTTTGTAGGTTCTTTTGAAAAATCTTTTCCTATAAATAGGAATAGACTTTCATATTGTTCTCAAGCTTCAATGAGACTCTTCCTTATGAGAAGAGACTCTTGAAATAAGAATTTTTAGTCAAAATTTTGAAATATATATTTATATATATAAGAAAGAAAGAAAGAAAGAAAATTTAAAAAAAAAAACTTGACCGGTTTTGGCCGGTTCGACCACTGGGTCACCGGTTTTACCGGTTCGACCAGTGGGTCGCCGGATTTTCCCGATTTTGGCCCCAATCCGATTTCAAGGGGTTGACCGGACCGGAACTAGACCCGATTCCCGGTCCAACCGGTTCGACCGTCCGGTTCGAATTTGAAAACATTGTTATCGACTTCTATTATTTTCTATTTCTTCCGCTTTTTTGAACTCCACTACTTGCTTCTACTTCTATTTTGTGATGCCTCCGTTTAATACCTCAACCCTTACATATACACGTTCGAAGTGTTGACGCCTCACGCCCAATTTTTTCCTTAATCATTTCGTGGACAGGTGGCACAAGTTGTCTGTCTCCAACAATGTTCTCTTCAGCCTCCTAGGCTTATCAACAGATTACACCCATTCTATTAGTGTCACCTCCCAACTCTTGTTAAGTAATTATATTGGGCCTTAAGTATATAAAAATTATACCATCCTCTCTTGATAACATATCATGATTTCTAATTAAATTAAATTATATTTTAACACACATAATTATTAAATTAGATATATTATTATTGTTTAATTTACATATATATATATATATATATTTATATTTCATTTTATATTATTTTTCTCATATCAATTGAGTATTTGGAGTGTCACAGGACGAAAACTGGCTAGCGACAATGACAACCGCCGGACTGTTCAAAGGAGTGTGGGGCCAAAGAAAAAATAGAAGCAAATGGTAACGCTCTTCTAAAAGAATTCCATTTTTTTTTCCCGTTTTATACCAATTGACAGAGTGAATTGGTTGGAATTACTTGTCCTCAAATAAATAAATAATATATATTATCTTTACTATCATTAGTTTCAAGGGGTGTAAATTTAGTACTCCTTCGTCTCATTTTTATTTTTTTGCCTGTCTTAAAATGTTTGTTTACCTTTTATTTTGGAATACTAAATTTTATTAGATTTTTAAAATTATTTTTTATAAATTATTATTAACTCATTTCAAATTCAAATAAAAAAAGCAATAGTAAAAAAATATTTTAAAATTTAAATTAAAATATAATAATTATATATATTTTAATAAATTGAATTTTCTGAGAAATAAATTACTCCCTCCGTCCCATAATATTAGTCCCTTATTCTATTTTTCATTGTCCCAAAATATTAGTCCTTTTTCAAAAATCAAGTACAAAAATAATATAAATTTCCTATTTTGCCTTTCTTTTAAATTCATAAATAATATAAAAAGTACAATTATGACATTGATATTCCCAAAAAAATGTACTATCAAAGGGTAATTTTGAAAAATCAACATTTTTAAAGTACAATAATTATACTACCAAAAAAAGTTGAATTCCCCAAAAGGGACCATTATTTTGGGACGGAGGGAGGAGAACGGAGGGATTGCCTTATAACCCTTCATTCCCATATAGAAAACATATCTGCCAGGTTGAAACTCTCTTTATTATTATTTTTTTCTTTTTTCAAATCTACAAATAATCATATTTTTATTTGACTATTTTATTGGATTTGCATCTAATATAAAAAAATTTAAATTTGTTAACAATGATCTAGTCTGAAGTTTCCAGGAAACTGCTTAGCATGTTGAACGAGCCCTTTCGCTTTCTTTATTTGTAATCTCTCATTGTTCTACCCGGAACAAATTTCACGAGTTTTTTAAAAAAATTAAAAAATTGAAGTGTGAATTGTTATCTGATTGTTCAACGACCTTGCATTGAATCAGAAATATCGTTTTTTGAGGTCTTACCATGCTTTTTTATTGGTTGTTCTGATTTGGGTCTTCTCTTTTGGGATTTGACTAGCTGGTTTTCAAGGTTTCTCATTGAGGTAAAGCTTTTGAACCGTTTTATTTTTGGTTGATAACTGTTTTATTTGATTTTTGTTAGTAATTCTGTGATGGGTTTTGTTGGGTTTTCAGGTTAATTTATGTTGGATTTGAAATCTTGATGATTTCCAGGTGGGTTTTGTGGGTTTGGTGTTGTTTTGTTGATTCATATGTATTCGGGTTTTTGTTGAGATCTTCATAGCCTGTTTTGTGTTGTTTTGAATTTGTTTGGTTTGATTCGGTATCACCATTGCTGTTTGTGATACCGAATTTGATTGGAAAAGGGTTGAAAACAGACTGTTTTGATGCTGAAATATTGAAATTGAAATTGGATTCAGTTCTGTTGTATTAGATCTTCTTCTCCTTAATTTGGTTGTTCAAATTGGAAACCCGAAGACAGTGAGGAGAATTATGGCGCTGTCTCGGGTTGGATCTCGGGATGAACTAAACATTGATATAGAAGGAGAGGGAGAAATATTAGACAGAGAACGTGCTCCTCTGAAGGAGAACCGACTTTATAGGACTCATTATCCTGGTGTTGTGAGACAAAGAGCCTATATTTTTGATGGAGAAGGGAATTATTATAACAAGGAATGGGATTTAATGGAGGGTAGGGGCAAAGAGTTTTGTTGGTACCATGTGGAACTTCCCAAAGGGAATCAAAAACTGTCCCAATCTGCACAATACCTCATTGATGCTCTTTGTCCGCCCTTGAAACTCCAAGACATTTTATCACTCGTCAGCAATGGACCCTTTTGTGGGCATGTGGATGGTGCTCTTGTGTTTAGGGTTAACTCACCAGGCCCTCCCTCTAGCAACTTTACATTCAGAATTGCCGCAAGAGTTACAGAGAATTCGGTGATTACAGTCTCTTTGGGCCGTGTTCCAAGATTGGGTTTCTCACCTGTCGGTCAGTCTCTTCTTTCGGAGATTCCTAGTGTGGAGAGTCCAAAAAATTTAAGAGGCGATCAAAAGGAAAAGGCGGGACTGTGATTAGGGAGCATGTTCTTGAATTTTTATTGACAATGAATCATTCTGAGGAAGCTGATAATCCTGTGCCAAAATCTGCTTCAAATCTTGTTGTTCATGTTGTTGACACACATGTAGATCATCTCCAAGATGTTGTGACCAAACTTGAGATTGAGCTGGATGCAGTGGAGGTTGAACTGGATAGAGGTAATTCTCTCTGTCTCTGTCTCTGTCTCTGTCTCTCTTCTTTTTTGATTTTAATTTTAATTTTAATTTTTAATGCCAAATTTGACTTATGCTGCACAAATATTTTATGCCTTCTCAGTATTTTAATTTTTTATTATATTATAAATCAGTGGTTCACTTGTTTTATATATTAATGATCAACTCTTTATGTTATTTATCAAAAATAAAAAAAAATGATCGACTCTTTATGTTGAAACATTCTGTGAGTATTTCCATAGTATTTATTAAGGAGGCGAGATACTGACTTTCATGGTTCATCAGTTACTTTTGTTGTTGCCTTGCTATCTAGAAGGAATCTTAATATGCCATTCATGTTGTCTCGTAGTTTTATAGTTACTATCTTAATTGTTGTAGTTATACACCCCTTCCCAATTCATTATAATTAATCAATTTTTAATAATCATGGGGCCATTCCTTATGCACATTAGATGGATTGCTGTGTTTGATTGGTGTCAGCACCTTTTAACTTTTGTCTTTGAACTAGGTGAGTGCTCAAGTTTCCGATAAGCTCCTGTGGATTAGAAGAATTTCATTTATGGAACTCACATATTCCAATATATATATATATATATTTGAGGAGTTATAAAGCTTTTACTTCATAGCCATAGGGCTGTCAAAGCTTGAAGGATGAAGAGTGAGCCTAGCTATCTAATGCTTAGGATGTTGTACAACAAATAGTTTCATGAATTGTCTAAAGTTGGAAGTTGTTCGAGTCGAGTTATTTAACCTTCTCTTGTTAAAATGAAATTTAGTACACTATTAACATATAAAGTCTTTATAAGTATTTCTCCATCATTACTTAAAATGCCAGTTCTGTCTCTATTCTCTAGTGTGTTCATGTGTGCAACATGGTAAAATAGTTGGAAATTAAGGTTAAAAAAATATTGACATCATCTCCTAGTTGCTATGTTACCTGGAACGTAGATCATTCTGGTACGTAGAACGGGAATGGGAACGTGGTACGCCACATGTTCTAAAATGTGGTACGATAGGTGTAGACTTGTATATATTAAGAACTTAAGGTACTTCTAGGTAATTTTTTTTTTAACTATTAGATATCCAATAAAATGTAATATTTTCTAAGCATTATAACCTATTTTTTGATTTTTTGTCTTGTCAAAACTTAACTCACCTTAGATTTTAGTTCGTTATATTTGAATTTTTTTCCTCATAAGGCAACATTTAAGGACATATATTGAAAAAAAAAAATTTGTGATCGCTTTCGAACACTAAATTTACTGTTTTGAAGCGGAAGTGTATCATGTTTCGGAATGTGTCTACCAATATGTAATTCGCTAGAGTATTAGCGTTTTTTGGTAACATAGCCTAGTTGTCTTGGGAAAACTCAAGATTTATGCTGGTGTTTCAATGAATCAAAGTAATCCAATCCCTTGACCTACAAAGGTTCTATTTGAGCAAAAACCTTTGTTTCATATTGACTATGGTGACAGTAATAGCAAACACTAAAAATATCTGTGTTTTCAGCAATCCCTTACCAGCCCATTAATTAAGAAGCACGGATATTTTTAAAAGGCGTCGCATCGTGTCAGACACTGACACTTGTTGGACATTAGTCTAATAAGTCGAACATGCATTCAAATGTGTCTTATTATTATTGTTTTTATTTTATAAAAAGTCAAATGCATTTTTGACAGTTGGGGACAAACATGTTATTTGTTCAGACACATGAAACACTTTGCCTAGTTTGAAGAAAATAAAATCGACATTCAATAATTGTATACAAACAAACTGATCGTTTCTTATCTTTTTTGTTTTTAGCTTCCCCTATTGTGTTGCAGGAGTAGACTGTCTTGCCTTTCAGAATATGCATTAATTTAGAATAGGTTCAAAGTGAAAATTTGCAGCTTTAACAACAAGAAGCATTCTGATTAGATTAGTGTGTGCTTTCTAGCTACTCCTTATTGTGATTTGACGTAATTGAGGGATTCGGTGCTTCCCCAACCAAAAACCTGAGTGATCCAATGTAATTGTTGAGTATAATTGTCAGATACTTCATGGTTTAAGATTATTTTATTTATTTATTTTAAGATTATTTTATTTATTTATTTCTAGTTTTTACACCTTAAAGGCTTAAATTATCCAGAAAGATACATTCCTACTTTAGGGAGGGTATAAAGAATCTCTGTTAGATTCCATGTCCGAAGATGAATGCAGAAGTTCAGATTTGGCTTTCATAATCTGTAAAACAATTAGAAAGAAATGGCATGATTAAATTGAAAATGCAAAAAAGTAAAGTTGCTTTTCCATATAACTTTTTTGATTGTTCAACTTCGACACATTCTCTTTATCTTACATTTGTTCTTGGATTGTTTTAACAAATTCTCCTTTCCACTTGATTGCAGGTGGTTTTGTTTTGAAAAAACAAATGCTAGATGATAGAAGATTCCCAAAAATGCATCTTGACTTACAGCGTCTCTTGCAGGTAGTTTTTTAGCCCCATTCATCTCCTCTGTGGCCTAAACTAGTTATGGTAATGGATTAATCATGGTTTTTTGAAATTTTTTTAAAAACTAGTTTCGTGAAAAAAAAAAAAAAAAAAAATCATCATTTTCATATGGTTTTTTCTTTTGTTGGTATTTATTTATTTATTTTTTAAATATCAAAACACAACTTTTGAAAACTCTTAACTAAAGAGGGTGCAGGATTGTGGGGTTCACAAAATTTGACCAATCAGAGTTCACTCTCTTTTCAATGGATTATTTGTATCTTGGTCATGTTTCTTATTCTTTATCATCCAAAGAAATGTGATTAGTAGAGCTTGTCATAATTAATTGATGTGATCCTTTAATAGATCAAATGATATGAAATAAAGCACATGGCTAGACAATGTTTTGGTTTCTATGTGAAGTTGATGATATTCCAACATGAATGCAGGTTATTGCGCACGGAGAGCAAGTATTTCCACGAGTCAAGGAAAGGTGTGCTTCAAAACATTGGTTTGCCAACGAAGACATCATTTCCCTTGAAGAGTTAATCGGACGACTCAGGAGGCTAAAGGAGAACGTTGGTTTTATAGCCAATCGTATCACAGCAGTCCAGGCTGGTCTGGATAGCTGGCAAGCCGAGCAAATCAATAGGAAACTCTATTATCTCTCCTTCCTTTCGATCATTTTCCTCCCTCTATCTGTAATCACCGGAGGTGAAAATCTTTCTACATACTTACCTTTTTAAGCATTTCTTTTTCTTTTGGGAGTAGGCTTTTTTGGCTTTTTTAGTTTGGCTTTTTATTGTCTTTGGTGAATTTTTTTAAAAATTATATCTAATTTCTTTACTTTTTAGATCTGTCTCAACTAGATGATCCTAAGAATTAAAAATATTAAATTTTATTTTTTGAAAAAATCCAGAAAATACAACTTTTTTTTGGGGATAAAATTTGATTTATTTCTGTCTTTTGTGAAATTTTTTCAAAATTGACTTATCTTTTTAATGTTTAGAATTGTCTCTAGTCGAGATGGACCTAAAAATGAAATTTTGACTCAGTTGAAAAAGTTCAGAAAAGATAAAAATAAGTCAAAAGAAATAAGCTAGCTTTTTAGTTTTTGCTAAAGAAAGAGATTCATCATTTGAGTAATAACTTTGTTGGCTTCTCTAAACAGTGTTCGGGATGAATGTGGGGGGAGTTCCTTGGACAGGGCAACGAGACCCAAAGATAAAGGACGGTTTTCGCAATGTCATATTGCTCTGTGTTGTGATGCTATTTTTTCTGCTTTTGTGCTTCATTGTCCCAGCTGTTCATGCTCGTATAGTTGCTTGGCGGAGAAAAAGAGCTTTGAAGAGAAGCTGGTCTCTCAACCGGAAGTCCTTCCTTAAGAGAACAGTAGGAGGTGAAGGAAGAGCAGGTTACCTTCGGCTTTGAGGGAAAAAAATAAAGCGCCATGCCGTTTCATGGTACATGTTCTGCTTCTCTTTACAGCCCATTTGGATTGCGTGATTTGGGAAGGAAAAACAAAAATCATTTCTCTGGGTTTGTATCGCTTGGTTGGATTAGTAAAAGGAGAGAAATGGGGTGACGTGGAGAGAAATACATTTATCTTATAACCCTTCTTTTGAATCTTTAACCAACAAATAACTATTTTTTCATAATACCAGAACTGCCCTTTTGACACCTATAAAAGGTTATTTTAGTAATATAACGTTAAACAAATTTCTTTTCTTTTCTTTTCTTTAATGTAGTTTAACCGAAGAAGAAAGGGGAGAAATTGTTATACTTCAGGGAGATAAAACAATTTTTTCTCTCTTATTTTCTTTTCTGTCCTAACTTGTGTAATCATTTTTTTCCTTTTCTCTCTTAAGTTCCAAACGCAGTGTTTATCTTTGCTCATCTGTGGAATGTATATTTTTGGTTTCTAATTAATTGATGTATGTTTTTTTTCTTCAGGAACAATATTCACACTCTTTCCTTCGATCAGTTTGATTCAAGATACACTTTTTTCCGGGACTCAAATCATCAATTTTGCTTAATCCTTCCTTCGAAATGGGAATCCATATGGATCACTTGTTCTCATTTCTTCCGGTGAGAAGATGAAATTTGTGTAGTCGAATGTTGTTATCTTTCATTAATTTTAATTTATTTATTTTTTGTTTTTTGTTTTAGTCGACTGTTGGCTTTTGATAGAGTCACGTGGAGAAGAAAGATTCATGTAGCTGACCTCATTTGATGGATTTAAGGCTGGATTTGGTTTTTTGGTTTAGTTTGTTTTTCTCCCTCATTTAAGTTCGTTGTTGTTTTTTTAAAGGCTTACCTTGTATAGGATATTTTTTTTATATTCAATTTTTCTTACATGTACATGATGATTTGTACTACTGATTCCTGTTAATGACAAAGTATACTTCTGTGACACAAAATTTATGAACCCTAGTCTTGTCGGAATTAATCAAATTTATTTATTTATTTATTTTTAAATTTTGTTTGTGTGTTTCATTTTTTATGAACATTTTAGGTGCTTATAATTATGAAGTGGCCCTATAGTTTTTACAACTAAAACTGTTTCTGTATTTTGTGAACTCTGAGGTCAACTGATATTTGCTCACCAAACTTTATTTGTTCCTAGTTTCTGTCATATTAGTATCACCGTTTGGGTTGGAACATTTGGCCCTCTCCAAACTTTGCAGTGATGGAACTGGCGTGTGCTAAAACTTTCCTGTTGTTTGATTGGGATATTATGTTACATATGAGATTGTGATTAATTCACCACATGTAAGAGTTGTATTTGATTTTATAATTGGTTACATATAATCGGTTTTTGTATTTGTAGATTATTTCATAATTTAAACTAGTGAAAGAAAATGAAAATGCTTTTTTCTTTCTTATTTTTTTATCATTAAAGATAAAACAATAGGTTTCTCATGTAGTTATTAATATGATTTACACTAATTGTGCCTAAGGATAAGAAAATACAATAAGAAATTGGTAAATTTATATCGTTACTAAAATAATTAAAATTTAAAGAGCTTAAAAAGTTATTAAATAATGAAACGAGTCGCACTCAGAATAAATCTGGTTAGTACACTAAACAAATTTTCAAACTTCGTAGCAATTCTCATCAAAGTACATCAATCAATATTGAAATTACAAAAATAAAGATGATTACATATCAGACATGAAGCTCGTGTAATTGTTGGATGAACTTATCTACATAGCTAGTCATGAAGCCTGGGCTTGTTAGGGTTTGTTTCCACTTAACATGGTTTTTCTTTACCAATCCACCTACTTCACTGTCTTCATCCATTACAGAGTTAATAGCCTTGCACAAGCTCTCCTTTGAAAACCATCCCTTTTCGTCTCTTGCTACCTCTACTGCAACTTTTAATTCCTCAACCATTAACCTAGTGTTCAAAATTTGATCTAATAGATGTGGTACAAGCACTATCTGAGTATTGCTCATTAGAGACTCCCACATTGATCCCAATCCACAGTGATTCACAAAACACCCAACAGATCGGTGTTCTAATATTTGTACCTGTTGTACCCATCCCCCATAAACCACTCCTCTCCCTCTAACCCTTTCTTCAAACCCCTCAGGCAACGCTTCTTCCACCGTTGTCGCCCTAGTAGGCGATTTTAAGGCTATAAAAAATGGTAGCCCTGTTAACTCGAACCCTAGAATAAGTTCTTGAAATTGGTTTTTTTCAAGGATTAATTGGCTTCCAAATGCACAAAACACAACGGAACCTGGCTTGAACCCCTCCAGCCACTTCTCCCACCGCTCTTCAAGCAACCATTCCGTTTTTGTCGGTTCAAGCAAGACATGTCCTGTTAGAAACACAGGCTTTCTATGAGAACGGTCCTCGGTAGCCCTTTCCTGTAGCGCCCCCTGTAGCCCCAAAACGACGTCGTTTTGGGGCGGAGTTTCAGAAAAAAAAAAAAAAAACGCAGAAGAGGGAGGGGGGAGGAAGAAAGGAGAGGGAGAGGGAGAGGGAGAGGGAGAGGGAGAGGGGAGGGAAGGAGGGAGAGGGAGGGAGGGAGGAGGGCCGGACTGAACTGGAGGGGGCCATAAATATTGGGGGAGGAGGAGGAGGAGGAGGAGGAGGAGGAGGCGGAGGGGAGTAGCCATGGCTGCCATGGCTGCGACGACGGCTGCGACGGCGGCAGCGATGGCGGCGACGAGGCGAGGGACGACGACGCGGCGAGGGACGCGAGGACGACGACGGCGAGCTCGCCCTCCTCCCTCCTTCCCTCCCCTCCCTCCCTCTCCTTCCTTTCCCCTCCCTCTCTTCTGCGTTTTTTTTTTTTTTTTTTTTTTTTTTTCTGAAACCGCCCCCAAAACGACGTCGTTTTGGGGGCTACAGGTAGTGCTACAGGGTAGCGCTACCGAGGATCCGATTCGCTTTCTATACTGACTTCTTATGTAGTCACAAAAGTGTCCCTCTATTTCTTGGCATGTTCTAATAGAGAGTGCATCACATTCTCTTATGGCAGTTGTCATACGATCATATAAAGTTATCCCACTTCCAAATTCAGTTGATATGATCAATGGTGCAAGAGCTTCGTGTTGGCGTAACACCACCGTAGAGGACGGGTAGCCTGATGGTGGCTTTTCCATTTCGGCCTTCATTAGTGTCATGTCCTTGAAAACTTTACGCGCAGGGACTAACTGCATAGCCAAAGTTGTTGCAGAAACAACAGTGTAGCACACGGTTTTCAAGAATCCAATCTTTGATGCTAGTTCCGGTACCCAATGAGCGCTGTCGAAGAAAACAAAATCGGGTTTTAATTTGCGTAGCAATGTTTCAACTTGATCACGAGTGAGATCCATGGCGGTCGCTAGGTGAGTGGCCAAGGAAATGGGTATGTTGGAATCTGTCTCAGTGCCTGGAGGAAGGCCTTCGATGTGTGGGACGACGAGGGGATGGAAAGTGATGAGGTTGGGATGGAGATTTGTAGCTTCCCATTGAAGTTGAATCTTGTTTGGCAACAAAAATGAGATTTTGTGACCTCTTTGGGCAAGCTCGTTGGAGAGATGAAGGTATGGAGTCATATGGCCAATGGCAAACCATGGAAACATGGCTATGTGAAACTTTGAGTCCTTGGGCTGAGCCATTAATTTGTACTTGGTTGGGGAGTGAGTTTGCAAGTGCCTCAATTTATAGACTCAAAATATGTTACACACAAAAATCTAGGCTGTGTTTAGAAGGGTTTTGAAAGTTTAGTTCCACTCTTTGATTTGCTTATGGTGTTTGTTTGCAGCTTTTAAAAATTAATTCCACGTTCACTTTTAAAAACTCGGTCAAAGGCAGGAAAATTTGGATTAACCAGACGTCCCACCGGTTGACCGGAACAGTGAATTTTTTTTTTTTTGAATTGACACGTTAATTTTTATATATTCAACAAAAAATATTTTTCGAATTTTTAAATTTTTTTAATGAGCTTTAATAGAATTTTGAGTTGTGTGTTTGGTTATGAGTTGTAAGTTTTTGTATCACATATCATATGTCACATCAAAAATTTCCCACTAAATTCAAAACTCATTCATTAAAAATTTTTCACACTCAAATCATAATTTCAAAACTCACAAACTCAAAATACAACTCCTATTCTCAAATCATAGTTAGAAAGCTCTACCAAACGCAGCCCTAGATTTTAATTTTGCTACTTTGCTGCAACAACCCACTTCCCACTTATATTATTTAACGGATATTTACACACAAATTTTAATTTATAAACTTATACTCCATTACGTCTTAACTAAGATTTTTTGGACCTTAAAGTCCCATTAATTTTTTAATAGTCGGAATTGTCTTTCAAACAATGATTGTTAATCATTTATGATTATTTATAAAGGAGCATGATGATTTGACATTTATTTTGATTTTTAAAACTTTAAAACATTAACTTTCAAATTGAAAAAACTAAAAAAAAAATTGGGAGAGTGACCAATAAATCCTAAATGTTGAACTTATGATCCATTTGGTCCCAAATGATTTCTAATGTTCCGTTTGGTCCTTTTGTTTGTGAAAGGATGCTTTTGCCATTTAATTTGGTTGTTTGTGTTAGCGTTAAAGGTGGAGGTGAGCGGTGTTTTTAATGCACGTGAGCCACACAACTTGGTTGTGCCATTTCCAGTTTGAGGGAAGTCACGTGCCACATAATTGGGTGCCACATTTCGAAAAAGTGCTCTAAGGCCGTTTTGTGTTTTACACTTGAGGATTGGTGCGTGTCACATCAATGGGGTGCCATACAACGCTGAATCATACTAAGGGGTTCTGGTAAGTAATAGTAAGTGAGATGAGTGCCACGTGACACACAACCCAAAGACCCAAACCTATACCCGTTGCCCAGGACCCACAAATGACAACCACATATGCATCCTTTTTTGGTAGTTGACATTTTGTATTTTTAAAAACCCTAGAATCTCGTCTTTCCAAAATTTGAAAATTAGATTAGGCGTATATACCGTTCGAGATTAGGGGTTTTTGATGATCAATTGGTTTGTGTGTTTATGGTGTGACGTTGCACCATTCGTTTTGCCAACGCTGTTGCATTTCAAAGGCTTGGTTGACGACGGAAACCCTACTGATCAACAATTGGCGGTCTCTTTAGTGGGCTTGCGGAATGGCAGAAAAGGTATGTTTGTTGAGTTTGTGTGGGCTTTGTCTGTGTGTATGCGTCGTGTGTGTGACTTTGAGTTTTCCGTTGTTTGTTTGTGTGTTTGATTTCCCCCATTTAAGGCGTATCATTTCCCAATAATAGCAGTCATAGCTACGTCATTTGTTACGTAGTTTGAGTATTGGATGTGTTGTTTGGTATGTGTTATATTGATTTCGTGTTGTGTGATTATGGTGATGGATATTGTGTTGATGGTGTGTGGGGTTGGTTATGTAAGTGGGTGAGTCATGTATGTCCGTGGATGGCATGGAAAAGTTAGTTTGGGGTACTGCAACAGTGGCCTTTTGGTGATGTGGTGGTGGGGGTAGATGTTTTTGTCAAGGAATAAGAAATATGATTATCTATGTTGATTGTGTTGTAGTATGTGTTGTCGTATGAGTGGATGCGTTATTTTGATTGGTAAATGGGTATGGGATGGTATGGGTGTGGTTTGAATAATTGTTAAAATGTGACGTAAGGGACAAGGTAATGTGGCAACGATATTTTGGTGTGTAGTAGGTTGTTGGGTGGTATGTTTACGGGGTTGGGCCATGGTAACGACACATGTAGGACATGGTTGGGTGGTTGGATGTGGGGTTGTGGATGCGGGTGTGGCAGAGTGGTGTATTGTCGTGAGAATGTTACTGTGTTTGCTTGGCATTTTCGCGTGGAGGGGATTGTGTATATTTGTCATGTGTGTGTTAGCTGTGTTTTGGTGTCTAGAAGTATTTGGGTTTGGTTTTTCCCTTGATGTGTTGTTGTTTTGGATTGCAGGTTGTGGGAGGTCAACTAGTCCGTGGACACGTTCGTGTGAACGGAAATAGCTCGAAGAGACAAGTGGTAAAAAGTCAGACAACCTCAGAGTTCGAATGCAGGGCCATGTTGTAGACACTATTTTTGACCACCCGCAAGGCTCGAGCACTTTGCTCGGTACAGTCGATGATGAAAGTTATGTTGTGCGTAGTTCGAGGTCTCAACGAAGGGGCAAGGTTTAAACTCTGAAACAATCCCAAACCTTCCATATTCCTACTGATTATACCCCAGAAATCCATTTTTACACATTGTACCACTCTGTGCTGAGTCTGAAGTAAAGAAACAAGGGATCTTTTTAAAGCCCGACCGTGCCTCATTGAGGGCTGACCGTGGCTATTGATGGCCGGCCGTGTCTTCGTAGCGAGAAACACTGTTCTGGGTGGGAGCTCACCAGTTTTCCATTTTCGAAGATATTTATGACCTCTTTTGCTCAAATTTTATAAAAACGAAGTTGTATCTCTGTTTTGAGGGTTGAAGAATTTCTAAAAAGCCTATACACCTTCTTGAGAGCTCTTTCTTCTTGTGCAAGCAACCCTTTGAGCAAGCTTACCACCTTGAACCTATATCCAGATACCATATAAGCATTCACACCTTAGCCTTAGGACCTTGGTTGAGCCTTGAGCATCACAATTCAGGCTTGAGAGTGTGTTTGGATTTAGTTTGATTCACAACAAAGAGCTTACCTTTCTTGAGAGGTATAAGCTTACTATCTCTTCTCTTGCTCTCTTTTCTATCATTTACTATCAAGTTCTTGTATTTTTTTGTTGTTTTGATCTTCCTTCAAGTGTCTAAGCTTCGGTTTGGAAAGCTACCAAAGGGTAGAGAAAGTTAACACTCTTTCTTACACCTTCACCTATAGCTCAAACCCTTGTTTTACACCCTTTTCCTTTGCTTTCTAAATTGATTTTCAGAGTTTAAAAGAGGCTAAAATCTTGCTTTGAGGTTTCAAAAGTGGAGGGGTTAGCCACCCCTCCTTGTTCTTGCTTATTAGCCTTATTATCTTTGCTTGTTGTTTAGCTTTTTGGGCTTTTTTCATACACTTTGAGCCACTATTTTTTTTCACATATTAGGGGCTGTTTTAGGGCTGTCCTAGGTTGTTTAATTAATTCATGCTTTGATTAGTTCGCTTGTTGTCTCACAAGTCCTTATAGATAGCTTGTTGCATATTGTTCTTGCCTTTCTTTGTTTAATTTCCATGTTAAGAACCTCATTTTAATAATAAACTTACCATTCATCTCTTTCATTTGAGAGTTGTTTCACTCGGTTGACAGTTATTCAAAACAAGAACTACAAATCTATGCTTAATGGCTTAATCTCTAAGGAGGTTCATTGTTAACGGCATAGTCTCATTTTCATGTTAAGAATCACTTCCCGTTTGACACGTTTCTTACTGAGTGGACATAACAATCATCTTGGACAAATGGGTTATAGAATGGCAAAGACTAATGAATTTGGCTTAAAATGAACCAACCCACTTAAAGAAAATGAGTTATATTGCTTGGGCTCGGTCGGACGTTATGTCGAGTCTATTCTGTCAAGAGTCGTCACGCGTCAATTCATGGTGTTTTGACGACCCTTGAAGCGTCTTTACTCCTCCTTTTTGAGCTTATCCCATGATAAAGGGGAGGGATGGTTGTTATTCATTGCATTCATTGAATTTTATTCAAATTGTGGCCGAAATCATCAAGCAAACAAATTGTTCGTTGATGGTTTTGGAAACGATTCCAACCTTCTCTTGAGGCTTTCCCATGACAGAGAAGTGTAAGAGGGATAAACAGAGTTCAGAATAACTATGTCTGCACTGTTTTCACTTCAGAGCACAAAATATGATTTTGCATAAAATTAAGGCACGACCGGCCTTATTTAAGCCCGACAGGGCTTCATTGGGGCAGGCCAGCCATCAATGTTTGGTCAGCAGTATATATTGCAGAAAGCAGAGGGTAGTGGCTGAAGGTGAAACAGAGCAGACCTAGGCAGACAAAGCAGTTCTTGGACACTGTGCATGCAACTCTTGTGCATCCTTGCTTACATCAATGTTGTGCATTCTTGTTGTAATTATTATTATTATTGTTTATTTGTAATTGTTATAGTTAGTTAACTTAGATAGCTAGTTTATTTCTCATTATTATAGAGTAGCTAGCTAGTTAATTCTTTGCTTATTCATTCATTCGATTTTGTAATAGTTAGTTTATTTCAGACTTTCGGACATTCATTCGAACCCTTTTATGTGAGGGCCAATATGTAATAAGTTGTATGTCTTCCAACCCCACTCTTTCTCTCTTTTACTTATTTTCTTACGATGGTTAGTATAGAACTTTCAAATTAGCATTCTTATACTTTGCATCCACTGTCTTGCATGCATCCAAGGTTCGACTCATCATACTAATCCAATGTCAATTCGAATTCATTGCTTGAATACGTGCTTTATTGCATGTCTTGAATGGAATCATATGCCATACTAATAGCCGAGCCTACTAAAATTACATAACGTGTGCATTGCATTTAGTCATATTGCATTAGTTTGGAGCATGCATATTTTCTAATTATTTTTTTTTGTTTTGGTCGGAGTACTAGGTGAGCAATTTTGAGTTTTAGCATCTTGCATTGAATGTTTGTGTTGCCATGCCAAGCATATTTCCATGAGACTAATTGCTTAAATGATATACTTGTTTGAATGTTGGAGGATGGAGGCTTATTGCTAAAATTAGGACAAATTGATTAATGTACAAACTCACATTTTCAAGTGACGAGTATCAAAAAACAAATTTTCAAATAAAACATGAAATCAAAGTGTTCCAATCTTCGCAAAATAGTTTATACTTATGTGAGTCATATAGTAATGTTAATTTAAATAAAACCAAAACAAGAGCATATAACGTAAATAAAAACCACATCATGATTAGTAGAGGCTGATCTTTGATCGGGCGAGTGGGATGTTCAATTCATGACCTTCCCCTCTCGTACCTAAGTTCTCGAGCCGAGACACTTTGGTGATGACAGACTAATGGCCTTTGGCACGAGTCTTGGATTTCCTAAATTTTTCAAAAATATTTAGGTGGCGACTATGAAATCTGGTAATGCGTCCATTTTTGGCATTTTTGATTCAAATGATTTTCCAAAAGAATTGCCGGATTTGGATTCTTTTGTTTTTTACTATTTCACATTGCACTTGTGAAATCAGATTTAGAGTCATGGGAGTCCGAACTGTAGGGCTAGTCGTATCTGAAAGGAGCACGAAAAGCAAGCCACACGTGTCCTGTTCAGATAGGCTAAAGTTGTAAACAATGTGTTGGCCCGAAATGTACCAAAACCGTCAAACATTCCCCAATGACAGGCACATAGGAGGCTAAATTTCTGTTTAAATATTACGGGTATAGTTAAGCTTGTCAGTTCTTCAAGTTTGAGGGTGGAACACTTCAATCATTTAAAAGGACGCCATTCTGGATTATGATTGAGGCAATACATATCAACGATTTGGACCACAAGGAATTCAGAAAGTGTGATGAGCTGGTATGCAAAATTATTAGGGCATACAAAGAACGGGATAATCGTTCAACATTGGAGGGTCCATCGTCAAACTGGGAAGTAGTGACATACGGTTAATATTTGGTTTACAGTGCGGGAAGAGACGGCTTGATTTGTCGCCAGGACAAAGGCTAGTATCGGACTTTATTCAGCGCAGATGCCGTGACACATCTTGCGTAACGTCAAAGTTGGTGAAGACATTGTTCATGAAGTCTGTGGCTGGGAGAACGCGACAAGATAGGGAGGACACAATGAAGTTGTTAGCTTTGTATATATGTGGCAAACTTTTTTTCTCAAATTCTGGGGAGACAATAAGTTGGGCCTTCGTAAGGTACATTAATGACCTGCATACCGTTGGGATGTATGACTAGACGGGTGCAATATTGGCCTCACTGATGGTTTCAATCAGAGAGTTCCATCGCACACCCAGGAAAGGTGACTGGATCTGTGGTTGCTTTACTGGTATGTTCACTATTAATTGTTAAATGTTGTGTAGTTTGAATTATTTTGATAAAATCATAGGATTGTTTAAATGTGTTCTTTTTGTAACACAGTACTAGCTATGTGAACATTCAAACATAGTTGAGCCTCAGACTGACAACATGTTTCCAAGATTCCTCAAATGGGACATTGGGATGTTGCTAAACAAAGCTCAAGGGGTGGATTTTGCTGTTCCTGTCAGTTTTGAAGTGTTTGTTGTGTGTTTGTAAATACGACAAGTCACGCAACATTTGTTCGGTGGTTTGCCGTAGTCACGAAACATGTTGTGTGTTTGAATTGCGCAGGTGAAGGTTGACTGTTTGAGCATGAACGGGATGTAATAGGATCAGATGTAGAATTGTTGGAGCAAGATGTGACGAACGTTGTCGGCATACATATGTACGATGATGGTGGGGAGAATCATTTTGTTGAGGAGGGGGTTGGAAGAATTTTAGCTACAATCAGTGTTGGTCGGGAGATGAACATTGCAGGGTCCTTTGTCGGCGAACGTGAGGAGCATGCGGGGGGATTTGTGCATCGAGTGCTGGGAAGTAATGGTGGGATTGACAAAGATGGAGTGCGTGGTCCAGTACATGAGATCGGGCATGACGATCTGGGTGATAGTAAATTAAAAGATGCACTGAATGCCATGCTAGCGCTAGAGGTGCAGAACAAAGCAAAAGACGATATGATAGCATTACTTGAACGAGAAGCTGGTAGGTTGAAGAGTAAAATACAGATGCAAGCGGTGAACATAGTTGGGGGTTTGGTTATGTGTTAAAAATGAAAGACGACGAGCTAGATAAGTTAAAAAAGGAGAACGTGGAGTTGAAGAGAACAGTTGCAGTACTTGAAGACCAACTTGCGGATCGAGATGTCCAGGTTGTCACGCAAGCTTACCGAACTAGTTGTGAGGGAAGGGACGTTGGCGATGATGGCAGGAGTGGGTCTGAGTTTGGTGGGGTGGCGCTGTGTGACGTGCCACCGTTGTGGGCAGTTGAAAAGCGTATGCATTGAGAATGGAAGTGTTGGCCAAACGGGCACAGAGTACATACCAATTTAGGTTGACGGGGTACGAGACATAAGCCTGTCTGATCCAAAAGTAGAAGTCGTACCGTATGTAGGTGAACATGCACATAGGCTGGGCATGCATAGTTCATTTGTGTGTAACATTAAGAAGAAAGTGAGAAAGGAATAAAAACTGCCAGAATTTGAGTACCCTCTGGTGGTAGGACGTGGCGAGAGGGTGGATACGAAGGCTGCCAATGTGGAGCTGGGTGTGCTTTGTGTAAAAAATGATACAGTTATTGATGTGGATTCGGTTGTTTTACCTGATAAGAGGTGGTCGGGGTTCGATATAAACAACCGATTGGGGGTGTGAAGATGATGTCAATGGATGAGAATGCTAGGATCAAACAAGCTTATGACGGCACGACGATGGGTACGTAACGACTTGTAATTTATTTTTGTTTATTTTATTTTATTTTAAATTCCTGC
The DNA here is from genome assembly GCA_030407325.1 of Camellia japonica. Lineage (NCBI taxonomy): Eukaryota > Viridiplantae > Streptophyta > Magnoliopsida > Ericales > Theaceae > Camellia > Camellia japonica. The sequence goes on from JAPPVO010000029.1 coordinate 152,984,378, forward strand.
ACTTTGTGAATTGGTGGATGGTTACAATGCTAGTTAATGGTTTTTTGGACAAGGCGGTTATGTGGGGAGATACGACAAGCGGTGTGACTGTGTACTTCACTAATGTCAAAAATCTTATCCGACAGAGTTCCATTTGTGAAATGTGAGACACGCAACCCAATTAAAGTTTAACTGTCGTGTATGAGTTTATTTGTTTATACTACGTAGGGGACATGTGCCATTGGTTTATGGTGTTAACATATTTTGGATTTGGTTTTTAGAAAACATTAGGTGATTGATGCGTATATGGAGTTGTTGAAAACCGAGCAGGTGAGGATGTTTGGTGGTGATGATTCAGTGGACAAATCATATTTCTTTAGCAGTATCTGCCTGGTGGGTGGTGGTTGTAAGTGTTTGTTGTTTGGTTGTGTTGAACCCTGATGTGACATCATTTTAATGTGTGGCATGTGCAGGATATGGTAAGAAACCATGACATCCGTGCGATGGAGAAGTATATTCGGGTGAACGTTTCTGCAAGAAGTGAGTGTCGGTACATGCATTTCCCAATGTGTCACCTTGCACACTGGACACTTGTGGTCTATGATACGAAAGACGGTACGTGGAAGCATTTCAATCCAATGCGGCAGCGTTCATAGAGGGTAGACATACACTACCCTGAAGCTCTGGTGTTGGTAATTAGTATAATAATGTGCTTTGTTTTGTTTTTGGTAGTTGGATATTTGTGGTGTGGGTTTTATGTGTTTTGTTATTGGTGTTTGTGTGTGTGTCTTGCAAAAGGAACGAGTGTCGGACGTTATGAAACAATTGCTTCGTGTATTTGGGCTGGATGAGCAAAGTATCGAGGCAAATTTTAGCCACTCCCTGGAGTCTGTAAGCAAGTGTCCACAGTAAAAACCAGATTCGTAAGTGGCTATGTGGTTTATATCGTATGGGCCTTGTATTATTTTTGAGTCAAACACGTGTATACCTTTTTGTTAATATGAGGTGATGTTTTTCCACGCAGGCTGGATTGTGGGATAATCGTGTGCGCGTTGATACGTTAGTATGTGCACTGAGTGTGACGTGGCTTGGTCACTGCAAGGCACCAACTATAGCGTGTTGCGTGCGAATATGGTGAAGTCTCTCATTAGTGATCCGTTGCAGGGGTTGAAGACTTAGTCATGGCCGGTTACAATGTGTTTGTGACATATGGCTGTTTTGGTTTAGAACATAAACTGACAAATCTCGTAATTAAATTTTTGTTTATGAAGATGGTTTTACCCGTTTGATGTTTATTTTTGAAACCATATATCCAGTTGTTTAGAATGTAATTTAAAAATTTTGATATGGAAATGTTGCTCCCAACATACGTATTGTTTTGTGTGGACGTCGTTGTGGGAAGTTTGCTGCACGATGTGGAAATAATAAGTTTTGTTTCCAATTGTAATGTTGTGTGTTTGTGTGGTGGTATTGTAGATAGAATACAGTTAGGAGATGCAAAATGAAAGCTCGTTTTGGCATCTTAAAATGTCTAAATGAACACAGGCGATGTGTTTTGAAATTGATGTCAGTGCTATGTTTTGTTTTCCGTAAATGTATGAGGAGTTATGTGCTGTGCTGTGCTGTTGGGAACGAATGTTGTGTGTATCATGGTAATGTCGATTCCAAATGTGGGTGGAGTTTTGATGGAATGTGTGGCATGGATACAAATGTTGGTGGTGTGGAATTTTTGTGTGGCGTGTGTTTGTTGATTGTGTGGCAGTTACTGTGTGGATTATGCAAAATGTCAGTGATGGATGAGTAATGTAAAACAGTCCGAAATATACAAGTCGCAGTGTTTTGGATGGCAAGAAAATAATACTATGGTCGAATTGAAATGTGAATGCGTTTGAAATAAACTAAAAATTGCGCACGACACGATACAGTATCCGGCCGTGCATCGTTCAATGCAGTACGTGGCACAACCACTTATTACGATTAAAAATTAAAAAAAGCTTAAAATATAGTTTCAGCAATTCATGAATCCAAAATGGAAGTTATATTGGTTCCTTGCAAGTTTTCCTGTTGTGGTTCCCCATGCATTGGCAACGACTGCACTGAATTTGTTGAACTTGTTCTCCCATGGATAGCATACGTTTCTTCTTAGGTTGTCCTGGTGGTCTTTTGATGGTTGGTGATTGTATGACAAAATCTTCAGCACGGAATGGTGGTTTCTCAACCGTTGGGATGGGGTTTATGTTGTGTGTGTACGAATTCTACTACTTTGCCACGTGGTAATACAGAGTGACTAAATCATAAAGGTCAAGATCGTTGGTATGGATGGCGACAACTGCATGAGCGCATGGGAAACCCTTGATTTGCCACTGGAAACAAGAACATGTACGTTTCCCCACGTTAACCATGACAGACGGAAAGAAGTGAACCTCATAAACCTGTTCATTTGATTGGCTTACAAGCCACGATCTGCCTTTGTTATATGCTTTAACCTGATCTTCCATTTTCGGACAAACAACCCCAGGCCACGCTTGTGCCTTACAACGACGTTTGGCCATCTGACGCATTATTTTCGTCCGAATGCTGTCAATCATTTGAGTTATTAGAAGGTGTCGTGCTTCCCATATCCATGAGTTAAACGACTCAATGGCATTTGAACTCATCTCGCCGTAACGTGTACCACTAGTGATAGAGAAATATGAGGAATGTTATATGAAATTGGAGAATACAAAATGAGGACATAGTAACAATACAGTGAAAGAGCATTGGGTTTGAAAAAAAAAAAAAATGGAAAAGTGTTTACCGGAAATAAACATTGGCCCAATATTGAGGGGGTAAATCTTTTAAGAAGGCCGGTGCGACCTTACGTCCACATTTGATGAACTCCTCCATACTTTAATTGAATGCAGCCACAGTTGGTGCATATGCACACGCACAAAATTTAGTCAACATTCCCGCACGATATGAACTGTTCACGTAACGCAATTTGTCTTGCAAGTTACGTTGCAAATGTTGCAAACAGAATGCATGATGAGTTGTGGGAAATATGATGGGTACGGATTCCAATAGTCCTGTATGGCGGTCCGTTACAAAAATAAGTGTTCTGTGGTCATCCACAATGTGCGCGAGCTGTCCAAAAACGAAGACCAGTTCGTGTTTTCTGAATCTACGATTGCTATGGCTAACGGGAATAAACCTGCATTAATTTTCTCTTCGCAATGAGAAAAAGCATTGTGATTGTGACAAAATGTGGTTGTGAAATTAGAAACACACATATGGCATTGAAAACAAATAAACCAGTCTATTGGAAAAAATGTAATGAACTTGAGTGCAACAATGAAATTAATATTGCACCTATAAACAGATGTGTGTGAACATAATAACACAACGTACCTTAGTTGCCATCCTTTGCGGTTTCGGCTAACAAGTTTTCCTTAAATTTCCCCTTCAAAAAAGTCCCATCCAAAAAAAGCAACGGTCGGCAATGGTTGAACCCATCGATACATGCTTTGAATGAAATGAAATACCGCAAGAAACGGTTGTTTTGCTGATCATAATCAATGTAAATATAACTACCAAGGTTGTTCTCTATAACAGCAGTGCTGTACCACCATAACTGGTCAAACAAAATAGAGTGTGCTCCGAACATTTCACCACGAGCTTTTTCAACACCTAACCATGCAACCCGGTAGCTAACCTCCAGTCCATAATCTTTTTTGAGGTCATACACAACATCCATAGGTCGTGTAAGCGGCTTGTCACGTACTCATTCAGAAATAACATCGGACACTAGGTCAAAACCCACCTTCGGGTGTTTGGGTGTCCGTAAAGAAACACCACAAGTGTGCTCGTTACACAACTTGCGAATGTAAAAAAATCCATTAACATGTAACACACGTGTATGAGCATATCACACGCATCCTTTCGCCTCCCTCATCATGCATACCGCTGTAACTCTAACGGAGTCGTTCTTCACATATTTGAATCGAACTCCGCACTTAACCGCGAACTTGCGAAGAACCATTCGGAATTCATTAGCTCCACCCTTAAAACTCTGACCAACATGGCGAACCCCATTAGCCCATGGAGTAGACAGGAAAACCTTTTCAACATGGGGACGAAAATTGCCCAATAAATCCTCATCATCCTCCATATCCGATTCGTCGTCTGTACCTTCCGTGTGGAATGGAATAGTTCGTGCATTGTGAACAAGGATGCCAATTCTATCAGCATCAAGTACATCCCATAACTGAATAATGACATCGATACATTGCATCCTAAACGATCGTGTAAGAGATACCATGTTTTCTATATCGGCATCATTCTGTAATGTGAAGTTATTATAACTTGGCAATTTGAAGAACAAATGGACATCTGCTGGTGTCAACCCAACAAACTTATCGCATACGCACGACTGACCATATCATGAAACCGGAATGGAGCTTCCAAATTGACTGCGGCATTCATCTTGCCATAACAACAAATTAGTATAACTTGCGTGTCCATCACTTGCCATTGTTAACACATTTGACATCAGAAACACAAACCACAATTGACAACCCCCTCCCCCAAAATTGTTAAACAGAACATAGTAAAATGCAATGTGACATAAATACATGACTGGATTACACTTGAACACCATACTGGTACTACGAAACAAACAAAATCAATGAATCCACAAAAACATGACATACCTGCAAGACCACGGTCCTCCCGATGTCCAAAAATGCTATCTCTACAACTCCGTCACACAGCCGTTGCACAAACACACCAAACACAACACCCCAAAACCCTAACCAAAATGGCTACAACATATGTGCCATCCATGTAGAACCTATCTAATATGATATCCAACGTAACCATAAACAACACGAGATCCCAAAAAAATCGTCCTGAATCAAACACACCAACAAAAAAAGGGTATAACTGTCAACCTCATATGCCAAATATGGAAAATAAAATCATATAGGATCAAAACACCTCACCAATAGAACTTATCGGATCAAAAGTTCAAACATGGGACTGATTGGTATAACTGTTTGTGAGATGGGATTTATTGGGAAATATTCCAAATAATTTATGTGCAAAAATAAAAAAAAAAAATATTTTTTTGAAGAATTGAAAAAACTGAATTATTTTTTTGTACAAAACTAAAAATTTTGTGTATATAAAGGAGTATGATGATGGAACATCGATGCACAAAACTAAAATAAAAATAAAAAAAATTGAAAATGAAAAAACTAATTAGTGTGTTTGGTTTCAATTTTCTAGAAATTGAGTTTTTTGTTTTTCGTATTTTTTTTAGTGAATATTTTTAAACAATTTTTTTACTTTTTTAGATTCATTTCACTTAGATGTATCAAAAAAGTAAAATATTTACAAAAAATTAATAAATACATAAGAATACGAAAAATGTATTGAATTTTTATATTTTTGGTATTTGGTGAATTTTCTAATTTTTTTTTTCTTCACAAATATTATACTTTTTAAGTGTATTTATGTTAGGTGTATCTAAAAATTAAAAAAATTTAGTGAAACAAAAAAAGGCGGAAAATAAAAAATTTCGATTTTCTAAAAAGTAAATCTTGAAAATAGGAACCAAACAAGCTAAATAATGTTCTTAGTTTTAAAACTGGAAAAAACTAATAATATTCTCGGTTTTATTGGATAGTTGAATCAAACCAATAAGTAGAAAGACAAAAACGTTTAATCCCATGCTTTTTTTTTTCATTAGTTAATGACATAATTATCTGAACACATTACTATACAAAATTGATAATGTTCTTAATTTTAAAAATTGAAAAAAATTGATAATATTTTCAGTTTTATTAAATAGGACTTATTGGTTCAAAAAATCTTAGATATGATTTGATCTACCATAACATTTGTAAATAAAACTTTTAGATAATTAACTCATTATTTTTAATGATTACAGATAAAAGAAACAAAAAAAAAATTCTAAAATATAATTGCCATGTGACGACTCCACTTATATTTTCATTTTTCTTGTTTAGAAGTATACATTATTCTCATCGCATTTGATCATAAAGGGCGAAATATTAATGTGAAGAATACTAGTAAATCAAATCTAACAAAAAAATACTAGTAAACGTATCAATAAATATATTAATCAAACATAATGCTAACTGGACATCAAGTAAATTGGTGAAAATTACATAAATATTTGTAGTACTTCTACTATATGGAAGAGTTTTCATTACAAGGAGATATACATATTCAAGAAATGGATTTGGTGGGGGAATATCTTTTATATTTGTTTATTAACCATTTAGACTGCTCAATTTTTTAGAATAAACTATGTAATATTTTTTTTATAAAAACAAATAAAATCTAATTATGTAAATTTAATTATCGAATCAATATAATTTTTTATATGAATGATTTGCTCGAGAATCCTCCAAAATGAAACCCATCAAGACCCAATAACACTCTCCCAACTAGAGATGATCACAATTCTTTTTTTAAAAATTCAATTGGATCAGTTTAGTGTCATGACATTTTTTTAAAAAAAATAACATAAAATCTCCATTAAACAAGTCTGTGTGTCAATTTTGTGTTATGTGAGTTTGACAATAATTTGACTAGTATATTTCCCTTGTTGGCCATGTTTGGTGCACTTGTAGAATTATTTATAATTTTTTTTTTTTTTGAAATATGTGACATTATGTGGTGCAACTTTTACTCATAATAATTATGACAAAAATAACTTAAATAAATTGAAAGAAACTGATTTTGATTGCCTACTTTCAATTTATACAATCTACACCAAACATGCCCTTGTATCTTAAGTGAAATCTTATCAAAAAAATGATTAGTCATAATCCGCTAACTTTGATTGTATTGCGGAAAAAATTCCTAGTAGGATCCATGTATTGAAAAGAGATAACTTTAGGGTATGACTACAGATAACTACACACATTTAAGAGGAGTTTAATTCGTTAGTTGAGAGTTGTGTCAAATGATTAATCATAATCCACTAACTTTGGTTGTATCGTGGAAAAAATTGCTAGTAGGATCCACGTATTTGAAAGAGATAACTCCAAGGTAGGACGAGAGTTTAATTTCTTAGTTGAGAGTTGTGTCAAAACGCAAGTCTTGAAAACCAATGTGCCACCACTTTAGTGAAGTTTGATGTGTACTTACTGAATTTAATTAAGTGTAAATTATATTAGAGAAAATTAGTGATAAATATTTAAGAGCAAATTTCACTTGATCTTCCTGTAGTTTGGGTCAAGTACAGTTTATTCCCTAACATTCAAAAATCATCACATAACCCCCATGTGGTTTGTGAATCAAAATGCACCATTAACCTTTTCATCTAAGTTAATTGGCAGTGATATTGATGGGCTGATTTGGTGAGTAAGCCATTATTTAAGACATAAATATCCTTTTCATAGATTCAAATTTACAAAAGAATGCCATTGTTCTTTTCATCAAATTTTTTTTTTTTGGATACAGATCTTTCTCTCTAATTTTTTTTTATTTATTATTTATATAGATCTTCCTCTCTACTGTGTGATTCTCTTTTAATGTCCAATTTTCACATTGTAGACTAGTTAATCCTTGTGAAGTTGATTCCCATCTTTATCTCTCTATTTTGTTTGAAACTCATTGTATATACAAGTATATGTATATACAAGTGTATATATAAAAATATATTTATATACAGACATATGCATATGATATTTTTATATATGTAATACATATAATGTGTGTGCATATACTCTTTAGAAATTTTTTAATTTCACTTGCAAACTGTATGTATATATGGATTGGGTCTGATATGTACATATATGTATGTATGTACACATAATAAAAAAAAATGGATTTGAATTTGTATATGTGAATTGGGTTTATATATGATTAGAAAAATGGGTTTGGATTTGTATATGTGAACTGGGTTTGGATTTGTCTACAACAAAATGATCTCTCTCTTAAGAGATGCCGAATAAACCAGCCAAATCGCAGGCACGGTGCATTGGTTTGCGGCCACGAACAAATATGCTAGCTCAGCTGCTATTTTGGACTTTTGAGCATTGAAACACTCCATTTTTCTTCCACGATCTGCTCCATGGTTTAGCAGACAAGCATCCACTCTATTTGTATATGTGAATTGGGTTTGTATATGATCAAGAAAAAGTTTGGGCAGTTAACTCGGTTTGATATGTATATATGTATATATATGTACATATGATCAAGAAAATGATGAATATGAGATTGTATATGTATATATATGAATATGTATGTACACATGATCAAGAAAAAGATGAAGATGAAGAAAATAGAGAGAAGAAAAAGATGAAGATGAGGATATAATTGTCAATTTACAACTTCTATTAACAGAAGTTAGTGTGCATTTCAATCTAGTAACCACATAGGGATTATGTGATGATTTCCAAATGTTGGGGGTAAACCGCACCCGGCCCAAACCACAAGGAGGTAAAGTGAAGTTTGCCCTAAATACAATTTAAAGGAAAGGCACAAACAACCCATTTGTACTAGCAGGACCAGGACAACTTCTTCTGTGCTTAAGCTTGCTCTAGCTTCCCTTACGTCTTGTTGTGCGCCAAGATGAGTGGTAACCCAATGGTTGACCAACAATAAACAATGCATACCGTTCTTTCCGCACCATCAGAATATTTTGGTGAGAGGTCATTTTACTTGTTTTGAAGGGTATTTTGTATAGCGATCCCGACTTTTCCCTGTCATTTATTGTATTCCAGATTCGAGTTCCATGATTGTTAGTTGTTGTCTATGTCTTGTTCCCATCCTTTAATTCCTTGTATTTGAGTTTTGGGATGTGTTGGGCGAGTTTGGAACAGGTTGGTTGTGTGTTGAAACAAATAGTTACTGTCCAGGTTTTTCCTTCTTCGCTCAAGCGAGGCTTTTTGCCCTCGAGCGAGCCTTGGGTGTCTGCCTCTTCGCTCGAGCGAAAACTCTTACGTTCGAGCGTGCGTCTGTTTCTCTGTGAAGACCTGAAAGTTGGTATCCTTCGCTCAAGCGAGCCTTCTTGCGCTCGAGCGAGACTTGTGTTTTGTGTTCCTTCGCTCGACCGAGCACTCTTGCGCTCGAGTTTGCATCTGCGTGAGTGGCAGACCTGAAGCTTCGCATTGTTCGCTCGAGTGACGCTTCTTGCGCTCGAGCGAGGTATTTGTTGTGTCTGGTTGCTTAAGCGACAAGTCCTTTGCTCGAGCGAGCCTCGTATATATCAGTTCGCAGCAGCGGGTTTTTAGATCATTTTTTCATCTCCTTTTCATTCCAAACCCTAAATCCGGCTGTCTCTCTCTCTCTCTACAAATACACCTTGTTCTTAGGTCTTTCTACCCTAGTCTCTTTGTAAGAAAGCTAGAGCATTGCGTGGGCTTCACTTTGATCCGAAAAAGTGTGGATTTGGAGCATCATGAGTTTCCTTCTCCTTCTCCTTTGAGCTTCTCCATTTGAGGTAGGGATAAACTACTCTTTTTTTATGAGTTTTAACATAAATATTAGTCATTTTGCATAAATGGTGAGATTTGGAAATTTTAGGAAGTTAGGGTTTTGAGTTTGAAATTAAGAAAGAGGGGTTTTCTATTTTGGGGCTCCATTGAGTATATGAGGTCTTGAAATGGGGTTATACGTGTATAATTGATGAAATTTGGCCTTGGGTGCAATATTTGAGAAAGGGGGATTAATGCCCTAATTTGAATTGAATAAATCGTTTGTTTAATTAATGAAGTCAATTATGGAAATATGAAATTGATATGGAAATTAAGGAATTGGGGAAAATTGTGATTATGTGGTGTAGTTGGATTGGTAAATCACTCACCCATGGGAAAGTTAATAAATTATCTGTTTGATGAATTTATTTATCTGTTTAGAAATAACTATTTTGGGCTATCGGTGGAGGATAGCCATGATTGTTGTAGAAACTGCATGATGATTAGGTGAATTGGAACTAATCACTTGGTTGATGTCATTGAATATGACGGTTGGATATAAATATTGAATATGTGAATTGTTGGGTCATTGTAGACACCACATTTTTGATTGTCCTCAAGACTTGGACGTCATCGTTTAAATACTCGATGATTATCCATGTTCGTGTTCATTTTGAGTTTCTGAAGGTCTCGGCCGTGCGCCTTGCCTTGGAGCCTCTTAACTTGTCTGTTTTGTGCTTGGTTGTGGACCCAGGGCTTGTGTCTTTGCTTCTGGGGGGAAGAGGGTGGCTTGTCGGCAGCCATACAACCCATCGGCCAGGGCTTGTGTCCATCGGCCATTAGTGGTGGCCGGTCGGCTACACTGATGGCCGGTCGGCCTCCTTAATAGCCAGTCGGCCACTTGTGTTGGCCGAAAGCCTTTTTTCTGCTTTTTCAGATATTTTGTGTGCCAGCTGTGGGACACTGAAGCCATCCTCCATACACATATATGGAGGGATGGAAACAAGCTTCTAGCTTCGCAAGGAAGCTTTGGCTTGCTTTGTTCTATATAAGGGGAGCTGCCTCCCTCATTGCAGGGGTTCTGAAAATTTGGAGACAAAAAAATACCTCTATCTCTAGAACTCTCTCTCTCTCTATATTGCTTGAAAGTGAGTGTTCTTCACACATTTTGCCTACAACCCCTTAGCCCAACCTCTTGACCTTGGAGCTGAGATTCCATAGGACTTGTTTGGACATCCTAAAGTTGGTTTTGGCTTAGAAAAGCTGCTGGTTTTGCTGTTCTTCAAGGGTGAGGCCTATACCCTCTTCAAAGCTTTATTTTAATTGCTTGTTTGGCCATTCTTGCATGCTCTTTTAGGCCTTACTTTCAACTAAAAAAAGTCTTGTTTTGAAGTGCTTAAAATGGTTGTTTAAGGCTTTGTTTGAGTTAGGGGTGGTTTACCCCCTTTGGTGGTTTGTTTTGCTTTGCTTTGTACTATCTCTTAAGGCCTTTGAGTTCATCTTTGTTTGGCCTTTTAGCCACTGAAATCCAGTGGATTTTCAGTGGTAGAAATGTGGTTTTGAGGTCCAAAATGAGAGCGGGTGGTCCCCCCTCCTCTTGTCTTGCTTCCATGCCTTGTTGGCCTCATACTTGAGCATATTTTTCTAGCATGTGTTGGCTTGATCTTAGCCTATTTTTGGTCTCATTTCAGTATGTTGTAACTTTGTTTTGGCTTGGTTGAGTCACCTTATGCATGCTTCATACACTTGTGGTGTAATCCTTGTTCACTAGCCTAACATGCTTCATGAGTTAGCTTGTTATTTTAGCATGTATTGGCCTCACTCTAGCATGTTTTTGGTGTTATTTTGGCATGTTGTAACTCTGATTTTGGTTGGTAGAGCCACCTTTTGCATGCTTCTTACACTTGTAGTGTAAACCTTGCTCACTAGCCTAGTATACTTGGTGTTTTGGTCCATTATTCTAGCATGTTTTGGCTCCACTCCAGCAAGTTTTTACTCTTGTTTTAACATGCTTTAGCTCTGTTTTGAGGCTTCTTGGTCGTATGATGCTTGTTATGTATGCTTGTGCAATAGCCTTGAATAGTTTTGAGTTTTGAGGTATCTTGCATGCTTGGCTTGAAGTATTTGCATGTTTTGGCATCATTTGGCATGTTATTTCAGAGCATATAGTGTTGTCATACTTCCATGTTTTTCACTCTTTAAGTGCTCTTGAGAGTTGTACCTTTATGCCTTGTTTGTGAGTCATTACACGAGCATCATTTTCTTGCCTTTCAAGCCATCATCTCAGGTCATTTTGGCCACTGTTTTGGCATGCATAAGGTTTGTTTGGGGCTGGTTTGGTTATTTGAGCATTGTCTTGCATGCCTCTAGTGTAATACACTTCATTAGCTTTGATGCTTAGGCCTTTCAACATGCATTACATGGGTTGTTTGCATGATTTTAAGTCATTTAGCATGACATTTCAGTCCTGGAACATATGCCATTGCACTCCATGTATCACTCTTTCAATGACTTTGAGAGTTGAGCATTGTGCCTTGTTTGTGGCTCAACATGTATACATGTTTGTCTGGTCCTTTGAGCTTTCATTTCAGCATGTTTTGCCACTGTTTCGGGCATGATGTAACTCTGTTTTGAGCTGGTTGGGTTGTTTGAGGATTGTGATGCATGCTTATAGTGTTATCCTCTTCACTAGCCTTGGTGCTCTTCCCCTCCCCCCCTAACAATGCCATGCATGCATTACTTGCATGATAGAGTCTCATGCATTCCATATTTAGCATGTTGTTTGCATGTGTGTTGCATTGCATTGTGTTTGGATCGGAAGTTGATCCAAACACGAGAAACGAGGGGCGTTTCATACTTGAAGTGATGAAACACGCCTCATTTCTTTGTCGCCGTCCCCCTTGATTGTGCATGATAGGGTGGAGGCCTCTCGAGTCCTATATGTTATTTGTGCATTCATCAACATTGTGCAAGCTTGACTCTTTGGCCATTATGCATTGAGATGCGTGATTGGTGGCTTGAGAGCCGAGCATTACACTCTTTTGAGCTTGAGACATGATAAGGAGTGTAGTTGCACACACATTCCCTTGCAAATACACTGCCACGCCTCTGTTTGTGCTCTGTTGTGGCAAAAGGAGAAATTGCAGGAAGCAGTGGCCGACCGGCCATCAAAGCTGCCGATCGACCACCAAGGTTGCCGATTGGCTATCAAAAGTGGCCGATGGCCATCAACTTTGGCCGATGGCCATCCCTCAGCATGTTCCTAAGGTGGGTCAGAAGCATTCTGAAAGTTGGCATAATTTTTAGAAGTACAGAAGTGTGCAAACAGAGGCATCTTGAGCAAGGCGGTGGATTTCCGGGAGGACGTGACCGAGCATGCATCCTTCATTGTTCAAGGCGGAGCTGTGGCAGCCTAATTTAGATGCTTTTCATACTTAGTTGGTTTTGTAACTTAATTAGTTGGATTAATTAGTTTTGGTTTGTAATAATTAGCTTAGATTAGCGTAGCTAGCTTAGCTTATTATTCGGATCCTCCGTCGAGAGGGCAATTGTTGTAATAAGTGTGCGTGTGTGTGATGCATGTCTTCCAACCCCATTTCTTTCTCCCTTTTACTTATCAGCTTATGATGGTTAGTTTAGGGCATATTTCAATTGGCATCCTTATGCTTGCATGCGTGCATCATTCATCTGTCTTGCATGCACCGGGCTCGGCGCATCATTCAAACTGCATTGTATTTCAATTCCTATTTTGAATACATGTATCAAATTGTAGCATTCATATGCCATCATAGAATAGCCGAGCCTATTTAGCTGCATTTTGCATGTGTTGCATTAGGTATTGTTGACATAGCTAGGATCATGCATTGATTACTAATTAGCTTCTGTTTTGGCTCGGAGTACACTGTGAGTATTTTTGCTTTAGCATCCTTGCATGTGTGTAAGTGTAGACACCCTATTTTTGACCGACCTTAAGACTCAGACGTCATCGATTGAATGCTCAATGATCACGCATATTTGTGCTCGTTTCGAGTTTCTGGAGTTTTCGGCTGAGTGCCTTGCCTCCGGGCCTCTGAACTCTTTGTGTTTTGGCTTGGTTTGTAGACCATGCCTTATTGCCCTTGCCTGGAGGGAGAGAGAGGTCAGTAGACCACTATTTTGTGGTCATAGACTACTTTTCCCTCTTGTAGGCTAGTTTCTGGTTTCTGAGCCTGCGGCCGAGCGCCTTGTCTCGGGACCTCTTAACGTTCTCCTATTGGCTTGGTTTTTAGACCATGCCTTGTTGCCTTGGTCTATAAGGAAACAGAGGTCTGTAGACCACTTTTTGTGGTGTAGACCACCTTTCCCTCTCGTAGAGCACTTTTTGTACCCGCAGACTAGTTTTCGGGGCTTCCGACTGCGTGCCTTGTCCCGCGAACTTTTGTCTTGCTTCCTTTTTGGTTTGGTTTGAACCAAACCTTGTTTTCCTTGCTTGGAGGGTGGAATAAGGGTGTAGACCAGTTCTCCCTGAAGACCACTTTTCTCTCCTGCCAGCAGTTTTCTGGTCCAACTGGTCTTGGTGGTCTTTGGACCACCTAAAGTGGTCGACAGCCATGCCACCACCCTCCACTCTTTGTGCAGACCAGCTTTCCCCCCTTGCCGACCACTTGTTGACCTTGCAGGCCACTTTTTGTGGTCAGTTGACTAGTGGGAGTGGTCAGCCGACCACCTCAACTGGTCGACACCTTTTCTGCATTTTTGCAGATATTTTCTTGCCAGCTGTGCTAGCCGTTAGGCACAGAAAGCATCCTCCATACACGTGTATGGAGGGATGGCTTGGAGCCTCTAGCTTGTTGAACAAGCTTGATGCATGTTTTTCTATAAAAGGGAGTCTTCTCCCTCTTGTCTCAGGTACAGAATTTTGCATTGGAGCTACAGATACATCTCTATCTCTATATTTCTTCCTTTGCTCCCTATTTGTGCTTAAAAGTGTAGTTTCTTCACACTTTTGCACACAAACACCTAGTGAAACACCACACTCTTGTTGCTGAGGGACCTGAGGGTCTTGTTTAAACTCAAGAGTTGGTTTTTGGCTTAGAAAAGCTGTTGGAGTTATTTCTTTGTTCTTGGTCTTCAAGGGTAAGGCTCTAATCCTTTTAAAGCTTTGTTTTGTTTAAGTCTTAGGCCCTATTTGCATGATGTTTTAGGCTTAACTTTCTACTGCAAAAAGCTTCATTTTCAAGTGTTTGAAATGTTTGTTTAAGGCTTCTTTGGTGTTGGGGTGGTCTACCCCCTCTTGTGACTTGTTTGGCTTTGTTTTGTGCTATCATTTTAAGCTATTGGGACCACTTCTTTTTGGCCTTCTCACCACTGAAACTCAGAGGAATTTCAGTGGTGGAAAGTGTGTTTTGAGGTTCCAAATAGGAGGGGGTCATCCCCTCTCCTTGTCTCTTGCATGCTTGTGTTGATGGCTCATCAAAGTAGCATGTTTGTTAAGCATGTGTTGGCTTGTTCTCAGCCTATTTTTTGGCCTTATTTCAGCATGGCATACCTCTATTTTAGCTTGGTTGAGTCACCCCATGCATGCTTTCTACACTTGTAGTGTAATCTTGCAACTTAGCCTTGTGTGCTTAATGCCTTGTTCCATCATGCTAGCCTAGTTTGGGTCTATCTCAGTAAGTTTTTGGTGTTGTTTTAGCATGCTATAGCTCTGTCTAGGGTTGGTTTGATTGCCTCTTGCATGCTCTTGCACTTGTAGTGCAATTCCACTAACTAGCCTAACATGCATCATGCTTTGGACCATCATTCTAGCATGTTTTTGGCTCCACTCCAGCAAGCTTTTACTCATGTTTTGCCATGCTTAAGCTCTGTTTTAAGTTGTTTTGGTCATGCATGCCTTGCTTTGTATAGCTATAGTTCAATCTTGCTCACTACCTTTGTGTTTTGAGTCCACTAGCATGCATTGCTTGAGCTACTTGCATGATTTAGCATCATTTGATATGTGATTTCAGTGCATGTAGTGTGGCCATACACTCACATGTGTCACTCTTTCAATGCTTTTGGAAGGTTGTGCTTTATGCCTTAAACATGAGCCAATACGTATGCCATCTTGCCTAAACTTTTGGGCTATCATATCAGTGTGTTTTTGGTCTTATCTTGCCGTGATACAACTTTGATTTTTGTTGGTAAAGTCATCTCATGCTTGGTTTTGGTAGGTGTAGAGTAATCATGCTCATTGGCCTTGCTTACTTGATGTTTTAGCTTACCATGCTAGCTTGTTTTAGCTATACTCCGTGCATGTTTTAGCCTTGATTTGACATGCTCTAGGACTGTTTTGGGTTGTCTTGGCCATATGGTTCATGTATTGCATAGCTATAGTGCAAGTGCCTATGCTAGTTTCAAGCTTTGTGCCTCCTAGCATGCTTCATTTGTGACATGTGCATGATTTGGCATCATTTAACATGATATTTCAGAGCATATAGCATTGCCATGTTCTCACTTCTTTCACTCTTTGAGTGCTTTTAAGGGTTATGCCTTTGTGCCTCACTTATGGCCTAACTTGTATGCATGCATGCCTAGGCTTTTGAGCTTCCATCCCAGCATGCTTTGGTCTTTGTTTTGGCCTAATTGAGCTCTGTCTATGGCTAGTTCTATCATTTGTGCCATGTATTGCATGCCTCTTGTGTAGTCCCTTTTGATAGCTGTAGACCGCCCCCGAGAACTCTCCGGCTCCGCGCTTGCGAGGGCGCGAATTCGTTTTGTTCTCTAGCTATTATAGTTCGGACTCAATGTCATGGTTCTGAATCTAATCTCACAAAGTGCAATGTGAGACGATAAATCACCAAAGAGTCCAAATCCGGCAAATCGTTTTGGAAAACTGATTTTTATAAAGAAGTGCCAAACATGGATTGCTTTGCCAGATACAGAGTCGCCACCTAAATATTTTATTTTGGGGAATTTAGGAAACCCTGACTCGTACCTAAGGCCACGTGTCCGTCATCACCAAAATTGCCTCGGCTCGGGAACTTGGGTACGAGAGGGGAAGGCCATGCAATGAGCACCCCCATTCGCCTGATCAAAGATCGGCCTGTATTAAGCATGATATTTTGTTTTTGAAAACACATACGTTCTTATTCCGGTTATTAACCTAGAATTTACTATGTGATGCGCACAGCATACAAGTATAGACTAGATCGCCTAAGTTGGAACAAAACATTACATGTTCGTTTGTTTGAAAACGGTTTAGAGGTGTTACTTGCAAGTAGGCTAAATTGCGGATTTCAATGAATTGTTCCAATTCAAGTAATCCAACCTTCACCCACAGGCATTCAAACAGTTAATCAACTAAGCAGTTAGCCTCATGGGAAATATGTTATCATAGCAAAACTAACACACATGCAGTATGCTAAAGCATAAACACTCACAGTGTACTCCAAGCCAAAACAAAGAACTAGTTAGAAATCATGCATGATCCTAGTTCATGTTTAAGATGGCTAATGCAACACATGCAAAAATGCAGCTAAAATAGGCTTGGCTATTCTAGGATGGCGTGTGAATGCAACAACTTGATACATGTATTCAACTTGGATTTGAAATACAATGCAGTTAGTATGATGCGCTGAGCCTGGTGCATGCAAGACAGATGAATGTATGCACGCATGCAAGCATAAGGATGCTAATCGAAATATGCCCTAAAACTAACCATCGTAAGCGGTTAAGTAAAAGGAAGAAAGAAATGGGGGTTGGAAGACATGCATCACACACACGTACGCTTATTACAACAATTAGCCCTCTCGATGGAGGGTCCGAATAAGAAGCTAACTAGCTAATCTAAGCTAATTAAACTAATTATTACATCACAATACTAATTAACTAACAAGCTAATTAACTAAGCTATTACAACACAACTTGAATAGTTAAACGCATTAACTAATTAGGTACAAAACCAAAGCATAAACTAGCTAAGCAAATTAGCTAAGTAAAGCGATAAATCAGGAGCCTCAATACGGGAAGTATGTGCATGCTCGGTTGCCTCGTTCGGAAATCCATCGCGATGCCCTGATTTGCCTCTGTTTGCAACTGTTCTCAGAACCTTGCACCAAGCTCCAGAAAGCTTCTAACTCACCTTGGGGACCTGTGGGAGGACTGCCGACCAGTTGTTGATGCTTCCAGCCACTGGCCGACCACTTTTTGTTGCTGCAGACCAGAAAAAGTGGTCGGCCAGCTAGTTTTTCTGGCTGGCCGGCCAGTTTTTGTTGCACTTCTCCAATTTGCTGCAACAGAGAGCAAGAAAGGGCACGACAATGTATTTGCAACATATGTGTGCACAACCACCCTCCCTATCATTTCATAAGCTCAAGGGAGTGCGGTTCTCAACCCTCGGGCCACCAATCACGCATCTCGATGCATGATGGCCGAGAAGCCAAATTGTACAATTCAATGTAAAATGAATGCACACATAAACACATAAAGCCTAGAACTTTATCATGATAGATCAAGAGCGTCGGCGACCGAGAATTGAGGCACGTTTCATCACTTCAAGTATGAAACGTCCCTCTTTTCTTGTGTTTGGACTAACACCTAATCCAAACAAATGCAATGCAACTCAAGCATGCAAACATGCAATGCAACTACATGGCATACACAATGCAATGTAAGATGGCATGCACAAGGTGAAGAACATGGCATACACAATGCAATGGACAACGTGGCATACTCAATGCAATGTAACATGATCAACTTAACAAAGCTAATGACATGTGAAGAAGGCTAATGCATGCATACATAAAGCAAGGCAACATAAGCATGCAACAACATGACAATGTAGGCATGCAAATAACATGAAAGCAAACATGCTCAATGGACTTAAACCAAAATGGACAGACCTCAATCATGCCCAAATCAGTGGCCATAACATCAAAATAAAGGCATGAAATGCAAAACAAAGCATGCACATGCATTAGCCCATCAACTAGGCCTAAGAGCACAACTCTCAAGAGTGCTCAAAGAGTGAGAAGCACGGGAGTGTAACAACACTAAAGGCTCTGAAATAAGGTATGAAATGATTCCAAATCATTCAAACAACACAAGTAAAGCATGCAAGAGTCCTTAAGGCATAAGGCTAGCAAAAAGCAACACATAGGAGGCATGCAAAACATGGCACAAATGCATGAACCAACCATGGACAGAGCTTAATTAGGCCTAAACAAAGACCAAAACATGCTGAGATGGGGGCCCAAGGATCTAGGCAAGATGGCATACATGCTAGGCCACAAACTAGGCAACAATGCATAACACTCAAAGGCACTTAAAGAGTGAATGAAGTGGGAACATGGAAATGCTACATGCTCTGAAATGACATGGTAAATAATGCCAAATCATGTACACAACACAAATGAAGCATGCTATAGTACCCAAAGCTTGAAGCTAGCATAGGCATTTGTACTACAACTATGCAAAACATGAAGCATATGGCAAGGGCAACCCAAAACAGTCCTAGAACATGTCAAAATGATACTAAAACATGTATGGAAGGAAGCCAAAATATGCTAGCATGAAGGGCATAAGGCATGGAATATGCAAGGCAAATAAGGTGGATTACACTACACCTATCAAGACCAAGCATGAGACGGCTTCGCCAACAAAAATCAGAGTTATATCATGGCAAAATAACCCCAAATACACATTGAAATGATAGCTCGCAAGCTTAGGCATGAAGGCATACGCAATGATTCATGTTTAAGGCATAAAGGACCAACCCTCCAACGCATTGAATGAGTGACAAATGCAAGTGCATGGCAACATTACATGGACTGAAATCACATGACGAATGATGCCAAATCATGGAAATAGGTCAAGCAATGCATGCTAGTGGACTTGATACACAAAGCTAACAAGCTAGAATGCATTATAGCTATACAAAGCATGGCATGCATGACCAAAATAACATAAATCAGAGCTAGAGTATGCTAAAACATGGACAAAAGCTTCTCAAAGTTAAGCCAAAATCATGCTAGAAAGATAGTCTAAAGCATGGCACACATTAGGCTAATTCATGGAATTGCATTACAAGTGCATGGAGCATGCATGGGGCTATCAAACCCAACCTTAACAGAGTTATGGCATGTTAAAACAACACCAAAAACCTACTGAAATGGACTCAAAACAACCTAGAAAGACATGCTACTTCATGAAGCATACAAGACTGGTTTATGAAATTTACACTACAAGTGTATTAAGCATGCATGAGGTGACAAAACCAAGTTAAAAAAGTGGTATGACACGCTGAAATAACCCCAAATACACGCTAAGAATAAGCCAACACAAGCTTAATAAACATGCTCAAACATGGGGCATATGAAGTAAGTATTCAAAATACAAGGAGAGGGGATGACCCTCTCCTATTTGGGACCCCAAAACCATCTTTCCTCCACTGAAAATCCTCTGGATTTCAGTGGTAGAAAGGTCATGCAAAGGCTAGAACAAGAGCCAAAAGGGATGGCTCAAAACAAGGCCTAACAAGGCCTAAGAGGGGGTAGACCACCCCCAACACAAAAGTGACCTCAAACAAACATTTTAAGGACTGAAAAATAGAACTTTTTTCAGTTAAGAGTTAAGCTTAAATCAGCATGAAAATAGGTCTAAAAGCTTAAGCAAAACAAGGGGTTTTAAGGGTTAGAAACTCACCCTTGATGATCACCTTCAAAGCTGCAACTCCAGCACACTTTTTGAACCAAAACCAGTCCAAAAACTTCAAAAACAACTTCAAGAACCTCAGCAACAAGAGTAAGGTGTTTGAGTGTGTGTTTGTGTGTTAAAGTATGATAAAACTACACTTTTAAGGCACAAAATGAAGAACAAGAGCAAGATAGAGACAAAAGTGTATCTATATCTTCCAAGCCCAAAAAACTGAACCTGGAGAAGGAGAGGGGAGGTTCTCTCTTATAGAGAACCAATGCTCAAGCTTGTTGGACAAGCTTAGGGTTCAAGGCCATCCCTCCATACACGTGTATGGAGGATGGCTTTAGTGCTCTCCAGCTGTGCCAGCTGGATGAAAATATCACCAAAAAGGTGACAAAAAGCAACGACCACGGCCAGCTACTTGAAGTGGTCGGCCAACCACCACAAGTGGTCTCCCAAGACAACAAGTGGTCGGCCATGGTGGGAGAAGGTCTAGAGCATGAAAACAATGCAGTGGTGTGGTGGTCGACCAAAAAAGGTGGCCCAAAGACCAAGAAAACCAGTTGGCCGACCAAAAAACTGGCTGGCGGGGAAAAAAGTGGTTTCCAAGGGGAAAAACTGGTCTCCCACCCTTGTACCACCTTCCAAACAAGGAAGACAAGGTTTTTGCCAAAAACAAACCAAAACGGATGCAAGATGAAAGTTCGGAAGGCAAAGCGCGCAGCCGAAAGCCTCGGAAACTAGTCTACCGGCACCAAAAGTGGTCTGTGACCACAAAAGTGGTCTCCCGGACCACAGTGTCCCTCTATGCAGAGGCAACAAGGTATGGTTCAAAAACCACACCAAACGGAGAACGTTAAGCGGTCCCGAGTCAAGGCGCGCGGCTGAAGGCTCTGAAAATCGGAAACTGGTCTCCAAGCGCGAAAAGTGGTCTACGACCACAGAGGTGGTCTACAAGACCTCTCCCTCCCTCCAGGGAAGAGAAACAAGGTTCGGTCCACAAATCAAGCCAAAGCACAAAGAGTTCAAGGCCCGGAGGCAAGGCTCCCAACTAAAACTCCGAAACCTCGAAACGAGCACGACATGCACTATCACCGAGCGCTCAATCGATGACGTCTAAGTCTTAAGGTCGGTAAAAAATGGGGTGTCTACAATAGCCTTGTGCCTTAGGCCTTCTAGCATGCTATGCTTGTGTTGTTTAGATGATTTGGCATCATTTAATACTTGATTTCAGAGTATATAGTGTTGTCACACTTCCATGTTTATCACCTCTTCATCATGTTTGAGAGTTGTGCTCTTATGCTTAGTTGATGAGCCATTGCATGAGCATCATTATCTTGCCTTTCATGCCATCATTTTAGAGCATTTTGGCCTTTATCTTGGCATGCATGAGGTCTATTTGGGATTGGTTTAGTCCATGGAGAATTGCATTACATAGCTCTTGTGTTGCATCCTTCACTAGCTTTTATGCCTTAAGCTTCTAAACTTGCCATGCATACATTGTTCATATGTTGGAATCTTGTGCATGCCATTAGCATTGATAGGTTGATCATATTGTCGCATTGCATTGCGTTTGGATTGAATGTTAATCCAAACACTGGAAATGAGGGACGTTTCATACTTGAAGTGGTGAAATGTGCCTCATTTCTCGGTCCCCGACCCTCTTGATCATGCATGATAGAGGTTAAGGCCCTTATGTGTTATTTGTGCATTCATTGACATTGAATTGTGCAAACTTGGTTCTCGGCCATCGTGCATTGCGATGCTCGGTTGGTGGCTCGAGAGTCGAGTACCGCACTCCCTTGAGCTTAAGAAATGATAGGGAGGGTGGTTGTGCACACATACCTTGCAAATACACTGCTGTGTCCCTTCTTGTTCTCTGTTGCAGCAAATTGGAGCTTGGCAGGATTTTCTGGTCGGCTAACCAGTAAAAGTGGCTGGCCGACCACTTTTTCTAGTTTGCAGCATGTGTAAGTGGTCTACAGGTGGTCTACAACACCATTAAGTGGTCGGCAGCCTTCCTGGAGGTCTCCATGATGGAGTGGAAGCTATCTGGAGGTTTGTGCAGTGTTCTGAAATCAAATGCAAACAGAGGCAAGTTGGGCCATAGTAATGGATTTCCGAACGAGGCGACCGAGCATGCATGCACTTCTCGTCCCGAGGCTCCTTTTAATTGCTTTGCTTAGCTAGTTAACTATTTGGTTTTGTACTTAATTAGTTAATGCACTTAGCTATTCATTTGTGTTTGTAATTAGTTAACTTGTTAGTTAATTAGCTTTGTTTTGTAATAATTAGTTTAATTAGTTTAGATTAGCTAGTTAGCTTATTATTCGGACCCTCCGTCGAGAGGGTGAATTTTGTAATAAGTGTGCGTGTGTGTGATGCATGTCTTCCAACCCCCATTTCTTTCTTCCTTTTACTTAACCGCTTTCGATGGTTAGTTTTAGGGCATATTTCAATTAGCATACTTATGCTTCGCATGTTTGCATTCATTCATCTGTCTTGCATGCACCGGGCTCGGCGCATCATACAAACTGCATCGTATTTCAATACCAATTTGAATATATGTTATCTAGTCACATTCACATGACATCTTAGAATAGCCGAGCCTATCTTAGTTGCATTTTTGCATGTGTTGCATTAGGCATCTTAACATAGCTAGGATCATGCATGATTTCTAACTAGTTTCCTGTTTTGGCTCGGAGTACACTGCAAGTGTTTATGCTTTAGCATCCTTGCATGTGTGTAAGTGACTGCCATGATAGCATGCTTGCCATGAGGCTAACTGCTTAAGTGTTTTAACTGCATGAATGCCTGTGGATGAAGGCTTCATTGCTTGAATTGGAACAATTCATCAAAATACAAGTTTTAAGCCCACTTGAGGTGGCAAAATCATGTTTTTCTAAGCCCACTTGAGGGTGGCAAATCCGCGTCTTAGCCTACTTGCAAGTAGCACTTTCAAATCATTTTCAAACAAACAAACATAAGATGTTTTGTTCCAAATCGAGTGATTTAGTCTATACTTGTATGCTGTGCGCATCACATAGTAAGGTTAGCTAATAAACCGGAAAAAGAACACATGTGTTTTCAAAATAACATATCATGTTTAGTAGAGGCCGATCTTTGCTCGGGCGAGCGGGGGTGCTCATTTCAGGACCTTCCCCTCTCGTACCCAAGTTCCCGAGCCGAGGCAACTTTGGTGATAACGACAAGTGGCCTTAGGCACGAGTCAGGGTTTCGTAAATTTTCCCAAAACAAAATATTTAGGTGGCGACTCTGAAATTTGGCAAAGCAGTCCATGTTTGGCGCTTTTTGATTAAAATCGATTTTCCAAAATGATTTGTCGGATTTGGACTCTTTGGTGATTTATCAGTCTTACATTGCACTTTGTGGGATTAGATTCAGAACCGTGACAGAAGTCCGAACTGTAGTAGCTAAGAACTACAATTCGCGCCCTCGCGTGTGGAGCGGAGTTCGGGCGGTCTACAGTAAGTGACTACCATGATAGCATGCTTGCCATGAGGCTAACTGCTTAAGTGTTTAACTGCATGAATGCCTGTGGATGAAGGTTTGATTGCTTGAATTGGAACAACTCGATGATTGTGAGTTTTAAGCCCACTTGAAGTGGCAAAATCATGTTTTTTTTTTCTAAGCCCACTTGAGGGTGGCAAATCTACGCTTTAGCCTACTTGCGAGTAGCACTTTCAAACCACTTTAAAAAATGAACATGAGTTGTTTTGTTCCAATCGTGTGATTGAGTCTATACTTGTGTGCAGTGCGCATCACAGTAAGCTAGCTAATAACCGGAATAAGAATACATGTGTTTTCAAAAGCAACATATCATGTTAGTAGAGGCCAATCTTTGATCGGGCGAGCGAGGGTGCTCATTTCATGACCTTCCCCCTTCGTACCCAAGTTCCTGAGCCAAGGCAACTTTGGTGATGACGGACACGCGGCCTTAGGCACGAGTCAGGGTTTCCTAAATTTTCCAAAATAAAATATTTAGGTGGCGGCTCTGAAATCTGGCAAAGCAGTCCATGTTTGGCACTTTTGATTAAAATCGATTTTCCAAAACGATTTGCCGGATTTGGACTCTTTGGTGATTTATTAGTCTTACATTGCACTTTGTGAGAGTAGATTCAGAACCGTGACAGGAGTCTGAACTGTAGTAGCTAAGAACAACAATTCACGCCCTTGCGCGCGGAGCGGAGTTCGGGCGGTCTATAGTTTCTGGCGACTCTGCTGGGGATTTAGAGAACTTGACTCGAACTCATGATATGTTATTTTGTCTACACTTATGTGTTTCTTTGCATTGCATTTGCATTGGTGCGCCTAGGACACCGTGTTTGCCATCTGCTATTCCTGAGCGGTTTGCCAGAGGCTTGCTTGAAAAAGCATGCCATAAGGCAGACCGGTTACCGGCATTGCCATGATGGGAACACAAACCTCAGTTTTTACCGAGGCACCCTTTTTGACCATTCGACCTAGTGCATATCGGAAGCCATAGAGATCGTTCCAAACTAGGATAGGTTGCTTACCCGATTGTAGGTTGTTTGAAACCACTGCGTGCGTAGTGAAACCCTAGCTCCTGACAAGATAGGACAGGGAAACCCTACCCCTCTGTAGGGGTGTTTTGGCTCTCATTTGCTTGCTATGTGCTTTTAGAGTGTGTCTCTACAGGAATGCATGTATCAGTTTGCAAGTCTGGGTATCAGTCTGAGGACATTAGTATTTGGAGGTATCAGATTTGAGGCAGTGATTTGGGGGCAGCGATCAGTGTTTGAGAACAGTTCTTTCAACTTGTGATTATCAACTGTGTGTTGTGTTTATTTAAGCTGAAATGCTGTCCGTTTTTCTGCTTGTTGTTTCCTTATTTTGCTTTATTTATCTTTTTGCAAGGTAGTATTGCATCAATGCTTCTGAAGAGGCAGTTTCCCCCAAAGCATTCTGGGTTAGAGGTAGAAGGCTTTCCCGATCTGAGGATCTAGTTAACGAACAACCAGTGTTTGTGTCATTACCCCCGGTTACGAGACGGAGGTCATCTAGGCACAGATCACCAGTACAGCGGTTACCAGTTCAGAGGTCTTTGTCTACTCCTCCTGTGCACAATAGGGATCAGATTTTTGTTTCTCCCGCAGAGAGGGAACATACACCGGTTCAGTCAGATCCACACTTTACAGTCGAAATGGAGGACATGATGCGTCAGCTCCAAGAGACCATGCAGGCCATGCAGCGAGATGCAGCCCGCCAGGCAGAGGTTGTATCCCAACAGGCAGAGCTGATTGCCAGGCTCCAGCAACAGCAGCAACCGCAACAAGTCGGAGCATCTGCTTCGCATCTACCCCCGCCCCCACCTAGAGTTCCAACACTCGGGGATACTGCAAACGTCCAGGAAGATGCGGACGCCCCAACAGGACTAGTTCTGCCACCAGTTCTACCGCATATTTCAAAGACACCGGCATTCTCAACAGATACACCGTTTGAATCTGAGATGGACCCGACCGCTCTGAAGATGAGTAAGCTTGAACAACTATTCAAATGGGCCCAAGGGGTCAATTCCATTCCAGACATAGAGGATGGTTACACCGACTCAGCGGTGACGTTGCCGGACTGATTCAAGATGCCCCATATAGACCGTTTTGACGGCTCGGGCGACCCTATGGTTCATCTGAGGCTGTTCTCGGATATTTTGCGCCTGATGGGCTTGACGAGACTCCAGAAACTATAACTCTTTGGCCGGACCCTGTCGGGTATTGCGGCCATTTGGTACACCAAGCTGGGAGGAAATGGCTGAGGCCTTTGTCGCACAATATTCATACAACACCCAGATTGAGGTCACAACCCCGTGATCTTGAAGCGACCAGGCAAGAGCCGAAGGCAAGCTTTTCTGACTTTGTCACTCGATGGAGGGCCAAGGCCTCCATGATGACAACTCGGTCATTGGAGAAGGATCAGATAAGGATGGTTGTGCGCAATCTTCAACCCAAGCTGATGCAAAAAATGATCGTCTTACCCTTTCCCACCTTTGCGGATTTACACAAGATTGGGGTACAGATTGAGGACGCCATGAAGCAAGGTCTGATTAACCACGAGAGAGAGCAGCCCAAGAGGGCGTTTACCCGCGGTTCGAATGCAGTTACCAGTAGTAGTGCAGCCGCTAGAACTTCTGATGTTGGCATGGTCACCACCACCACTCGAAAACAGCTACAGCTACACCCTTCACCGGTGCGTCCGGTACCAGCTCACAAACAGCCAAATACCCACCCGGGCCAGAGGACTTTTACCCCCTGCATATGCCTTTGTCCAAAGCCCTTGGGGTTCTAATTAGAAAGGGGCACCTGAAGCCTCTGGAACCGCGCCTACTACCAAATAACCTCTCATCAAGCCATAACCCAGCCAAATATTGTGCCTTTCACCAACAGCACGGTTATGACACCGACCAGTGCTTCAGACTACGTCATGAGATTCAAGATCTCATTGACAACAAGGTGATTGCACCTCCCGACAAACCAAATGTCACCACCAACCCACTCCCACTACATAACCAAGCTCCACCACCCAAACATATCAACTTGATCCAAACCACGGCCATTCCATATGACCTAAGCATATATATCACACTCTCCCACTTACCCAAGCCTGAGGTGTTCATCCCAGACAGCACGAACTCATGGATGTTGAGTGCCTCCCAAACCCAACCTGAACCGGTGATGATGACTGTCGAAGACAGAACCGGGATGACTGTAGAGGCAGATGGGAATGTTGATTCAGAGCCTGAGGGATCTGGGAGCTTTGTATACAACCCGAGTGGTTATATCACATCAAACCGATCAGTTTAAGCCGATGGTAGAGTTGCCGGTTGGGTAGAGATCAGTGTGGTTCGGGAAGATGGACCAAGTCAGGGGTTAGATGACCTAGCAAAGCTGGAAGAGGATATTGCTAATCTGTAGTTCTTCGACGAGCAGGACTCAGGGGAGTGTACATCAACTGGTTTGACTTGGATGGATCAGTAGAAAATACGGGGTGGCTCAGCGACGAGCCAAATGTGGTTGAGGTGTCTCAATCAGAACAGGGGCAATCAGAAGCTGAAATATCAGCAGTGGCCAGAATGGCCGAGAATCAGGGGAAATCGCCGGAGAGCACCGGTGCAAAGAATTTTGCTCGGGATTCGGGCAGTTTGAGTACAGTAGATACTGAACAGGATGCTACATTGAAGCGTCTTGAGCAAGAAAAGATCGAGGATCTTGAGAGGGCTAGGAAGGCCAAGGCCCCTGTGGGGACGGAATATGCTATGAGCACAGAAACAGTTGCAATGGAACTGGACAGCTGTCTGTCGGTTGCCGACGGGATGTGGTGGGAAGACGACGACTTACGTCTTGCCCACACCGATTGTAGACGTCCCCGAATGCCCCGGAGGGTTAAGTCCCGTTCCGTTTCATATTGGGTTCACTACAGTTCGGACTTAAATTGTCACGGTTCTTAATCTGAACCAAAGAGTCCAACTCTGGCAAATCGTTTGAGAAAAACAGATTTTTGAAAGTAGTGCCAAACATGGACTGCTTTGCCAGATACAGAGTCGCCACCTAAATATTTTAAAATGGGAAATTTAGGAAACCCTGACTCGGTGCCGAAGGCCACGTGTCATCGTCATCACCAAAGTTGTCTTGGCTAGGGAGCTGGGTACGATCGGGGAAGGTCAGCTATGAGCACCCCCTTTCGCCCGGTCCGAAGACCGGCCTCTAACTAACCGTGATATTCGATTTTGAAAACGTTATGTTTCTATTCCGGTTATTAGCCTAGAAATTACTATGTTATGCGTACAGCAAACAAGTATAGACTAGATTGCCTAATTTGGAAATAAGCATTGCATATCCGTTCGTTTTGAAAGCGTTTCGAAATTTGCTACTCTCAAGTAGGCTAAAACACGGATTTCAACGAGTTTTTCCAACTCAAGCAATCCAACCTCCACCACAGGCAATCAAGCAGTTATATCACATAAGCAGCTAGCCTCATGGTAATTATGCTGTCATGTTAACATTCACACGCATGCGATATGCTAAAGCATAAATACTTACATCGTACTCCGTGCCAAAACAAAAACTAGTTAGCAAACATGCGTGCCCTAGTTCATGTTAGAGTGACTAATGCATCGCATGCAGAATGCAATTAGGATAGGCTCGGCTAACCCTAAAATGGCATGTGCAATGCAATCATTTGATGCACGTATTCAAGTTAGATTTGAAGATACAATGCGGTTTGTATGATGTACCGAGCCCGGTGCATGTAAGACAAATGTATGGATGCACGCATGCATTGCATAAGGTATGCTAAAATAAACGTGCCATAATCTACCATCATAAGCAGGTAAATAAAAGGGAAGAAAGAAGTGGGGGTTGGAAGACATACACACCACTCACACACGCTTATTACAGGTTTGCCCTCGCTCGGAGGGACCAAAAGAATATACAAATTAATTAACTACGCAAGCTAATTAAATATTACAAATTGCCTAATTAATTAACAAATTAAACACGCTAAGAAAAACAGTAAACCGCCTCGGGGCGAGGGCTCAATGCATGCGCGCTCGGATTCCGCTCGGAATTGCACTGCCATGCCTAGCCTGCCTCTGTTTTCCCTGCTTTGCTCATCTGAAAACTGCCAAAGTCTCAAGGATGCCTCTCTGGATACTGGGAATCATCACCGGCCAAGTAGAATGATCACCGGTAGTGAATTTGTGGTCACTGGCACAAAATTGATCCACCGGCCATCGATTGACTGCCGGTCGGCACTAAATACTGCCGGCCGGCAATAAGTTCCTGCAGAACCTGCAACTCACAGCAGCAGAGGGCAAAATCTTGCATGGCAATGCAATTCAAGCTATTTATGCACCAATCACACTCCCTATCATGTTAATGACTCAAGGGAGGATGTGCCTCGATTCTCGGGCCACCAATCACGCATTTCTATGCATGGTGGCCTAAAGGATCAAGTGTGCACTTTCATGTCAAATGAAATGCAAACAATCAAACCAAATGAGGCCCAATTCCTATCACCCAATCAAGGAACAAGGCATGCATGTCTATGTGTGCAATCCTAAACATGTCAACTAGTATGCAACATGGGATGCAAACAAGAATGCTAGTATGCAAACACACATACAAGGCAAGCATGCAAACCAACCAAAGGGGCGGACTTAAACATGACTTAGGCAACTCCAAATAGGCCCAAAATCAGTAGCCAAAGTGCCCAAAAAGGAAGGCTAAGCACACACACATGCATGCACATGTTAAGGCACAAACCTGAGCATTAAACAAGCAACTCTCAAACACACTTGAAAGAGGCTAAACATGGACAATTGGCATGGAATGAAAAGCTTCAAAAACATGTCAAAATGTGGTGCCAAACCAACCCAAATGAGCCAAGCATGAGCATGCAAGCATGGTCCAAGTACTTGAGGCAAGTCATAAAGCCTTGAAGCACATTTAGTATAACAAACACGGCATGCATTAAACAACTAAAAACAGATTTTTAGCATGTTAAAACAAGGCCAAAGGACTACTTAGATGGCATCTAAGTGGCTCAAATTCAAAGGCATGCACAATGGTCAAAACATAGGGCATACAACACATGCTCTCAAAGCAACAAAGAGGCAACTAAGGCAAGCATATGAGCATGCCAAAGGGACTGAAATTACATGTTGGATGGTTCAAACCACCAAAAATGATGCAAGCAACACAAGCTACACATTCACATACTTGAGGCGTATAAGCCCGGCAAGCCACAAATGCAAAGGAGCTATACTAAGCATGCCAAAATCGATCCAAACAACTATGGACAGACCTAAAGCATGGCAAAATAAGCATAAGAACTTCACAAATCTAAGCCTAAAACATGCTAAAACAAAGGCACACAACCTAAGGCATGTTAAGGGATCAAGGAGGCATTACATGGTAGGTATGCTAAGCATGCATGGTGTACCAAAACCAACACACAACATGATTATATTATGGCATAATAAGCATGAAATGCAGCCTATACATGATCAACACCACTTGAACATAGGCTCCCTCAAAGGCCGAAAATAGTCCCCTTCAAGGACAACAAGGAGAGGGGGTGGCCCTCCCCTTTTGGAGACTTCAAGGCACCATCTCTACCACTGAAATCCCTCAAGATTTCAGTGGTGAAGAGGCCCAAACACCAAAGCCTCGAAACTTGCACAAAATGGCACAAAATGGGGCCTTACAAGGCCTAAGAGGGGTCAAACTCCCCAAAGCACAAAACACTCTTAATAAACTATCAAGAGGGCCTAAAAACAGAACTTTTTGTATTAAACACTAAGCACAAAAACAGCTCTAAGATAGATAGAAATAGGATGTAAAAATGGGGAATAAAAGGGAAGTTTTCTTACCCTTGAAGACCACCTTCACAAATGATGCTCCAACAGCCCTTCTTGGCTTGAATCCACCTCCAAAACACTCAAACAAGCCTCCAAGGGTCTCAAGTCCAAGAGATAGTGTGTTAGTGTGTGTGTGTGAGCAAAATGCGCACAAAACACACACTTATGGAGATAGAAAATATATCTAACTCTAACCCTAGAACTCAAGCTTTTCCAAAGCTGTCTAAAATGTCTAACAAGTGTCTAACCCTAATGCCAGAGAAGACCCTCTCTTATATAGCAATTCCCTCTTGTAAAGCTTACAAAACAAGCCATCCAAGAGGGAATCTCTCCATACACGTGTATGGAGGGAATGGGTGGGTGCCAGCTATCACAGCTGGCACAAAAATATCTACAAAAAGTAGATGAATAGTGGTCGGCCACTCAAAATTGTCATTTTGACAAATTGAGTGCCGACTGGCAACAAAGAGTGCCGACCGGCAATATATATTGCGGTGGCAACAAAAACCAGCCGGTGGCCTCTAGCTAGTGCCGGTGGTGTGTGTGGGATGCCTCACAAGGCATTCCTGCCCCTCTAAGGCAAAACACAAATGTTTGGTGCAAAACCAGACACAAAACAATCGAGTTCGGAGATCCTGAGACAAGGCGCGTAGCCGAGAACTCTGGGAACTCCAAACGAACACAAACATGGATAATCACCGAGTGTTCAAGCGGTGACATCCGAGTCTTGAGGACGGTCAAAAATGGGGTGTCTACAATTGCCCCTCTTTGACAGAACTCGAAAGTCATAACAATGACGGGAGTGAATGTCAAAGCCCAGAGATGACCCATTTTTGACAAGGCCGAAGACTTGGATAGGCATGCAAGACAAACAAGGTATGCGCCCGAAGGCAGGGGCAAAATGCAAGACAATGCAAGAAGCCGAGCATAACTTATGATCATGCAAAGAGAGCTGTAATGAAGCACGCATGCAACAGTTATAGCTAGCATAACCAGACTACACTACAATGCAGAAAGGATGTAATAGAATTATGTAATTCTCTGTACGTCTCACTCGGAGGATACAATACCTGTGCGGCTCGTCCGGTTGCACCGGCCTCAAATGAACCGTACATACAATATCGTGCCTGAAAAGAAAGAAAACTTAACAGGTACGAGATTGTTAGCAACATGCATGACAATGCAATGATGAAATGCAAAATGATATGCAATATATACAAAACTATGTATAAACAATGCAAATGATATGCAATGCAATTGAAACTATGCAAACTAAATGCAGAGCAATTGAATCATGATTCAATCATGAGCGGTTCGAAACCACACACTTATGTCAAATAGATTGATGGGAGTAACAAGTCTGTCTACCATAGAACGATGTCTGAACTATGAGTGATGTAGACAGACACAAGGACGAGTATTGGATGGAATGACATAAGTGGGGTAACGACCCGCTGAGGAAAGAACAATGATCCTAAAGCCGGATGCAACGATTACACTACAATGCAATATATATACAGTGGATATGGCATGCAGCCAAACCAAATCTTGCCTAGGAAGGGCATGTACACATACAAGCCGCATCTAATCACAGAACTGTACGCGTGCAGAACTGTGTTTTGACGTGAAAAGTATGGACACATACCAGACCAAGCTCAACAAGGAAAGGCGCAAGCCATAAATGGGGGGGGGGGAATGCAGTGGATGCATGCAACTAAAATGCAATATATACAATATGCAATGGAATGGATATTTACAATGGATAAGTGAAGGCGAAACATGCGTATCGACGCAAGTGAAGAATGCACGACGGTGCGGGTGGAAGTGGAACGTGCGCGTCAACGCACGTGAAGAACGCACAACAGTGCGGGTGGAAGCAGAACGTGCGCGTCAACGCATGTGAAGAATGCACAACAATGCAGGTGGATAATGCGGTGAGTGCATGCAAACTATAATGCAATCTAGATGGGTGTTTACAAAAAATAAATGCATGACATATGCACTATATTACAATGGAATGCATGACATATGCATGGTTTTTTTTTTTTGAAATGCATGACATATGCAGTATACACAAATGATGCATGACATATGCAATATTTACAATGATGCATGACATGTGCATGTGTTTACAATGATGCATGACATATGCAATATGATGCAATGGCTGCGATTGCAGTTTTCCTATTCTCCCAACAGGGCGATATACTAGGTTGGTTCAGTATCCAGAACTGAGGCGTAGACACGCCGCCTCAACTTATGGGGCTTCCATACAGATTTCAAGCCGAGGGTACACCCTCTGGTATTTAAACCAGACTTTAGTCTCGGAAATCCCGAACCTTTGCGTTCTAGGCATGAGCCGTTCAAACTCTAGTTTTCACCGTCCCCATTGGTCTCCTAGGAACTCACCGCAACACAGGCTGGTGGCTTTACCAGACCACCGGAAGTCGTTCGGGCACGACAAACACCAAAAGAATTGCACCTTCAGAGGATTTAAGGTCTCCTAGACCGGGATGCAATGCATGACAATGCATGTTTCTTTTTGTTTTGTTTTTTTTTTTTGGAATGCGAATGATGCATGATGTTTTTCGAAATGCGCACCAACGCGCAGCTTTTGAGATGCATGCCAAATGCAATGAGGTGTGCACCTTAATGCACCGAAGGTCTTGCACCTCCTGAGGATTTAAGGTCTCCTAGACCGTGCGTGTTTAAGGTCTCGCCAGACCCGGGGGGCAATGCATGAATTGAGATGCGGTGCACAAGACAGTGCAATACGCAAGATCGCGTGATGGAATGCATGTACAATGCAATGAGATGCGCAAAACAGCGTGGTGCTTTGAGACAACGCGAATGAAGGTCTTGCACCTCCCAAGGATTTAAGGTCTCCTAGACCGTGCGTGTTTAAGGTCTCGCCAGACCCGAGGAACAAAACAATGCGATGTAAAATGCAAGTGAGACACGCATGCCATGAAATGAGGCACGCATGCCTCAAAGGTGCAAGACAATGCACATGAGACACGCGTGCCTCAAAGAAATGGAAAATGAAATGCAAATGAGACACGCATGCCTCAAGGAAGGGAAAATGATGCAAATGAGACACGCATGCCTCATGGGAGGGAAATGAAGCCAATGAGGTACGCGTGCCTCAAAGGATGCAAAACGCTGCAAGTGTGACACGCATGCCATACGAAATGTAGAACAATGCAAGTGTGATACGCACGCCACACGAAATGCAAAACGATGTAAGTGTGACACGCATGCCACACGAAACGCAAAACAATGCAAATGAACTCGAGTGCGCGACACCGCACGTTTTTTTTTGAAGCGCATGATAATGCAAAACAAGGAGATGCATGACAACACAAATGATGTGCGAAGCAATGACAACACGAATGATGTGCGAGGGGATGTATGTATTGAGGTGCATGACAATGCATAACAACGCTTGTAATAAAATGCATGACAATGCATGAGGGATGTACATGACGGTGCGGCATAACGCACCAGACAACATGATGAATGCATGCAACGCACGAGGGGCAACTTTTGAATCTTGTAAAAGGCAAAAGGATACAAAAGGATACAACATTGCATGAATTTGAGTGCCATGTACAGAGAAACGCAGTCCGAGGTCAAAACGGAGGCCGGTTGAGCGTCGGAGATACACTTTCTGCACTTTCTTGAGCTGTGAAGACCAAACACTACTCATATTGCCTAAACAAGGCTGTGGGAACACCACCGGCCGGGCTAGGAGGCCACCGGCTGTCCACCGGCTACAAAAGAATTTCATCGGCACAATATTATGCCGGCCGGCACAAAATGTTGCCGACCGGCAAAAAGTTGCTGAGTCGGGGCAGATTCGACTTTTCGCTTCGGGTTTTTAAAATAGGGTTTCTAAACCCTATTTTCTTATTTCCCTCCGCCGAAAACCATCTCTCCTCTCTCTCTAGAGCCTTTTTCTCTCCTCATTTCCTTATTTCTTTGCGTTCTCGCGCCTTTTTCGTCGTTCGATTCGCGAAGTTCATCGCGTTTCGAACATTTTCGACCGATTGAAACTTCGTTTCGCGCTCCTTTTCTATTTTCACCTTTTTGGGACTTGTTCCCTCGATTTCCTCTTCATTTCCGTGCCTTTTCACATTCCGACCTTTCCGGCCATTTTCCACCCTCCGGGGGTTGACTTTTCAGTTGATTCTTCGTATTCCGACCCGATTTTCATTCCTCGACCATTTTCTCATCATTCTCGATATGGCCGACGACATTCCACGGTGGGACCCCTCGGATCACGAGATGGATCCCGAGGTCGAGCTCTCCCGTTGAGCGAGCGCCCGTTCGACCCGGCGACCTACCGGCCGGCGATTCACGTTCTACCACCCGACGGACTGCCAGTTCAGGAGTTTCGACATGGCGTTGGACCCGAGCTGCTGCTACGCGAGCCTGCTCCTCCCACCTATCCTCCGGCGCTTCCGAGGTAACTTTTTTCTCTGCTTTACTTTCTGCAATGTAGAATGTTTAACTGTCAACTGCCATAGCTGTTGCATTCTTTAACTGCTTAGTGCCGATACACTGATACACTGTATATTGTAGTCGTACAATGCGTTTGCAACTGATTATCTGTTTAAGACTCACACGCGCACACACTGCACTAGCCTTGAACCACTCAAACCACGGCACACACCGTATTTCACTGCAAACACCACCCGTACCTGTTTGAATCTGAAAAACTTGCACGCATGCCACATTTGCACCGAGCCACACAAACACGCTGACGCATCACACGTTGTAGTTACTAAAAGCACACCGGCACCCGGTATCTGTTTGAATCTGATAAACTTGCACGCATGCCAAATTTTACTGATTTACTGTTTCCTCAAAACTGTACATTTTATATTGCTTCGCAATTATTTGTTTGAAAACAGGGAGATTCCCATACCATCCGCGGGTATGGGAACACTGTCGCTCGCGTGTGGTACGCCGAGCTTCCGACGCAGTTCGCCATATGTGGACCAGGCCGGCTTTGGCGTTTTGCAGGGGACTCTCCCAGCTTACGACATGCAGACCTCTCCTGCCGCTCTGGTGGAGAGGTGGTGGGACACCACCGATTCGTTTCACTTTTCTGCGACGGGGACATGACGATGACCCCTTATGATTTCTCGGTGCTCCAGGCATCGGGGTAGGGGGTGATCCGATCCCCTTTGATATTGACATGGATGAGTGGACCGCGGCTCAGGTCTACTTGCTTGGCGCGGCACCGCCTCTCGCGCGTCCCGGCTTCGTCCGGTACTCCTGGTTCGAGGTGCAGTTCGGGTCCAGCCCCTCTTTCGATGCAGCTCCGATGACCCCAGAGGCCGTGGAGAGATATGCACGCGGCTTCCTCATGTTCCTTTTGGGACGACCATCTTCGCCGACCGGGCGAACACAGTGCCTCTCTGCCTTCTCAGCGCACTGGTGGATGTCAGAGACATTTTGCATTATGACTGGGGTGGTGCCGCTCTGGCCACCCTTTATGGATATATGAGCTCAGCCTCCCGCGGCAGTGGACAGTTGCTCGGGGGTTACTGGCGTGCTTGGGAGGTACATTTCTTTTCTGCCTTTCATTTCGTTCTTTATTTTCTGTACTCTGCACACTGCACACACTGTAGTCTGCTTTACACTTGCTGTATACTGTACACACGGCACACACATACTCTGCTTTACACTGACTGTACACTGCTCACACTGTACACTCTACACAATACACTGTACAACGCTACTCACACTGTACACTCTGCACAATACACTGCACAACACTGCTCTGCTATTTCTGCCTTCTATTCTGTATTCTGCTTTATCTGATAAATGCACTGGTATTTATCTTGCAGTTGTGGGTTTATGCCTACTTTCCTAGGCTCGCTCCTGTACCCGATGCAGAGACCCCTCTGGTCGTCCCTTTTTCGTCGCTTTGACGGGAGATGCCGGAGGCCCGAGAGACCTTCAGCTTCTTCCGCCGCTACTTCGACACCATCACCCCTGCCGAGGTATGTTTTACTTGCAGTTCATTTAAGCTTCCTTTCCACTATATTTCAATAACAGTAGGTAACAAACTGTATTTCATTTTCAGATCACCTGGCAGCCTTGGGCTCCTTTGCCAGCCGTGGCGCGGGATCGGTTTGCCGGTGCCGATGAGACCTCGCGTTCCGGATTCTGCTCGAGGGCCCGGTCTGTCGGGCTTGGTACCTGGGTGAGCGTTTCTTGCGTCAGACCCTAGGCCTACCTGTGAGCAGATAGTCCCGGTGCACCCTCCTGAGCACATGCGGGATACTGAGAGGTTCACTGCCGAGCAGATGGCGGACTACACCATTGGCTGGGAGGCAGACCACTTCAGAGGCGAGGGCGATTACTCGGAGTACGTCCGGACCTTCATCATGCGACCTCTGAGCGGCGGCCGCCGAGTAGAGAGAGAGACCAGCGGCGCCAGCGGCTGGAGCAGGAGCTGGAGGGGAGCGCCGAGGAGGGCTCGAGTCCGTGGCAGGGGTGGAGTTCAGCGAGGGCGAGGGACCGGTTGGCCTGCTCTGCCCGCTGCATTGACTTTCGAGGACAGGGTGGGGCGACCTATCAGATCCCCTTTGCTCCTCCCAGCTGACCACGAGTTTGTCGGTGTCCCCGACTTGCCTCCGGTATGTATTACTGCATTCTTCATCTTGCACTGTTATTTCATTTCAGTTTATTTGATATTCCACAGAATATTGATGCATCTGATACTTTTGCAGGCGTCTTCTGAGTACACCCGGCAGTCATTGGAGATGAATGCCTCCATGATGGGGATGCTACAGCGGACATTCGACCTCCTAGCCCTCTACAGCATTCCGGTATGTTCTTCCTGACCACAGCCTCAAACCATACACAAACTGCTTTACATAATCTGATGCATAACACAACATCTGATAAACTGCTCACGGCATCTGATACACTGTACTCATACATTGCATTCTGCACTGATTCACTGTTCACAGCATACATACACTGTACTCATACACTGCATTCTGCACTGATTTACTGCTCACGGCATTCACACACTGTACTCATACACTGTATTCTATACTGATTTACTGCTCACAGTATTCTGATGTATTTGCCTTTCATGCTTTTTCAGCCTCCCTTCCAGATTCCTCCGGTGGGTGGCGCTCCAGCTGGACCTCCCATTTCTACTCGGGATGGCAGAGCATATCCTCGCACCAGAGGGGGGCGCACTCATGTCGGGAGCAGCTCGCGGGCTCCGGTTCCGGATGATGAGTCTGAGGCAGAGACAGAGGCGGAGGAGACCGGTGATGGCTCGGACTCGAGCTCAGACGGCGATGCCCCTGGTGATGCCCCTATTGATGATGCTCCCGGACCTTCGTCCAGGAAAAGGACCAGGATTGACTGACAGCCTGGGAGTCATTTTTGACATTTGATACAGATTTTTACTATTCTTTTTTTTATTATTTTTTTTGCATTTTCCCCTTTTGTCAGTAGTTAGGGTACTTTGTACTGCCGCAGGCAGATTTCGTTTCCAAAACTTGTGTACTTGAAAAGATGATATGAAATGAAACAAACTTTTTGTCTGAAAAAGTGTTTACATTTGTGTATATTTCATACCTTGCACTGTATTGCATCATATTACACCTCAAATGTAAATGATATGATCTGTTGTCTGAAAATTGAGCACTTGCACTGATAATCGGATAACCAACCAACTAACAGCAAACAACTCATACAAACACTGCTAAACTAAATACACAGCCCATACTCTACTGGGGATTGATCTGCATACAGCCCATAACAGCACTCGGTTCATTCTGCACACAGCAAACCCTGAACAAATAACCCAATCTGACAAGACGGATCAAAAACTGACAGTTGGAGTTGAAACACACTCGGATGTCCCAAATTTTCCTTTCTTCTCTTGCTTCGCACGAATGTAGAGAATGGCACAGCATTCTGAGCACAAACGATTTTTTGAAAAAGGGTTTCACAACCGGGGTATCGAGCCTACCACAGAACACAGCGAGACAGACTCAAACAGAAACAAAAGGCACACGACCTAACACAACGAGACACACTCGGAAAAGACTCAAAGCCAAAATCGAGACCGACAAATCAAAAGACACGACACACGGACATGTTTACAAAAGACCTCAAATCTCGAGGAGCCAATTCCTCCGGGTATTATTTCCCACCCTTTCTGATTTCTGATTCTCACATCGCTCGGCCCTCAGGCTCGGTTTTTCTCTCAAAACCCTTTTCTTACTTTTCTCTCTCGCTTACACCTCTCTATTCTTTATTCTCTCATTTTTCATCCCTCCCCAGGGTGATTGATGGATGAATAGGAAGTCAGGTTCACGCCCAGCACTGTTAGCTCACGGCTATTTTTCCAGTGGATAGAGTGCCTTTCTGGCGAGTATGTTGACGGGGGAAAGACAGAAGACCTGACTCAACTGTGCCCCTAGTTCGTCACTTTGACCATTTTTTGTTTTCTTCCTAAAACAGTTTTGATCAAATGAGAGTGGATTAACACACTTATTCGATTTTTGATTTGAAATCATGCGAATCAGGCTGTGAGCACTGAAAATTCTCCTTTTGGGTCCAAACATGGTCCAATTTTGAAAAATGAAATAGTTTTCGAGAAAATAAGTCAACCTTAGTGAAAATTTTCAAAAACTATTTTTGCAAACAGTCAACGCTCAACGAGCGCGGAACTTACCCTCGAGATATGCAACCTCGGATCGGAGGCAATGGAAAATTGCCCCTGGCTTAAAGGGGGATAAGGCAACGGAAAGTTGCCCCTGGTTTGGACGGTAACTCAGGGCAACTTATGGCACTGTATGGCAACGGAAAGTTGCCCCTTGTTTGGATGATGCCGCGGCACATTGTAAGCCAGTCCTTGTTGATGACGATCGGACCCTCGGACGCGGAGGAGACGAAGACGGTTTGAATCAATATATGGACACAGTCACCTGGAAGGTGTTGGTGGTTGGACTTCAAGAGGAAGTTAATCACGTAGTTCCAGGTTGCTGCAATCGAGACATTGGATTCAGAGGAGGCAAAGTGATCAAAACCATGACATGGACTGAGACGCTATGGAAGCGTTGGGGGCTGGACTTCAAGATGAAGTTGCCTACGTATCCCAAACATGGGAATCAAGCCTTACGTAGTTCCGGTTAAGGTACACTCGGGTATTTTAACCTTCACTGTTTAGGCTCTAACTTTTGCCAAGGTGCCCAATGCGGGTTTTCGACCTTGCGAGCTATGTTTTTCTTCTTCTTTCTCTTTATTCTCTTCTTTTCTTCTTTTCTTTTTTTCTTTTTTATTTCTTTTGTTCTTTTTCTCCTTTTTTGCTTCTTCTTTTTTTTTTTCTTTTTATTTCTTTGCTCTAACTTTTGCCTGGGCCGCCCTTCCGGGTTTTCGGTCCAGCGAGCCTCTCAAAGGGTAAAAGTGTAGCAAGCCCATGCCAAATGGTTTTGAGATTGAAGCCTTTCTGTGTCCAGGAGAATGACTGTTGTGTTGATTTGCAGAAAAGTCCATCACGGTTGCTTCACGAGCCTTGCCGGGTGGGATCTGATCTCCTTGATCTGACTTTGAGCCTCTTGCTCGAGGGCTGCCTCAAAATGGGCCACACAGGCGTTTCATGGCACTGTTGAATGTTTTGAACGGATTCCAGTTTGCAACAGATAAATTGAATCTTGAGGCTGAGAGCGATCCTGGGCTGCACAATCTCAAGAGCGATTCCACACAGGTCTTCAAGACCGCGCAAACATTTTGTTTTTGAAAGTTTTTAAGAAAGCGACAAATCGCTCGCGCTGAAGATAGTGTGGAACCAGTCTGGATCAAACCAGGATCCTTCTCAGTACTCACGCCGACAAGCATGATTTCATTCATTAAAAGCTTAGCATGCCTCTCTTTCTCTCAAAATGATCAAAATTTTGCAAAACCCGAGGAATTCCTTCCTCTTCGTTTTCATCACCGCAGTGTTCGAAAAGGGTTTTATGAAAAGCTTAGGTCATCAAAAATCTGTTTTCCAAAACGATTTGCCGGATTTGGACTTTGGTTCAAGATTAAGAACCGTGACACAAATCGAGTCGAGCTGTAGCAGTCCCCGCGGGCTTGTTACAGATAGCCACGGCTGTTTCATTCAACTTTTGTTGGTATAACTGGCTCCTCGGCAGCAACAGACTCAAAAAGTAAAAACAACTAATTACAAGACAAAACGGTGTTTGAGGCAACAACCCCGAAATCACCTGGTATACTATACAAGAGGGACTGACTCATTACAATAAGACAGACCCTGTAAGCAAAAAAGACTGACTCAATACAGAGAGACAGACTCAAGACAAAACAAAAGACTGACTCGACACCCAAGTCAGAATTTACAAAATTAACATTAACAGATGCCCAAAAATGCGTGCCAAACGCCACATCCAAAAATGCGCCAGGCACTGCCCGCAGGCGGTTCACCTTCTGATTACATACTCGCAGTATCTGTGTCCTCAAAATCCAACAACTGGGTGGTGACGGACTTTGCTGAGGTGGGGGGGAGGATAACCTCGTTGTCAATCAAATCTTGCACCTCATGCCGGAGGCGGAAACAATTGTCGGTAGCATGGCCTGTCTGCTGGTGGTACGCACAGTACTGAGCAGGGTCATGAGTAGCAGGGAGATTCTTCGGGAGAGGCCGAGGCTCCAGGGGTTTAAGGTGTCCCCTCT
The DNA here is from genome assembly GCA_030407325.1 of Camellia japonica. Taxonomy (NCBI): domain Eukaryota; kingdom Viridiplantae; phylum Streptophyta; class Magnoliopsida; order Ericales; family Theaceae; genus Camellia; species Camellia japonica. The sequence goes on from JAPPVO010000029.1 coordinate 153,025,559, forward strand.
CGGCAAGGATTTGAAGTGCCTTGGACAATGGCATGTAGAGAGCATGGAAGACCCTGCGCCCTCGGGGCAGGTACTTTGGAGCCTGAGCACTCTTGCTAGATACTAGCGAACGGATCGGCGGGGCGGCCTTGGATTTCTGATCCTTTCCGGATGCAAGGTTGGGAGGGAAGAACTGTTTTGGCGTGACGGGGCCTATCCCGGTTCTCTGATTGACTGGAACTGCCCTCAGGCGGAGTGGGGAAAGCGTCCTCCACAGCTTTTGTCACAACTGCAGATATCTGTCGCTTGTTCATCCCTGCGGCTTTCAAAGCCTCGACTGCCCACAGCAGTTGTTCGATAGGATCGGCATCTGCCTTCATTTTACCTTTGTCTCGGGCCTCAGCCTGATCTGGGATTTGAGTTGGTGTTGACATGTCATTGTTATAACTGGAGGCCATCTCGGTTGACTAAGTTCAATAACAATTCGGCCCAACAGCGGGGCTCCTGGGGTACAAAGCTCCGCTACGGTGTGGCTGGCGGGTGAAGCGACATTCCATAGGCGAGATCCGCCACGGATCTTTGAAGATCACCTATCATTCCCATTAGTTCAAATGTAGTAGGCTCGCGAGCCTGATATAGTTGAGGGGCCCAAACTGGGTGCGCAGCCGGCGATCTGGGTGGATGCGGCATATCAATAGTGGTCTCACTGTGTAGGGTGATTCCTTGATCCAACGCGGCCGTCATGACCACGATCTCTTCTGAATTCTGCGTCATGCTAAGTCCTGCCTCGGCAAGGAGAAGGCACTAGCTGTTCTGGATCAATTCTCTGAATCTCTGAACTGAAACGGAAAACAAGCAGTATTTCAGCCCCAAACAGATCAAACACGGGTGTAGCCGAACAACTGCACTCTACTACTGATCACTGTTCCTCAGAATCACTGTTCAAACTGAACTGATACCCGCAGACATAACTGATTCTAACAACACTGATACTAGTGCCCTCGGGCCTGATGCTCAAACTTGCAAACTGATATATGCGTTCCCTGCAGAGATATACTCTAAAAGCACATAGCATGTAAAAGAGAGCCAATACACCCCTATGTTGGGGTAGGGTTTCCCTGTCCTATTTTGTCAGGAGCTAGGGTTTCACTACGCACGCAGCGGTTTCAAACAACCTATATCGGGTAAGCAACCTGTCCTAGTTTGGAATGGTCACTATGGATCCGAATATGCACTAGGTCGAATGGTCAAAAAGGGTGCCCCGGTAAAACCGGGGTTTGTGTTCCCATACTGGCAGAGCCCGCAACCGGTCAGCCTTATGGTCATGCCTTGACAAGACAAGCCTCCAGCAAACCGCTCAGGAATAGCAGATGGCCAACACGGTGTCCTAGGCGCACCAATGCACATGCAATGCAAAGAGACACATAAATGAATCAAAACAGGATATCACGAGTTCGAGTCAAGCTCTCTAAATCCCCAGCAGAGTCGCCAGAAACTGTAGACGTCCCCGAACGCCCCGGAGGGTTAAGTCCCGTTCCGTTCATATTGGGTTCACTACAGTTCGGACTCAAATTGTCACGGTTCTTAATCTGAACCAAAGAGTCCAACTCTGGCAAATCGTTTTGAGAAAAACAGATTTTGAAAAGAAGTGCCAAACATGGACTGCTTTGCCAGATACAGAGTCGCCACCTAAATATTTTTAAAATGGGAAATTTAGGAAACCCTGACTCGGTGCCGAAGGCCACGTGTCCGTCATCACCAAAGTTGTCTTGGCTCGGGAGCTTGGGTACGATCGGGGAAGGTCAGCTATGAGCACCCCCTTTCGCCCGGTCCGAAGACCGGCCTCTACTAACCGTGATATCCGATTTTGAAAACGTTATGTGTTCTTATTCCGGTTATTAGCCTAGAATTACTATGTTATGCGCACAGCAAACAAGTATAGACTAGATTGCCTAATTTGGAAATAAGCATTGCATATCCGTTCGTTTTGAAAGCGTTTGGAATTTGCTACTCGCAAGTAGGCTAAAACACGGATTTCAACGAGTTTTTCCAACTCAAGCAATCCAACCTCCACCCACAGGCATTCAAACAGTTTATATCATATAAGCATTTAGCCACATGGTAATACTGTCATGTTAACATTCACACGCATGCGAGATGCTAAAGCATAAATACTTACATCGTACTCCGTGCCAAAACAAAAACTAGTTAGCAAACATGCATGCCTAGTTCATGTTAAGTGACTAATGCATCGCATACAGAATGATTAGATAGGCTCGGCTAACCCTAAAATGGCATGTGAAATGCAATTGATGCACGTATTCAAGTTAGATTTGAAATACAATGCGGTTTGTATGATGTACCGAGCCCGGTGCATGTAAACAAATATGGATGCACGCATGCATTGCATAAGGTATGCTAAAATAAACGTGCCCTAATCTACCATCATAAGCAGGTAAATAAAAGGGAAGAAAGAAGGGGGTTGGAAGACATACACACCACTCACACACGCTTATTACAGTTTGCCCTCGCTCGGAGGGACCAAAAGAATATACAAATTAATTAACTACGCAAGCTAATTAAATATTGCCTAATTAATTACAAATTAACACGCTAAGAAAAATAGTAAACCGCCTCGGGGCGAGGGCTCAATGCATGTGCGCTCGGATTCCGCTCGGAATTGCACTGCCATGCCTAGCTTGCCTCTGTTTTCCCTGCTTTGCTCCTCTGAAAACTGCCAAAGTCTCAAGGATGCCTCTCTGGATACTGGGAATCATCACCGGCCAAGTAGAATGATCACCGGCAGTGAATTTGTGGTCACCGGCACAAAATTGATCCATCGGCCATCGATTGACTGCCGGTCGGCACTAAATACTGCCGGCCGGCAATAAGTTCCTGCAGAACCTGCAACTCACAAGCAGCAGAGGGCAAAATCTTGCATGGCAATGCAATTCAAGCTATTTATGCACCAATCACACTCCCTATCATGTTAATGACTCAAGGGAGGATGTGCCTCGATTCTCGGGCCACCAATCACGCATTTCTATGCATGGTGGCCTAAAGGATCAAGTGTGCACTTTCATGTCAAATGAAATGCAAACAATCAAACCAAATGAGGCCCAATTCCTATCACCCAATCAAGGAACAAGGCATGCATGTCTATGTGTGCAATCCTAAACATGTCAACTAGTATGCAACATGGGATGCAAACAAGAATGCTAGTATGCAAACACACATACAAGGCAAGCATGCAAACCAAGCAAAGGGGCGGACTTAAACATGACTTAGGCAACTCCAAATAGGCCCAAAATCAGTAGCCAAAGTGCCCAAAAAGGAAGGCTAAGCACACACACATGCATGCACATGTTAAGGCACAAACCTGAGCATTAAACAAGCAACTCTCAAACACACTTGAAAGAGGCTAAACATGGACAATTGGCATGGAATGAAAAGCTTCAAAAACATGTCAAAATGTGGTGCCAAACCAACCCAAATGAGCCAAGCATGAGCATGCAAGCATGGTCCAAGTACTTGAGGCAAGTCATGAAGCCTTGAAGCACATTTAGTATAACAAACATGGCATGCATTAAACAACTAAAAACAGATTTTTAGCATGTTAAAACAAGGCCAAAGGACTACTTAGATGGCATCTAAGTGGCTCAAATTCAAAGGCATGCACAATGGTCAAAACATAGGGCATACAACACATGCTCTCAAAGCAACAAAGAGGCAACTAAGGCAAGCATATGAGCATGCCAAAGGGACTGAAATTACATGTTGGATGGTTCCAAACCACCAAAATGATGCAAGCAACACAAGCTACACATTCACATACTTGAGGCGTATAAGCCCGGCAAGCCACAAATGCAAGGAGCTATACTAAGCATGCCAAAATCGATCCAAACAACTATGGACAGACCTAAAGCATGGCAAAATAAGCATAAGAACTTCACAAATCTAAGCCTAAAACATGCTAAAACAAAGGCACACAACCTAAGGCATGTTAAGGGATCAAGGAGGCATTACATGGTAGGTATGCTAAGCATGCATGGTGTACCAAAACCAACACACAACATGATTATATTATGGGATAATAAGCATGAAATGCAGCCTAGACATGATCAACACACACTTGAACATAGGCTCCCTCAAGAGGCCGAAAATAGTCCCCTTCAAGGACAACAAGGAGAGGGGGTGGCCCTCCCCTTTTGGAGACTTCAAGGCACCATCTCCACCACTGAAATCCCTCAAGATTTCAGTGGTGAAGAGGCCCAAACACCAAAGCCTCGAAACTTGCACAAAATGGCACAAAATGGGGCCTTACAAGGCCTAAGAGGGGTCAAACTTCCCCAAAGCACAAAACACTCTTAATAAACTATCAAGAGGGCCTAAAAACAGAACTTTTTTGTATTAAACACTAAGCACAAAAACAGCTCTAAGATAGATAGAAATAGGATGCAAAAATGGGGAATAAAAGGGAAGTTTCTTACCCTTGAAGACCACCTTCACAAATGATGCTCCAACAGCCCTTCTTGGCTTGAATCCACCTCCAAAACACTCAAACAAGCCTCCAAGGGTCTCAAGTCCAAGAGATAGTGTGTTAGTGTGTGTGTGTGAGCAAAAATGGCACAAAACACACACTTATGGAGATAGAAAATATATCTAACTCTAACCCTAGAACTCAAGCTTTTCCAAAGCTGTCTAAAATGTCTAACAAGTGTCTAACCCTAATGCCAAGAGAAGACCCTCTCTTATATAGGCAATTCCCTCTTGTAAAGCTTACAAAACAAGCCATCCAAGAGGGAAATCTCTCCATACACGTGTATGGAGGGGAATGGGGTGGGTGCCAGCTATCACAGCTGGCACAAAATATCTACAAAAAGTAGATGAACAGTGGTTGGCCACTCAAAATTGTCATTTTGACAAAATTGAGTGCCGACCGGCAACAAAGAGTGCCGACCGGCAATATATATTGCCGGTGGCAACAAAAACCAGCCGGTGGCCTCTAGCTAGTGCCGGTGGTGTGTGGGGATGCCTCACAAGGCATTCCCTGCCCCTCTAAGGCAAAACACAAGTGTTTGGTGCAAAACCAGACACAAAACAATCGAGTTCGGAGATCCTGAGACAAGGCGCGTAGCCGAGAACTCCGGGAACTCCAAACGAACACAAACATGGATAATCACCGAGTGTTCAAGCGGTGACATCCGAGTCTTGAGGACGGTCAAAAATGGGGTGTCTACACCGATGAAGATTGGGGGTAGAACCAACCGAATGACACCTGGTATGTTGAGGAGATTGACCATATGACTAGAAGTGGGCGGTACTTTAAGACCCCACACTTAGACCAGCCGGAGGCATCCGGGAAGGACAAAGAAGCGGGAGGCAGAAAGAAAAGCTATTGGAGGAGGAGGCTGTACTGAAATAGCTTAAGAAAATTCAAGCAAACATCTCCATCTGGGGACTGTTAATGGCCTCAAGAGTTCACAGACAAGCTGTCCTTTCTACCATGGGCAAGGCGAAACTTTCAATCAATACAACTCCTGAGCAGTTGGTAGGGCTGGTTTTCTTGGGAGAAGCTTCCCGACCTTGACCTTCACTGACAAGGAATTGCCGCTCGAGGGCTCAGATCATAACAAACCAGTCTACATCTCTGTGGAGTGTAGAGAGAAGTGGATACCGGTGGTTTTGGTCGACACCGGGTTTGCAATCAATGTATGTCCGTCGAGAACGGCGTATGCTATCGGGTTGAAGCCGCGGATTTTGTGCCTACGGCGCAGGTGATACGGGCCTATGATGATACCAGCCGGGAGGCGATGGGGACCGTACGGATTAAGATTCAGGTTGGTCCAGGGCAACAGGACATTGAGTTTCATGTCTTGGATGTTCCTGCAACCTTCAATCTACTCCTTGGGCGGCCGTGGCTGCACCAGGTGAAAGCCGTCTCTTCCACCTTACACCAAATGCTGAAGTACCCCCACGGGAAGGGGGTGGCAATCGTTTTTGGGAATTCTTCGATACATCCCCTGCCAGAGGTTTCTACACCAGTTCTGGAGATTGAGCACGGCGCGGAGGATGTATTTCTGTCAGGATTCACCCTAGCTGAGGCCCGGGTTGTACAGAATATGCTAGTTATTGATGAGGGGCAATATGTCAATGAACAGTTTGTCTACCTTATGAACAAGCTTCAGCACATGCCCGGGATGGGGTTAGGGTGAAGTGGCCGGAAGGGCGTTGCAGCATCGGCTGAAGTGCCGCACAACCCATATACCTTTGGCCTAGGTTATCTGCCTACCAAAGAAGATTGGGTGAGGAAAGGAAGAGAGATGGCCGGAAGAGCCAGGGCAAAGCAAGCCGGGAAGCATTATGAGTTGATGCACAGACCTATCCGGGGAACCTTGAACGGACGCTTTGTTCGGGAGGGGGAAGATTTCCCGTTCTGCAGCTTTCCGGAGCCATGGCTAAATGCAGAGAGGCGGCGTTTGCCGGGATTTGATATTTTCTTTGACTTGCAATTGTCCGAGGATGAAGTTGCCGAAGAGCAGACAGACCCCACCAGCTGAGGCTGAGCAGTGTAAGGAGGAGGATTCCGAGAGTACATAAATTGAGATGGGGGTAGCACTGGCTTGTCTCTCTCAGATCCTCAGATCGTACGGAGTGCTTGGGGGATAACTTCTCAGTTTCCATGATCGGGATGAAGCGGCTGTGGGCCCATCTTCAGGCATTCTTGCATCCATCGCACCCTCCCTCTTGGCAATACGAGGAGGGCTTTTTATCGAGCAGTTCCGGGTCAGGTAGTGAGCCGAATCTGATTCCACTGAGTCTGTGGAGTCGGAATCAGATTCCAGCTCGTCTGAGTCTGAGTCCGGTATTCTTGGGGTGATAACCCGGATGCCACTGTCCTGTCCAGGTCGTCTTTTTCTTTTTCCTTTGAGTCTGTTGTAACAGAGGAATCAGGCGACTGGATGTTATTAATGAGAATGGTACGGCTGTGGCTTCCGAGTACTTTTCTGTGCCTTTAATTTATTGCATTAATCAAGACTTTCAAAATTTTGATGAAAACGACGAGGAAGAAATTCCTCCGGTTTTACAATTTGATTGATCAAGAGCAGGAGAGGTTTGTAAAACCTTTGGTTGATGAAATCACCACAATTAATGTTGGTACTGAGAAGGACCCGCGGCTGGTCCAGATCGGGTCCACGTTGTCTTCGGAGGAGCGCAGCGCTTAGTCGCTTTATTAAAAGATTTCAAAGATGTTTTCGCGTGGTCCTACGAAGACATGCCTGGAATCGATCCTGAGATTGTACAGCACCGGATCCCTCTTGACCCAGAGGCCCGACCTGTTAAGCAGAAGCTCCGAAGGATCCGCCCGGACTGGGCTCTGAAGATCAAAGAAGAGGTCACCAAGCAGATTGACGCAGGGTTCCTGTTGGTATCTGAATACCCTACTTGGTTGGCCAATATAGTTCCGGTGCTGAAGAAGGACGGCAGAATTCGGGTATGTGTGGACTTCAGGGATTTGAACAAAGCCAGTCCGAAGGACGACTTTCCTCTGCCGCATATCGACGAATTAGTGGACTTCACTGCTGGGCATGCGCTGCTCTCGTTCATGGATGGGTTTTCAGGCTACAATCAGATTTTGATGGCACCTGAAGACAGGGAGAAGACTGCTTTCACCACCCTGGGGAACCTATTGTTATAGGGTGATGCCGTTTGGCTTGAAGAACTGGGGCTACGTATCAACGGGCTGCGACCACGATTTTGCACGATATGATCCATAAAGAGGTTGAGGTGTACGTAGATGACATGATTGTCAAGTCCAAGGAAAGAGAGGGCCACTACACCGCCTTCAGGAAATTCTATTCCAACGATTAGAGAGTCATCAGTTGCGGTTGAATCTTCAGAAATGTACATTTGGTGTTATAGCAAGGAAAATGCTGGGGTTCTTGATCACACAAAGGGGTATCGAGGTCGATCCTTCCAAAATCAAGGCCATCTTAGAAATGCCACCACCGAGGACTGAAAAGGAGGTGCGAGGCTTTTTGGGTAAAGTGCAATTCATAAGACGGTTTATTGCAAAATTAACCTTGACTTGTGAACCACTGTTTGGTCTCCTAAAGAAAGGAAAGAAGTTCCAATGGGATGACCGATGCCAAGTTGCTTTCGAGCAGATCAAGCAATATCTACAGAACCCACCTATGTTGTCACCGCCTGAGCTGGGGAAACCGTTGATTCTGTACCTATCAGTGACCGAAACGACAATGGGCTGCATGCTTGCACAGAAGTCTGAGGACAAAGTGGAGAAGGCTATCTACTACCTGAGCAAGAAAATGCTGGATTATGAGACCCGCTGCACTCCTGCTATGGGCTACCAGGAAGTTGAGGCACTACTTGTTAGCTCACTTTGTAATACTGGTTTCGAGATTAAATCCCATCAAATATCTCTTCGAGAAACCGGTAGCTTCTGCTTTCCAAATTTGATCTGAAGCGAAAGTCAGTGAAAGGGAGAGCGGTAGTGGAGTTCCTGGCCGACCACCCAGTTGAAAGGGATGAAGCAGTAGAATATCTGTTCCCAGATGAGGCCATTCTACATGTCGAAGAAGAGACCTGGACGATGTACTTTGACGGAGCGTCAAACCACTACGGGTATGGGATAGGGGTGTTGCTGATAGCACCCGACAATTCCCGCATACCTTTAGCATTCAAACTCCGGTTCAAAGTGTCGAACAATGAGGCAGAATATAAGGCATGTTTTCCTCGACTAGAAGCCGCCCTGGAACTAGGGGCAAAACGGTTGGATGTCATTGGGGACTCGAACCTTGTTGTATCTCAAGCTAAAGGAGATTGGAAAGTCAAAGAAGAAAAGATGAGAATCTATCACCAGACCTTGGACGTTCTGATTCCTCGGTTTGAAAAACTGAACTTCGCTCATTTGTTAAGAGAGAACAACAGGTTCGCTGATTCATTATAGACATCCCTTTCGAAGTCCGGATGTGTCCGATCATCATTGAACAGAAATTCATGCCGGCCTACGAGCCGATTGCTGCCATAGATGAGGTACAAGATTAGAACCCCTAGTATTACGACATCTGGAACTTCTTGGAAAAGGAAGCGTATCCACCAGGGGCAAATTCCAAAGATAAGAGGGCAATTCGAAGAATGGCTGCTCAGTTTATCGTCTGCGGGGGTAAACTGTACAAGAGGGGTCATCTGGGGATGCACAAGCTATGCGTTGACGCTGAAGAGTCCAAGCGCCTGATGGAGGCCATCCATGGAGGAGAGTGCGGAGCACACATGAGTGGGGTGACGCTAGCCCAGAAGATCCTTAGGCAGGGTTATTACTAGTCAACCATGGAGGAGGATTGTATTGGCTTTGTTCGGCGATGCCACAAGTGTTAGATCCATGCAAATCGCATGAACATTCCGCCATCGAAGCTGTACAACATGACTTCGCCATGGCCGTTTTCAGTCTGGGGGATTGATGTGATTGGGGCTGTCACTCCAAAGGGGTCCAACGGGCATGAGTATATTCTGGTAGCGATAGACTACTTCATGAAGTGGGTTGAGACCCAATCTTACGCTGTGTTGAAGGCGTCGCACGTTGCTAAGTTCATCAGGAACAACATCATCTGTCGCTATGGGGTCCCAAATGAGATTATTTCGGATAACGGTTCCCACTTTAAGAAGGAGGTGATCGACTTGTTGGAGAAGTACAACGTGGCTTTTCATAAGTCATCTACATATCGGCCGCAAAGCAACGGGGCAGTTGAGGCCGCCAACAAGAACATCAAGCACATTCTGCAGAAGATGGTGGAAACCTACAGGGACTAGCCAGATAAGCTGCCATTTGCTCTTTGGGGCAACCGGACTTCAATTCGAACTTCTACTAGGGCAACTCCATTTTAATTGGTTTATGAGATGGAGGCTGTTTTGCCTATCGAAGTTGAGGTTCCGTCATTACGGGTATTAGCTGAGTGTCAGATAGCTGAGGCAGATTGGCAGCAAAACAAGTTCGAAGAACTTATGCTCTTTGATGAAAGGAGGCTGAAAGCACTATATCACATCCAGGGTTATCAATGAAGAATTGCCAGGGCTTTTAACAAGAATGTTAAGTCCAGGAATTTGAAAGAGGGGGATCTAGTGCTCAAAGACAACCGAGCTCCCATTCACGACCCTAGGGGCAAGTTCAGATCCAATTGGACTGGCCCTTACATCATCAAGTCTATCTGGTCGGGTGGAGCTGTCGTTCTAATGGATTTAGATGGCCTTGAGTTCTCCCAGTTGATCAACATAGACAAGTTGAAGAAATACTATCCTTGAGTGGCTCTCTAGGCCGAAAACCCAAAAGGGCGACCTAGGTAAAAGTTAGAGCATGAAAAATTTGAAATAATAAAAACTGAGCTCGTAAGGTTGAAAACCCAGAAAGGGCGGCTTTGGCAAACGTTAGAGCGCAAAAGGAGAGTGTTAATACACGAGTGAACCTGAACCGAACTACGCAAGGCTTGATTCCCATCTTCGGGATACGTAGGCAACTTCATTCTGAAGTTCAGCCATAAACACTTCCAAATCAACTTTGTCCGTGTGATCATGTTGGTCATCTTTGTCTATTCTGCATTGAAGAGCTCGGTTGTGATCTCCAGTGTAGTGCTATTTAGACTAGGGGCAACTTTCCAGTTGCTGGATTCAGGGTTGTATATCTCAGTGATAGATCTCGGGCGTGTCCAGTTGTGATCCATATCGAAAATGGTTTTGAAAAGTTTTAATAAAAGTTGATTTTGCTCAAATTAATCTTTTTACGACTTAGACCATTTTTGGGCCAAACAGAAAATTTTCAGTACCCACAACCTTCAATTACATTGATTTCAGTATAGAGTTCTCCTACTCTTGAATACAAATTGAAGTTGTGTTTTATTACATTCATAAAGAAAACTTGAAAGTACTGATTAAAGCAAATAAATTCGGGGCATAAGTCAAGTGTTCCTGAGCTCCCTCCCAGAACTTGTGGAAGCCTCTGATGCCAAAATAGGCCCAACCTATGCCTCTTCATCGAGCCAAGCTATGCACTCATCAGAGAGGGTACAACTGAAAGTGGGAGCGGGGGCCAGAAACTCTCTCGTCCTCCATGCTGTGGCATACCGAGCTAGCTGTGCGCCTCGGACTGGAAATGCAGTAGGGTACTCTATCCTCTCTTCCGGGCAAGTCTGATCATGGCCGAACTGGCATCGGAATCGGAACGGGAAGTAAAAGATACAATGTGTCAGGCCGATCAACTGAATCTCGGGCTGGCGAGACATACTGTAACTCATCGCCGGCAGATTAAGCCAGGGGTAGCGCCAAGCAATGGTGACAGCGGACAAACTGCACATCCATTCGCACCACCATCCCTCATCTGGGGCATCGACTAGGCGTCGCCGGAAGAAATAGCTGCGTGCTGAATATGTTGGGCATGAGTCCATTACTTTTAACTTGTCCATCAACCATATCTGGGGAGGGATGAAAAATGAGAGATTAAAGAATAGAGAGGTGTACGTGGAGAGAAAAGTGAGAAAAGGGTCTTGAGAGAAAAACCGAGCCTGAGGGCCGAGTGATGTGAGGAATATATGTGAGATAGGGCGGGAAACATTACCTGCAGCAGTAGTGGACTCCCCGCAAATCTAGTTGTCTCTCGGCGATGGAAGGCATCCAAACCCATCAATGTCTCAGCTAGTGTCATGGCAATGCAGCTCTTGCCCTCTTTTAAACCTTGGGCAATCTCAATCAAACAGACGCTAGACCCACCGGAGTCTGGGGCAAGCAAGAAATGAGACAACATGCACAAGCAGAGGGCGTGTTGCCGAAACCCTGCCAGTGATGATCGTCGCGGTCACCAGCATCAAAAAACCGATGAATCAAGTTGGGGATGTCCAACTTTCCGTTGTGAATCAAAGACCGAGCGTCATGCAAAGTGAGCCTGCACATCCGTCCTAAAGCTTGGATATGGCCAAAACGGAATTGCGGCAAGATTTCTTCATCGAGTTGAGACTCCATCAAAGCTTGGAAGTCTTCGAAAGTGGGACATATCTCTTGTTCGCCAAAGCTAAAAACATGAGTTACTGGATTCCAATACCTAGCCGCGGCATAGAGGAATGGAAAACACAGCGGGGTGCGGCTTAACGTGAATAGTGCATTTATTCCGAAACCCCAGAAATTCAACTTTTTCGAGCCATCCAAGTTTGCAATCCAATTTATGAGGTTTTGGACAAGAAATGCTTCCTTTTGGGGCAAAAACAGTGTTGAAATGGAGAAACTATAGCGATCCCGGTTTTCCCTGTTGTTGTTTAACTGTAATCCGAACTCGGTTCCGTAGATTTGTTGTTGTCTTATTCTCTTTCTATCCCTTACTCTTTGTGTTTGAGTTTTGGGTTGTGTTGGGCAAGTTGGGAATAGGTTGGTTGTGTTTTAAAACATAGAATTTTTGCCCAGTTTTTGGTCTCTCCGCTCAAGCGGCGCTTTTGACCCTCGAGCGGGCATTTGTTGTTGCTTCTCCGCTCGAGCGGGGGTTTTGGCGCTCGAGCGGGAAAATCACTTTCCCAGTATTTCCTCTGTAGTGTTGGACGCTCGAGCGTGAGGTTTGACGCTCGAGCGGGAGTTTGTGTGTGACGCTCGAGCGAGGAGTTGAACGCTCGAGCGGGGACCTGTTCTGCAAAACATCTGGATGGTTGTATCCGCCGCTCAAGCGGGCGTTTCGACGCTCGAGCGGGGAGACTTGTATATCACACTGGGTTTCACCTTTTTGGATCACTTTTTGATTTCCTTTCTCTCTCTTACTTTTTCAAAACCTCCATTGGAGAGCACCTCACTCTAAAACCTAACTTCTCTCTTAGGATTGATCTAGCTAGAGTGTTTTCCTACCCTTTGGCCTTTGTAAAAGTTGTGTTGATCGTCGAGGGCTTCGTTTTGATTCTAGAAATTTGGGATTTGGAGCAACTTTGAGATTCTTCATCTTCTCCATTTGAGCTCCGAATTTGAGTAGGGATTTCCTTGTTCTTTTTCAATACTTCGTCTATAGATAGACATGTGGTAGTTTTGTATTGCATGAAAATCATGTCCACGTTGGATTTGTTTGAAATCATGAGAGGGAACCTAGGGTTGGTTGTTTGAAAATGGTTATTTATCATTGATGGTTGTTTTGGGCTAATTGGAGTGTAAATTAGCATGTTATAGTTAAAAGAAGAAAAAACCCTAAATTATATTTTGATTTGGTAAATTAAAATGGAGGGTAGTTAACCTATGTTGTAAATCTCTATTGTTAATGTGAGTTGGGTGAAGGTGTTAATGCCTAAGGGGTTAACTTTGGCTTTGGAATGGTTTTGAAATGAATGTAGTGGACTAATGTGAGTTATGGCTTTTTATCAACGAAATTGGTTTTGTAAAACAAAAGGAATGGAATTAGTTTTGTGGAAACAAAAGGGATGGAGTTGGTTTTGTGAAAACAAAAGGGAATGGAATTTGTTTTGTGAAATGAGAAAAGTATCTTTGATATAAGTATGAAAATTGGATTGTTGTCTCTTGAGTGTTGAACACACACATGTGGGGGGTTGTATCTTTAACTACCATGTTAATGTTGTTGTTGGGTTTGTGATCTCATGATAAATGGGTCTTTTAATAGATGTACTAAATACTTGCATCTAGAGGTTTTGTCCTTGGTCATCAGTGGAGGATGACATGGTTGTGTTGGATTGTCGTGTATGCATTACACCACTGTTGATTGAGCATTGTACGTGATGAAATGCTGAGATACATTATATATGTATACATGCTGGGGGAAAATTAATTATGTGTTCATATACTTTAACACATTGCTTGTATCTTGATGGTTTATGTATACGTGTTATACATGTTAGTTATGCCCTGTCGTATTTTGGTTGGTGGTGTTATACCTTGCGCTCAAAATCAGAGGTACCGTGACCTTCCAGCTAGCGCCTGGAGAACTGACTGCGCTGAGAATCGAAGGTACCATACCCTTCCAGCTAGCGCCTGGTAAACTGGCAGGTCGTTGTGAGAGGTGTATCTTTGGCTTACTACGCACATAGCTGGTAGAGCAAAGTTTTGTTGTTGTTGTTTCAGTGTATTTGAGAATATCATGGATTGGGAAGATTACAGTTTTGGAGGGCCGAGTTGCCTCATTAGTTGATTGTATACATGTTGATGATTTGTTATCTTCCTTTTATATAAGGTATGCATGTATAGATATGATTGTATCGGAAGAAACCAAAATGTCATTTTTGTCTTTTGGAAAGTGTGAAAAGGATCGAATACTTTGAAAATATGTTTTGAAAAGGTACATCTGTTGTTGTGTGGGAAATGGAAGAATGTATGGCTTAGTGTAATTATTTTCCTAAGAAATTGTTAATGCTATGAAAGATTGGGAATGGGAATTGATAAAGGAAAAAGGAAAGATGAATCGCCTATGGCGTTGATTGAATGGTTGTTTTCAAGAAAGTTCATACTTATGTATATTTTGGTGTAAACTGTCACATTACTATCCCTAGTATGAGATTGAGCATTCATCGAGCATAGCTATCTGTAAGTTGTTATTGTTGAGGGCCATGTTGAGATCCCTACTGGACTATATGTTCATCCCAAGTTGTTTGAATCTTTTCAGGTGTTGAGCTGAATGTGCTGCAAGATTTGAATCTTCTTATCTGTTGGCCACGAGGCCTCTCTTGTATTGGCGGAATGCCATATGTGTAAAAGGGTTGCACCATTCTTCTTGATTCGTTAATGATGTAAGCCCAAGGGCAATCTATTTATTATACTCATGTTGTATTTACTTGCATACGAATGAGAGCACTGTTATTCACTTCTACGAGTTGAATATACGAGTTTATTTCCGCATGTTATCTCTGAAATGGAATTAAGTAAATGAAATTGGTAATACTTCGAGTAATAAAAAGTGGGGCGTGACAGAAACCACGAAGCTGGAACCTTTATAGAGGATAATGTGTTGAATGGAAGACATGTGGCAACATTCTGGAGGTTCCTGACATTAGTGGCTGATCGGCCAGTGGTAATGGCCGACCGGCCATGTTAGTAGCCGATCGACTAGTATTGGTAGCCGAGGGTCATTTCTTGTGGCCGATGGACTTCTACTCTGGCCGATGGCCTCTTCTTTTGCTCTCTGGGTTGTCCATGTGTTGGAAGTGCTGAGAACCTGTGTCTGATTCTACTTTTAGTACCCTTTTGTTATCTCTTTTGTTGTTATTTGTTTATCGAGTTGTTGCATTTTTGTTTATCGAGTTGATACTTTGCGTTGATTGTTAAGTTCTTGTCTTGCTTATCGACTTTTATTCACATTTGGTTAGCATGTCAAGTCCTGGTTTTGCTTATCGAGTTGTTTTGTTCTTTCAGTTGTCAGTTGGTTCACTACCTGATTAAGACAATGCAATTCGAGTGTGTAGTTTTCAAACAAAATTCAATCTCATTTACATGCTGTGTGATGCGATGCGATGCGATGCTTTGAATGCAAAATATAACACTTTTCAAACAAATGCCGTTTTCATTCCATCATGGTTTCTTTTGCAAAAGATATAGGTTTTGAAGAAAATAAAACTGCCTAAGGCTGTACAATGTGCAAAAACTAAAGCAAAAAGAGAAATAAAGCAAAAGCAAAGCATCTGAATCATCCCCGGCCACCTCAAGATCGAGAGGCCGTCCTTGCCCTCTTTCGGGGCATGGCCTCGGAGTTGTCACCATCAGCGCCGCCGTCTGTATCTAAGCCAGAGTCGGCACCAGAACCATCTCTGCTCCCCTTCGCGGAGCCATCCCCAGCCTCATCTCCGCCCTGAGATGACGCTAACTGTGGGCTCGCCGGCTCCTCATCGGACTCATCATCATCTGGGACAGGCCTTCGTGAATTGTTTGGTGTGAGTACGCCTATCTCTGCCTCGGCTGTGTATCAACATCCCTCGTCCCTCTATCCCTGCAGCTCGGGGAGGCACTGAACGTCTCGCTGAGGCACCCGTTGTGGCTGGTATCTTGAATAGGGCCTAAAAAGAACAATTTGGAAAATGCATCAGTTATGCTATGCGAAGCTGAGTATGGTATCAAATGCAGTATATGATTACAGTGTATGAATGCTGTGAGCAGTATATGAACGCCGTGAGTAGTGAATGATTGCAGTGTATGAAGTCCGTGATCAGTATATGAGATGCAGTGTATCGGTGCCATGAGTGGTATATGAGTGTGGTGTATCAAATGCAGTATTGATAATGTGATGCATCAGATCAGTATAGAGCAGATTATAGAGGGTTTTGGAGTGTGGGCCGAAAGAACTTACTGGAATACCGTAAATACTGAGCAGGTCCATGCTCCTCTGCAGCATCCCCATCACCGAAGCTGATAGCTCCAGAGCTTGCCCAGTGTACTCTATGGAAGCCTGCAAAAGTCTTGAGGTAATTAATAATCTGCGGGATATCAACTGAAGTGAAATGAGTGTACAAAATGTAAAGTATAGCATATACTGGGGTTGAGCCTCGAACTCCGACGAGCTCATGATCAGCCGGGGAAGGAGCGATGGGAATCTGATAAGTCTCTCCGGTACGTCCTCGGCATGTCATGGTAGTGGGCAGGTCTGGCCACCTCGTCCTCTGTCTCCTCGGGGAACCTCTCCTACCATGGGCCTGAGTCGCCCTGGCTCCTCTCACTCCTCCTGCTGCGGCTACAGGTCTATCTCTCCCACCTCGGCGACCACTGGCTAGGGGCAGCATAAGATATGTCTGGATGAAGACGGTGTAGTCGCCGTTGAGCCTGAAGAAGTCGGTATCCCAACCAATCGTGAAATCGGTCATCTCTTGCGGGGTGTACCTCTTTGTATGCCTCATGTGCGATGGAGGCGGCATCGGAACCATCGGCTCGGGTAAACCAAGGCTCTGTCACAGGAAGCGCTCACCCAAGTACCACGCTCGACAGACCGGACCCTCAAGAAAAACCCGGAATCGGGAAGTCTTCCGAGTACCCATGAGCCGGTCTCTAACTGCGTCAGGCAGCACTGCCCAGGGCTGCCAGGTGATCTGTAAATAACGGGTATACAGGTTGTTATCTGTTATTGAAAGGGCAATATAAAGCAAAGATCAGATGAACTGTAAGGTTTGAAATACCTCTGCTGCAGTTACAGTGTCAAAATATCGGCAGAAGAATGAGAAAGACTCTCGCGGCCTCCGTTCACATCTCACATCGTACCTATGCGAATATGGAACCATGGGGGGCGTCTCTACCTCCGGCTCTGGGGAAAGCCTCGGGAAGTGGGCATATACCCACAACTACAGAATGTGAAAGGGTAGTAATGAGTATGTTTATCAACAAAGCAGTATACAGATAAAGCAGAAATCAGAGAATGATGTGCAGTGTCTTGTGCAGTGTGTGCAGTGTACAACTAGTGTAAAGCATATTGTGTGTTATGCAATGTAAAGAAGGACTGTAAAGCAGAAGGGAAAGATGTACCTTCCAGGCTCTCCAGTAGCCTCCTAGCAGGTGCCTGCTCTGGCGAGATGAGGAACTCATGTATCCATACAGTGTAGCCAAGCCTGCATCGCCCTAGTCATAGCTCCGGACGCGAGACAAGTCCATTAGTGCACTCAAGAGGTAGAGGCCAACGGTGTTCACCCGGTCGGCGAAAAGGGTGGTGCCAAGCAAGAACATGAGGAACCCCCGGGCGTAGTGCTCGATCTCCTCGTGGGACGTCGGCGTCTCCCCCTTGAACTGGTCGGCGAACCACGAATATCGCACCATCCCTAGTCGGGAGAGAGGTGGGCGAGTCCCTAGCAAAAAGATTTGAGCAGCATCCCACTCACCCATATTAGTGTCGTAAGGGATCGGATCACCCCCTACTCCGATGCCGGTGAGCATAGAGAAGTCGAAGGGAGTCATCGTCATCTCCCCTGCTGCAGAGAGATGGAAGGAATCGGTGGTGTCCCACCACCTCTCCACTAAGGCGCCTAGAAGAGGCCGACTCGCAGTAAGGCGCGAGAGTTCCATACAGAATGCACCAAAACCAGCCTCATCGACGATGTGGCGAACAACATCGGGTAGCTCCATGTACCAGTCTCGTGCGATGGTATTCCCATAACCCCGGAAGGTGTGAGAATCTCCCTGTGTTCAAGATAAACAGATGCAAGACAGTGTCAGAAATACAGTGTATGCATGTGTTCAGAATTGATAGAAATGTAGTGAATGTATGAATTCAAATTGTCAAAAATACAGTGTATGAATGTGCTCAGAATGAACTAGGCATGTGGTGTACAAGTGTGTTTGGGGATAATCAGGTGAAGAGCAGTGTTGGCTATCCAAGATATTGATCTACATCGTGAAAAGTAAAGAAGGGGTGTGTACCTCAGAGGCGCCGTAAGATAAGTGTAACTCTGGCTCGCGTAGCATGAGGTCCTCGGGTGCACCTCGCGCAAACCTCCTGAACTGACGGATGCCGTCGGGAGGCAGTACGTGTACTTCAGGGTCATACGTCTCCGGATCGAACGGTCAAATTCCTAGCGGCAATGGCTCGAACTCAAGATCCATCTCCATCCCCGAAGGAGCCCCACCATGTGGAATGTCACCCGCCATCTCAAGAAGGATGAGAAAATGGTTGAAGATGTGAAAAATGGGCGAGAATACCAAAAGTCAACAAAAAGTCAACTCCACAGGGTGAAAAATGGAAGAAACTGTCGAAGTGCGGAAGAGGGCACAAAGATCAAGGGTAACTCAGGGGAAACAAACCCCAAATGATGGAAATCAAGAATGAGGCACCAAAAACACTTTTCAATCGGTTCAAAGAAATCTCAAGGGTTTCGCGAATCGAATGTTTGTGGGACGTTTGAAAGTGTGTATAAAGCGCGGATCGAAGGAGGAAATTGGCCTAGAACACAAGGGAAAGAGGTTTCGGGCTTGAGAGAGTGAAAGAATAGGGTTTGGAACCCTATACTTAAAGACCCGTGGCAAAATGTCAAAACTGCCCCGAATCTGCCATTTATGGCCGACCGGCCAAATTGTTGGCTGATGGATTTGTTTGGTGGCCGATAGATGGCCGATGGCTTCCCCTAGTGGTCAGTGGAGCTCCAATGCTCTTCTATGGGTCTGTTTTGTTGACTAGTGCCCTCATTCATCAAGAGAGTGCATGGGAGGTGCACTTCCAAGCTTGATTAGCCTCCGCAGAAGCTCCGAATTGTGTTTTCGGTATGTGGTGCTCAGCGTGTGTGGGATGTATCCTTTTAAACACATTGTAAACTCCTCTGAGAGGTAAATCGGAGGTCTCGACTGAATCGGTCTTGCCAAAACACGTATTTCTTCACTTGCATTGTTATGCACCTTTTCACTTGCATTGTTATGCACGCTTTACTTGCATTGTTATGTACGCTTCACTTGCATTATTTCGCACTTCTTGTTTCGCATAGAATATGCATCTTGATGTTGCAAGGGGGCATGCATTTGTTAATCTTGCATCGAGCATGCATTCGTCATCTTGGCATTGTGTATGCACTTCTCATGTTTGCATTGAGTATGCATCATTATTATTTTGCATAGAATATGCATCATATTGTATTGTACCAGTTGAATTTCTCTCTCACACGTGCACATTATTGTATGTACGGTTCATCTAGAGGAATTCCAAGGTAAAACCTTTCCCCTCCTTCATCTCGTTGGTTAGAGACATTCGGGTACGCCCGATGTCTACACCGGCAACTTTTTAGCTAGAGACATTTGGGTGTGCCCGATGTCTATGCTTTATCTTGTTATCAGCATTTGGGTTATTTGCCCGTTGTTGGTGCTTTTTCCCTCTCACGTATGATACGCTGAGAGGTGTCGTCTTCCTTCTCTTGGGTGTGGTACGCAGAGAAGTGGTGCTTTTCCCTCTCTCGCGTGTGATACGCTGAGAGGTGTCGTTTCCTTCTCTTGCGTATGGTACGCTGAGAAGTGGCGCTTTTCCCTCTCTCGCGTGTGATACGCTGAGAGGTGTCGTCTTCATTCTCTTGCGTGTGATACGCTGAGAAGTGGTGCTTTTCTCTCTCTTGCGTGTGATACGCTGAGAGGTGTCGTCTTCCTTCTCTTGCGTGTGATACGCTGAGAAGTGGTGCTTTTCCCTCTCTAGCATGTGATATGCTGAGAGGTGTCGTCTTTCTTCTCTTGCATGTGATACGCTGAGAAGTGGTGCTTTTCCCTCTCTCGCGTGTGATACGCTGAGAGGTGTCGTCTTCCTTCTTTTGCGTATGATACGCTGAGAAGTGGTGCTTTTCCCTCTCTCACGTGTGATACGCTGAGAGGTGTTTTTGTTTAAGACTTCGGGTATTCCCCGATGGTCGCTTTTAGCCTTCCTTGTGTGAGGCGCAGTGAAGATTGCATAATTTTCTTACATCCTTTCTATTGGAATGTGTGAGACTGTTGTATCTCATTCACTTGCTTAAAATGTTGCACTTTACCATGCCTAGTACTTGCATCTAAATGCGTCATTACAACTCTCTTTGCATAATCATAAGTTATGCTCTTGCATTGTGCATGTCATTTGCATTTTGCTCCAGCCTGCGGGCACATCTATATTGTTATCTTGTATGTTTGTCTGAGTCTTTGGCCTTGTCAAAAATGGGTCATTTTTAGGCTTTGACATTCACTCACGTCATCTGATGACTTTCGAGTTCTGTCAAAGAGGGGCAACTGTAGACACCCCATTTTTGACCGTTCTCAAGACTTGGACGTCATCGTTTGAATACTCGATGATTATCCATGTTCGTGTTCGTTTTGAGTTTCTGAAGGTCTCAGCCGTGCGCCTTGCCTTGGTGCCTCTTAACTTGTCTGTTTTGTGCTTGGTTGTGGACCCAGGGCTTGTGTCTTTGCTTCTGGGGGGAAGAGGGTGGCCTGTCAGCCAGCCATACAACCCATCGGCCAAGGCTTGTGTCCATCGACCATCAGTGGTGGCCGGTTGGCTACACTGATGGCCGGTCGGCCTCCTTAATAGCCGGTCGGCCACTTGTGTTAGCCGAAAGCCTTTTTTCTGCTTTTTCAGATATTTTGTGTGCCAGTTGTGGGGCATTGAAGCCATCTTCCATACACGTGTACGGAGGGATGGAAACAAGCTTCTAGCTTCTCAAGGAAGCTTTGGCTTGCTTTGTTCTATGTAAGGGGAGTTGCTCCCTCATTGCGGGGTTTTTGAAAATTTGGAGACAAAAAAATACCTCTCTCTCTCTCTCTATATATATATATATATATTGCTTGAAAGTGAGTGTTCTTCACACATTTTGCCTACAACCCTTTAGCCCAACCTCTTGACCTTGGAGCTGAGATTCCATAGGACTTGTTTGGACATCCTAAAGTTGGTTTTGGCTCAGAAAAGCTGTTGGTTTTGCTGTTCTTCAAGGGTGAGGCCTATACCCTCTTCAAAGCTTTATTTTAATTGCTTGTTTGGCCATTCTTGCATGCTCTTTTAGGCCTTACTTTCAACTGAAAAAAGTCTTGTTTTGAAGTGCTTAAAATGGTTGTTTAAGGCTTTGTTTGAGTTAGGGGTGGTTTACCCCCTTTGGTGGTTTGTTTTGCTTTGCTTTGTACCATCTCTTAAGGCCTTTGAGTTCATCTTTGTTTGGCCTTTTAGCCACTGAAATCCAGTGGATTTTTAGTTGTAGAAATGTGGTTTTGAGGTCCAAAATGAGAGGGGGTGGTTCCCCCTCCTCTTGTCTTACTTCCATGCCTTGTTGGCCTCATACTTGAGCATATTTTTCTAGCATGTGTTGACTTGATCTCAGCCTATTTTTGGTCTCATTTCAGTATGTTGTAACTCTATTTTGGCTTGGTTGAGTCACCTTGTGCATGCTTCATACACTTGTGGTGTAATCCTTGTTCACTAGCCTAACATGCTTCATGAGTTAGCTTGTTATTTTAGCATGTATTGGCCTCACTCTAGCATGTTTTTGGTGTTATTTTGGCATGTTGTAACTCTGATTTTGGTTGGTAGAGCCACCTCTTGCATGCTTCTTACACTTGTAGTGTAAACCTTGCTCACTAGCCTAGTATACTTGGTGTTTTGGCCTGTTATTCTAGCATGTTTTGGCTCCACTCCAGCAAGTTTTTACTCTTGTTTTAATATGATTTAGCTCTGTTTTGAGGCTTCTTGGTCGTATGATGCTTGTTATGTATGCTTGTAGTGCAATAGCCTTGAATAGCTTTGAGTTTTGAGGTATCTTGCATGCTTGGCTTGAAGTATTTGCATGCTTTGGTATCATTTGACATGTTATTTCAGAGCATATAGTGTTGTTACACTTCTATGTTTTTCACTCTTTAAGTGCTCTTGAGAGTTGTACCTTTATGTCTTGTTTGTGAGTCATTACGTGAGCATCATTTTCTTGCCTTTCAAGCCATCATCTCAGGTCATTCTGGCCACTGTTTTGGCATGCATAAGGTTTGTTTGGGGCTGGTTTGGTTATTTGAGCATTGTCTTGCATGTCTCTAGTGTAATGCACTTCATTAGCTTTGATGCTTAGGCCTTTCAACATGCATTACATGGGTTGTTTGTATGATTTTAAGTCATTTAGCATGACATTTCAGTGTTGGAACATATGCCATTGCACTCCATGTATCACTCTTTCAATGACTTTGAGAGTTGAGCATTGTGCCTTGTTTGTGACTCAATATGTATGCATGTTTGTCTAGTCCTTTGAGCTTCCATTTCAGCATGTTTTGCCACTGTTTCGGGCATGATGTAACTCTGTTTTGAGCTGGTTGGGTTGTTTGAGCATTGTGATGCATGCTTATAGTGTTATCCTCTTCACTAGCCTTGGTGCTCTCCCCCTCCCCCTAACAATGCCATGCATGCATTACTTATATGATAGAGTCTCATGCATGCCATCTTTAGCATGTTGTTTGCATGTGTGTTGCATTGCATTGTGTTTGCATCGAAAGTTGATCCAAACACGAGAAACGAGGGGCGTTTCATACTTGAAGTGATAAAACGCACCTCATTTCTTTGTTGCCATCCCCCTTGATTGCGCATGATAGGGTGGAGGCCTCTCGAGTCCTATGTGTTATTTGTGCATTCATCAACATTGTGCAAGCTTGACTCTTTGGCCATCATGCATTGAGATGCGTGATTGGTGGCTTGAGAGCTGAGCATTACACTCTTTTGAGCTTGAGACATGATAAGGAGTGTAGTTGCACACACATTTCCTTGCAAATACACTACCATGCCTCTGTTTGTGCTCTGTTGCAGCAAAAGGAGAAATTGCAGGAAACAGTGGCCGACCGGCCATCAAAGCTGCCGATCGACCACCAAGGCTACCGATCGACTATCAAAAGTGGCCGATGGCCATCCCTCTTGGCCGACCATCCCTCAGCATGTTCTTAAGGTGGGTCAGAAGCATTCTGAAAGTTGGCATAATTTTTAGAAGTACAGAAGTGTGCAAACAGAGGCATCTTAAGGCAAGGTGGTGGATTTCCGGGAGGACGTGACCGAGCATGCATCCTTCATTGTTCAAGGCGGAGTTGTGGCAGCTTAATTTAGATGCTTTTCATACTTAGTTGGTTTTGTAACTTAATTAATTTGATTAATTAGTTTTGATTCGTAATAATTAGCTTAGATTAGCGTAACTAGCTTAGCTTAGCTTATTATTCAGACCCTCCATCGAGAGGACAATTGTTGTAATAAGTGTGCGTGTGTGTGATGCATGTCTTCCAACCTCATTTCTTTCTCCCTTTTACTTATCAGCTTATGATGGTTAGTTTAGGGCATATTTCAATTAGCATCCTTATGCTTGCATGCGGGCATCATTCATTTGTCTTGCATGCACCGGGCTCGGCGCATTATTCAAACTGCATTGTATTTCAATTCCTATTTTGAATACATGTATCAAATTGTAGCATTCATATGCCATCTTAGAATAGCCGAGCCTATTTAGCTGCATTTTGCATGTGTTGCATTAGGCATTGTTGACATAGTTAGGATCATGCATTGATTACTAACTAGCTTCTGTTTTGGCTCAGAGTACACTGTGAGTGTTTTTGCTTTAGCATCCTTGCATGTGTGTAAGTGACTGCCATGAGGCTAACTGCTTTAGTGTTTAACTGCATGAATGCCTGTGGATGAAGGTTTGATTGCCTAAATTGGAACAACTCGATGATTGTGAGTTTTAAGCCCACTTGAAGTGGCAAAATCATGTTTTTTTTTCTAAGCCCACTTGAGGGTGGCAAATCCGCGCTTTAGCCTACTTGCGAGTAGCACTTTCAAACCACTTTAAAAAATGAACATGAGTTGTTTTGTTCCAATCCGTGTGATTGAGTCTATACTTATGTGCTGTGCGCATCACATAGTAAGCTAGCTAATAACCGGAATAAGAACACATGTGTCTTAAAAAACAACATATCATGTTAGTAGAGGCCAATCTTTGATCAGGCGAGCGGGGGTGCTCATTTCATGATCTTCCCTCTTCGTACCGAAGTTCCCGAGCCGATGCAACTTTAGTGATGATGGACACGTGGCCTTAGGCACGAGTCAGGGTTTCCTAAATTTCCAAAAATAAAATATTTAGGTGGCGACTCTGAAATCTGGCAAAGTAGTCCATGTTTGGCGCTTTTGATTAAAATCGATTTTTCAAAACGATTTGCCGGATTTGGACTCTTTGGTGATTTATCAGTCTTACATTGCATTTTGTGAGATTAGATTCAGAACCGTGACAGGAGTCCGAACTATAGTAGCTAAGAACAACAATTTGCGCCCTCGCGCGTGGAGCGGAATTCGGGCAGTCTACAGTCATTGTATATGCCAACGTGTTTAATACATTGTATATGTATTTGTATGTGGGATGAGATAGGGGATGTACTCTATTGTTTGGGAGGAGATAGGGGATGGACTCTATTGATAATTAAGTTGGTTGGAGTGTCTTGGGTGAAAGTCCCGGAATCTTATTTATTTGGGTGCCGGTTCCCTCGAACGTAGATCTGTAAAATGGCAAAGATATAGAAGTGTATGTTTGATGTTTATGATTGAAGTGTTGATAATATAAGTTGTAGTCTCATTTTGAATTGTTCGGATAATAATGAACTATGTTAACGAATTGGTTCGCATAAATTAATGCAAGTAAATTGAAATGTGGACGTCAATGTTGGTTGACTATGTAAAGGATATGAACTGGTTTTCTAGCGTTAAACGTTTATCGGATATTAATGTTTTAGTTAATTCTCATATACTGTTTAGCATATCTCTACTGGGCATTGGCTCACCCTACTTGGGACACTATTTTTCAGGTACAGGTGATATGCCACCTCTACGGTCTTAGCTTGGGGGTTTAGGAGTTGGAGACTCCCTTTTGGTTGTTTGTTTTAATGATTACATGTATATTCAAGCCAAGGGCTTTTTATGTATAGAGTTAGAACTCTTCTTTTATTGTAACCAAGTAACAACTTGGAAAGCTGTAAGCCCGTAGGGCATTTACTTTGTTGTTAACATGTAATACCTTTTGTATAGAAGACTCTGATGAATGAAACTATAATATTTTCCTTATGTTTGTGGATTTATGAATGATTGATTTATACTGTAATTTTTGAGGGTGTTACATTTTGTTTCTAATTTTACCCGTTGACTTTTTTATCTGTTTAACTTTTCATTGACTATATGTTCAAATTTATATTTATTTGTTGAAAATTTTTCCCTATTTGTTTAATTTTTTTGCGTACAGTTCAAATTATTTTTATCTGTTAAACTTTTTTATCTGTTGAATTCTTATTTGTCAAAATTTTTATCTGTTTAATTTTTGTCCAAATAAAAGCTACTTGTTGAAATTTATCTCTTCAAAAATTCTGTTTGTTCAAATTATTTGTTGAAATTCTATCTATCTGATTCAATTTCCCCTCCTACCTATTCAAATATCTGACCAAATTTGATAGCCAAACTAACCCCTTATCTGTTCAAATAACTGACCAAATTTGATAGCCAAACCAACCCCTTCAATTTTTCCCCCTATATGCTCTCTCTCTCTCTCTCTCTCTCTTTTTTGGTACAGCGAAAAATTAAAGACATAGCAGAAGAAACAAGAACAACACAAACAGAATAGCTTAAAGAAGAGGATGGCTCTGCCTACGGGAGCTGCGTCCGATCATGTCAGCCACAACTTGACTGCGGATTCCAACCGGGGCATCTTCCATAACAACAAGAGGTTCATCTTGATCAGCACCCATTTTAGCCAGACCATCAGCACTCAGATTTCCCTCCCTCAGAACGTGTTGGAGGGTATAGCCACATCTGCGGATAAGGAACTTAGAGTCCTCCACCAGGCTGCGCAGGGAAGAAATGACCTCAACTTCCTCCTTTAGCATGTCAATGGCATCCATAGAGTCGGTTTCTATGATCAAATCCTTGTAACCTTTTTCAAAAGCTATTGTCAAACCACGATATATGGCCCAGATTTCTGCCTCAATGCACGAGCACTTCGTAAGCTTCCTGTAAAAACCGCAAATCCAGATTCGTTTCTCATCGCAGATCAAGCCACCAAAACCGCCATCTCCTGGGTCACCTCTTGCACTGCCATCTGTGTTCATTTTTAAATTACCTGCAACAGGGGGAGTCCACATAACTAGTCTATCAGATAAAGGAAGAGTAAAGGAGTGTTTAAAAGCATCTTTTATATCCGAAGCATAACTCAAAATAGAAAAAATGCTGTGCTGCCAAGGAGTATGAATATGTTCAAAAATAAACTGATTTCGGTTTTTCCAAATTTGCCACAAAGTGACAACAAAGGTTGTATGGCCAATAGCATGAGGGAACTTAGCCTTTAAAATTGATTCCAGCCAAGCATCAAAGGATAGATGCCTGCAGTTAAATAGCCAACTAGCACAATTTAAATTAACCCAAATAGGACGAGCTTTGGGGCAGTTTCTGAAAATATGATCAACATCCTCCAGTTGATCACCACAACTCTCACAAGCAGCAGAGTCAGACAACCCTCTTCGGGCTCTTGACTCATTAGTCAACAATCTGTGGTGCAAAGCTAACCAAAGAAAACCCTTGAGTTTTTGAGGAAGCTTCAACTTCCAAAGCCAAAGCCAATTAATAGACTCCACTTCAGAACCACAAACCAAATCACAAGCTGAAGCAGTAGTAAAAAGACCACTGCTAGAGCCTTTCCAATGAGGTAAGTCAGGAAACGTAACAAACCTAGGAAGGTGAACCTTTAAAATAAGGTCCAAAGCCTCCCTAGGCAAAGTGGTGGAGATTTTATCAATATCCCACCGTCCAGCCTCATCCAAGATGGTTTCCACCTTATCTGTATTGA
The DNA here is from genome assembly GCA_030407325.1 of Camellia japonica. Taxonomy (NCBI): domain Eukaryota; kingdom Viridiplantae; phylum Streptophyta; class Magnoliopsida; order Ericales; family Theaceae; genus Camellia; species Camellia japonica. Next base: position 153,052,810 of record JAPPVO010000029.1, read on the forward strand.
TGAGGTGAGAGTGAGGAAAAAGAGACGCTAGAGGCCTCTCACCACACCACCAATCAAACCAGATAGTGGCTTTAGACCCATCACCAATGCTCCACATACAGCCTTTCAAGAGAGTAGCACGGGTTTTAAGAATACCCCTCCAAGTGTGAGAGGTCCTTCTCTTACTCGAAAAGTTAAAAAGAGAAACCCCATTAAGGTATTTAGCTTTCAAAACAGTGCCCCAAAGACACGGCTCCCCATTCAAAAGGCTCCAACCAAGCTTGGACATTAAAGCAATATTGTTGTTCTTGGTTTTTCTAATACCAAGACCACCCACTTTTTTGCTCTTACAGACCAAATCCCACTTAATCAAATGGACTTTCTTAGTGGTGCCCACATCACCCCAAAGGATGATTGATCTGTTGTTTCATGGATCTCAAATCTGTGTTGTTGAGGTTGGAGAGGAGAGAGAGAGTGTGTGTGGCACAGATCGGATATCAGGGACCGTCCCAGCGCCTTTGTCGACGGTATGGCACTAAGCGCACCTGGTCCTGAAGATCTTCTCTCCAGATTTGGAGTCGCCAGGAGGAGCTTGATCGAAAGACACCATTGCTGAAGCAGAGGAGAGAAACTGAAGCACTCGATTCAAATTTGAAGATAATTTTCTACAACGCCGAAGGAGATTGAATAGCTATGTAAAGCCACAAAGGATGAGGCAACGTATCTGGATTTGGATATCACGATCTGGAAGAACGGCCTCACATCTCTAAAAAAATCCAGGCGATGGATCTGGATACCATCGTGGGGGTTCCACCACCGTTGGTATGAATAGAGAAGATGAAAAGAGAAGAGGAGAGAGAGAGAGAGAGAGACGGCGATGATGATGGTCTGCGGCGGCGGAAACCGCCGTTGATTCGGCGGCGACAGTCGGAGTACAATCTGCTGTGACGAAGCGGCAGCAGTGTCTAGATAGAGTGAGAGAGTCTGGTTTTTAATCTAAAGTTGTCTTTATGTACAAACTATTTCAGCGCTGGACCTTTTATCAAGCAAAGTTTAAAATAGAATTTTTGACTTGAGCGCCATTATATTAAGATCTTCCAATCTTTAAAAAAAAAAAAATTAAAAAAAAATTAAAATCTTAGAGAATCTCCAATGAGAGTTGTTATTGCCAAAATTTGGTAAAACAAAGGCCCAACATTGCTCCAATGGCAAGTTTTGACAGTTGCCATAACTGTCAACTCACAAATAGAGTAGCCCTCTCTTCTAGCAAAACATTCCTCCCTTCCTTCGATCCGCCATTTTTGCAGATGAAAGCTGAAAACTGGTGTGTGTAGAACGTCTCGCCAATTGTCTGACCGGACGACCGCCCGTGGTCGACCAGGTGGTCATTCGGTCGGATGTCCCACACACATCAATATCTATGTCGAAATGACAAAACTGACAAGCCTCGATTGGAGCACCATTGCTATAATTCTACTATTTTCTACTATTCATTGTCATAATTTTGCAATGGCAATGCTATTATAGCATTTGACATTGGAGATGCTCTTACTAGTGAATATTATTTTAAGGTCTTTATTCATGAATTTGTAAATCTTGATATTTTCAACTATAAAAATATCACCTCTAAGGGAGATATATTTATATAATTTTCAAAATTGAGGTTAATATTTTGAAAATCGAACCAGTGAGCGAACAAAAAATGTAACCAAATAGATGGGTCACCCGTTCAACAACGGGTGAATTGAAATTGAATCGTGATATCATATATTAATCATAAATTAAAAAAATATATAAAAATATAGATATTAAAATTACAAAAATTAATAAATAACAAACATTTACAAAAAAAAATTCTTAAAATTTATTTTATGTTTTTTATACACTGATTTTTAGTAAAAATAATTAAGATAATATTGAATATATAGCATATATACTTATTACATTGTTAACAATTGTGTTGTTTGTCACGATCCGCTCCCCATACCCAAGGGTTAAGTTTTATGTGGCCAGTAACTGAAGTTACCTCCGGCCAATTCTTGAACAAATTAATAAACGCGAGCGGAATTAATATTTAAAATAGGGTATCAAAATAATCATCGGAGTTTCTATTTTTATTACAAAATGTATTGACCAAAAAGGCCGATAGTTACATATAAAAAATATCATAAAAGTGTTGTGTGTGTCTATTCCGCAGCTCCGCATCTAAGACTTTCCAAAAGCTATTTCTGAATTACATTATTTCCTGAAAATTGGTAAACAGCTATGAGCACTTGGCAGAGTGAGAAATATTATACCAAGAGTATAAGGGACACGAAATAACCATAGATAGTTATTTAGGCCAAAACATTCAAGATAACTTAGTCGGAACAATTAATCCTTTAAGTAGCAAAACTGAGATTGTGTAAATAAATAACCATAACCACGGTAATTTGGTAAACAAATCATTTAAGTGGCAGAAACTGAAATACAGAAATTATGTAAGTAAATGACCATAACCACAGTACTGAACAGAACAGAACAGAGGTCACATAAGTGACAGTCAGAATAGAGGTACGGATTCAAGAGGTGGCTTGTACGAACTCTAGAGGTAGCTCCCACAATAGTGTAGCACTTAGCTCCGCACAGCACTTTGCTCCGCACCAAACAGAGGTCAATGGATCCATGACAAATAGAGGGTCACAAAGTTGTCAAATAGAAGCCAATGGTTATTTAAGTCCCCCAAGGCGTGGGACTCCCGTGGTGGTACTTACAAAACATAATTGTTTATAAGGTTATAGTCAAATATTCTTTAAAATATAAGCAAACATATTCATGTGTTTCATTTTAAACAAATTGGGTTCAGATATTAAACCACGTAACTGAAATATTAATATAGTTTATAGTAATTTATAAAACATAACTTGTATAAAATCAATTATGGTAAGTCAAAACATACGTAAAATATATTATGGTGACTCAAGGTATAATATAACTCACCTTAACTTTAATACCTTACTTTTTCTTTCTACAATTAAAGACCCTTTCACCTTCCACAATTTTTTTCCTTTCTCTTTCTCTTTCTTTTTTTCTTTTCTTTCTTCCTTTCCTTTCCTTTCCTTTCCTTTCCTTCTTCTTTCTTTTTTCCTCCGGTGAAATGCTTCCCTATTTATAGGGAGATAACGTGGCAGATTTGATAATAAATTCATAGATTCATTCCTATCCTTAATAGATATTTAAGATAATTACATTTTGACCTAATTTTTTAATATAATTATATAAATAAATAAATAAATAAATTCCTAATTAAAGTATACTTTATCGTATACCAACATAAAATTAATTATTTATTTCACTACCACTTCCATTATTATTATTATTATTACCAATATTATTATTTATTTATTTATACTTTGACCCCTAAATTTTTGTACTAATTATATTATTTTACAAAATTACACATAATAATACAAAATAAATCGTATATTTTCCTAATTGTGATTAAATAATATTAGTATAAATTTTATAGAATAATTAAAAATCTGGATTGTTACATTGTTGACTTAATGGTTTGAGTGCTTATTTTTTATACACTTGATTCTATGTTCAAGTCATCTCCACAACATATTTTTGAAAGAAACTTCAATTCTTCAAACCTGATCGGTTCTTATGTTGACCGGTTGAACTGACAGTTATTTCGATTTTCAAATTTTAAGTCAGTTTTGAGTATAGTTTGGGTTTGAAAGGTCATTCGGACCGGAACTAAGTCTGGTCACCGGTCCGACTGGCTAGTCTAGTTTGGGTTTGAAAACATTGATTGAGGTAATTCATATGTATGGATTTATAAATAAAAAGAGTAAAGTAATATTCACCAATAACTGAATGTTTTTTGGTGTAATTAACCTTTTAATTAACGGATCATATCGGTCACTTGTTATCATTAAATTTTGTGAAAAGATGTAATTTGTGTAGTCTAATTTGTTTAAGAATTTATTTTTAAAAATTAGAAAAGTAATTTGTTAAATAATAAAAAGAATAAAAAAATAAAGAATAATTTTTTCATGTGGATATATCTTCTTTGATGACAATAGAAAAGGATTGACCCATTCTGAAAATATGGATCAATTTGTTGAATCAACCCATGGATGTGTGTCATTCAGTGACACATGTGAACTGGATTAATTCAAATTTAAATTTTAAAATTGTTTTTAAAATTCTAGGGCTCAAATTCTCTTGATTTCAGCCAATCAAAGATTAAATTGGAAAATTCTAAAAATATGTAGCCCTACTAAACCTACAAACACAGGCCCATTTGTAAAAGAGGAGACAAACAGTCTCTACATATGTCAGAACTTAGCCAAAAAAAAAAATTCGCATGAGTTCTGAGGTCTCGATTAGTGGCGGAGTCAGGATTTTGATTTAGGAGGGGTAACATTGAATTAAGATCATAGTGATCTACCACAATACAAATAATTTTGATTCTTAATTGAGGATAAAGTAACTAAAAATGAACATAGTTTCGTATTTAAAATTTTAAAGTTATGCTCAAGTTAGTTAGTTTTTTTGCTTTATGTTTTTTTTTATTTTTGATTGTTTTTTTATTATTAATATGATTTACTATTTTAGTTTTGTGAACATGATGATCATTATAATTTAAAATGCGATCACATGCTATTATTAAAAATGAGAATGACAAAATTACACCAAAATACACTCAAGGAAAAAAGAGAGTGGAAGAGAAAGATATGAGAGAAAAGAGAGAAATAAATATACAAATTACAAGAATTTGCATTTTATTTTTAATTAATGAATCATGTTATAATGAAACTAATGAATTATAATCATTATGAAAATCAATACACCATATAACTAATATAAATAAATATTTTCAAAAATAAGAGAGAAAAATCATAAATAAATAATAAGGAAAATACAATCAATAACTAGATTGAGATATTTGAACCTCTAACCTCATAATGAAAAATGCAAGAATTTTGACTAATAGATTAACCATGTTTGTTTTGCAAAGATTTTGTTAAAAAAAAGAAAAAAGAGAGAAAAGAAAATGAGATAGAAAAAATTATGACATATTTTGAATTTTAAAAATTAATTATTTTTCAAATAAAAATAAAAGTACAATTTCTAAAAATTGAGGAGGGGGAGGGGGGACACGTGACCCTCCAGGTCCCAACGTGCCTCCCCCCTGGTCTCAATTGACAAATTATGTAAGGGATAAAATAATTAATAAATTAAAACATCTAATCCTACTATTCTTTTTATATTTTATATATTTTTTCATAAAAAATTAAAAAATTAATTAAAATAATCAATTTCAGTTTTTACAAAACTTGATGCCTCCATTGAAGAAGAAGTTCATAAAGTAGTTATGCTTCATCTTCAACAAACTTGCACTTGTCTGTTTTGATCAATCCATTTTTGATTTCCACTCTCAAATGGTGATCGCTGTCTTCCTCACTCAGATCTCTCCTCAGCTTCTCTCTCCGCTTGAGAATATGTACATACTAATTTCTCACCACATTTCGTAAGATCTTAATATTGTTATATACATACATATATATATATATATATATGTATGTAGTCGTTTGATGTATTGCTTTCTGATCTCATCCACTTTTATGATTTGCGTTCTCCTTTAGTGTATTGTAGATTCGATTCTGTTGCTTGATCTAACAGTATGTTTGTTTCCCTCGAAAAATTATTGATTATTTTGATGAAGTTTTGTTACAGTATATTGATCTAGCAGTCACTGCTTATGTTCAAAGATATTCACCAGTGAGATTTTAACTAAAAATATATAGGACATTTGATTGCTAGATTATGATAAGAATATTGATAGAATTGTGGGGATTAATAATATTACGTAGGATTAGATGGGATGAAGGATTATTACAAAATTTCGTAATATTAAATATAAAAATACGTAATCTCATTATAAATTAGTGTAACAAAATCTCTAAAATTTTGTACATATTGTAATTGATGTTATAAAAGTTTGTGGTTTGGTTATGATATTTTTTGTTACATTAATTTTTGGTGAGATTACGCATTTTATGATTAATATTGTAACATTTTGTAATAAAATTACATATTTTATGATAAGGTGCATTTTAGGGGTGCATACCATAACATTTTCCTAAATAAATTATAGAATCTAAGAAATAGATTGAATAGAGAGATTGTGGTATTATATTATGTTTGGTTAGAATCGATAACAAGAAATAATTATTTTTGATTGTGGAATGTAAGATATATATAACACAGCGGATAAATGGATTCGGGCATACCTTATGAGTTAGAATCCGAAACGAAGAACCTTGTGGGTAAATCAGATGCTTCACAACTATGAACTAAGAACACCCAGCAATGGAGTGATATCACAGTATGAGTATCACTCACTTTAATTACAATGCAAACGCTTGATCGTTATTCTAATGGGAGAGAGTTAGAGAGAGAGTATGGGAAAAAAATCATTTGTTATTTGATTCATTCCCACATCCCATATACCGTATTTGATATATATACTGACCATCTATCCACATGTCCTAAGGATAGGATAGATATAGATAGATAGTGGGTTATCCTAACAAACAGGATAATTAGGAAATCAAATTCAAATTACATGGGTAATTTGAATGGGTCATGAGTCATGCCGCATGGACGCCCTAACCTGAGTCCAATACTCGGTCCAATTTCCAACATCTCCCACTCGTACATGAGTTGGCATGACACAACCACATCTCTATCTCAATCTCCCCAAATATTGAACAGTCCCATAATAGCCAATGAACCGTGCGACTGCTGAGAACACCTGCATGTGGAAGCTCTATACTAGAAACTCAAAATGAGTCAGCATAGGGATATTAACCCAAAAAGAATAGAAATAGTGTCTCATATATCCCAGATCCATCTAATTACACCAGTCCAAAAAACATCTCTAATCCCTCAAGAAAGCATGTTTGACCCTTTCAATTCTTGTAATATATTCACACTCAATCCGCCTCTCATACAGAGCGATGTGAGTTGCCGGCAGTGAATATACAACATTGATGTAATATTAGATGATCTTTCCTTTGCCTTTATGCTATTTAGTTTAGGATTGACCGCTTTCCCAGTGATGTCCCTTAAGGTCGAATCATATATGACGCATGCAACATACTAAAGTAGCAGAACATCAACTCCTTACCTTATGACATAGTCAAAGGTCACAAAAGGGTACATAAGTGAAAGTCATATCAATAATAACACGTAAGACTCACATGGTGAGGAAACAGGGATCCATTATCTCACCTCATTACTCAGTCGCTAAGCACATGTAGTATGAATACATGCTACGTTGGAGCAACTCTTCCAAAGAGTGACGTCATACTCGATACACTGTACAAATCTTAATCTAGTCTCTTTCTAGCGCCTAACCTGAATTCTCTATTTGCTCGCCTTTCAGGCGTCAAATGAGATCTCGCATCTGGTTAATCATAACAGGCACAACATGGAAAGTAAGTACTAACATCCATGTTTGGTCTTTAACACGACCTCATCTTGGTTGTAACCAAGGCGACATGCATAGTGGATAATTTAAGCCTTTTTTGGCTTCAAAATAAAATAAATCACTAGTCTCATCCTTGCTTGCTCCCAAGCGTTAAGGATGATTGCTTGTGTGAGTGAGTCAATCTTGTTTGCTGACATCATCATCTGCTAATCTTATGACACAAACCATAATAGTATCAACATTCCATAATCTCACAAAAATAAGTGATTGATTGGAAAAACACAATCACAGTTTGCGCAATTCTAGATTCCAAACATAAGCCTTATCAGCACATTTTGCGATAAACATTTTGCGATAAGCATATGCAACGAAATCCCTATGTGTGCCTCTCATGAAGTGGTTCAAGATCACCACTTCTTGCATAATTACCCCTCTAAAGATATTTTGGTGACCAATTTGTGTTCATTCAAGATGCGCCCAACAAGCACATTGAATCTTACAAAAAGCAAATATATACACTATCAGTAAAGCATCATATCCACAGTCTAATGAGCAAGGTCAAGGTCTAAACTACTCAGTTGACCATTTACCAAAGATAACACTCAACATGCTGAATATGCCCACATAGCGTACTTCAGGCTTCCACAAAAAAAAGAAAAAGAAAAAAAAAGAAATATAGGTCATCTGTTTCTCCCAAAGACAATTTGAGGATTTACTCAATAGCTAAGGCTTTAGCTTTTACCGATGGGTAAGTCAATGGGTTTGCAATTTAGCATCTAGAATCATTCTAGGATATTCCTTATGTAAGTCATCAAAGACAAACCGAGAATTCTCCCAGAACAATCTCTAAGGATCTTACATCCGAGTATATAAATTACATCACCCATGTCACGTCCTCAAAAAAAGAGAGGATAATCTAATCAAGCATAACATGAAACATATTACTTTCATTCATTCGAGTTTACATTACAAAAGATATTACATGCATTACACTTTCATAAATGTTCATCTTGAAACTATAGCATATAACTCTAATTGATAACAACAAAATAATTGCCCTAATGGCTACACCTTTCCAAGATAACACTTGGTTACTGTGGGAGCTGGATATTGTGGGGGCAATAAAGCCGAATAATGGTATGAGGGTAGTCGAGGATGGAATTTGTATTTGGCTTCATCCTGGACGATCCCAAAGCTGAATAGATTGATCGGCTGTAGAACCAGTCGAACAAAAGCCGAATAAGTAAACGTGCAATGGATTAAGGGTGGGCCCGATCCTGAGGCCCAAAAGAAAAATATAAATAGAGGAGTATCAGCCAAAGAAAGGTATGTGAGAACAAATAAGATTGACTTGAGATATAAGCAACCAAGAGAGTATACACTAACTTATCCGTCGGAGTGCTAATTCCGGCACCCTCGACCGGAGTGTTCATTCATTTTCAGGTGACTAGTTGAGGATCAAGAGCGTCCTACAGGATCCAGAGAGTATTTCCAAACCACTTCTCCATAATTGGCGCCATCTGTGGGAATACTCCAGCACATCCATGGCGGGTGTAACGGAAGATCCTCCGGTAGTCGCTGACGACCGTACGCCACGAGATGATACCACTCTAAGCAACATGCTTGGGCCAGAGAACATTGCCGCACGAAGGGCCTTGAACTTCGATTCAGTTGCCCAGACCTCACCCTCGACATCAGCACATGAGACAATGCAAGCGATTATAGACCAGACGAAGCAAAATGAACACAGGTTGGAAAACATGATGGCTAAGAACGAGCGCCTTCGATAGGATTTAGCCTTGGAGGTGGCAAAATCCCAACAGGCCGCGCGCCAAGATCCGGGACAACCTCTGAGAAAGGATGGTCGACGACCTCAAATTCGGAGACATGATAGCGGCAGTGATTCTGACTTATCAAAGCTAGAATCCAAAAAAAAGGGACAAGTCAAACTCTCCAGTTCTTCCGAAGGAAGTCCGCGTGTACAGAATAAGCGAAGAAGAAATGATTCAGACGAAGAGGATCAACATGACCCCTTTGTACGACGGATTGCAAGGGTAGTGCTACCAAAAAAGTTCAAAGCTCCATTGTTCACCTTATACGATGGAAAATCGGACCTCACTGATCACATTCGTCATTATAAGCAAGCCATGACGCTTCATGTAGACTACAAGGCCCTCATGTGTCGAATATTTTCAAGCAGTTTGGGACCATTGGTCGTCGGATGGTAATATAAATTGAAACCGGCATCGATTAAGAGCTTTCATCAACTCTAAAAATCCTTCAGGGCAAGGTTCATCACCAATGAGGTCCAGCTGAAGCAGGCCGATTCTTTCTGGGCAATGCAAATCCAACCAGGGAAAACCCTACGTGCGTATTCGGCGCGCTATTGAGAATGCTTTAATCTAGTAAATGATGCCTGCAATGACTCCATGGCCATCACCGCCTTTAAAATGGGATTGCATCCTGATAGTGCCCTCCGCAACTCCTTGACCAGAAGGCCCCTCAAAACAGTTTGGTCATTAATGAAGAAAGTCGAGGAATACTGCAAAGTGGAAGATGATGCCTGCAGGTCAAAGCCGCGCACAAGGCTAACAAGACGGCCCCATTTGAAATCGTTCAGTCGACAAATTCTGTACCATCACGGAGCCCTGAACCACGAAATCGGGCTAAACGAGACAAAATATAAGATTCGCGCCGATCAAATGACCAATGCTCACACCGAGCTAATGAACAACTTCAAGTGGATAGCAGGCGCATAAGGCGCGCGGACAAGAAATATACGGAGTTGTCAGAGCCGATCAGCACAGTTATGTCTAAAGTTCAACACCTTCTATTTTTCAAATGGCCACCCAAGATGGTAGGACCTCCCGACACGAGGAGACGGGATAGGCAGTGCGAATATCACAAAGACCACGGTCATGATATCGACAGTTGTTATGCGTTGAAGGATCACCTTGAAGAGTTGGTACAAGATGGTCGGCTTAAGCAACACGTCCGAAAGAACAACTCAACCAAAACAGTTGTTTTACGGCAGGATTTACCTCCACTCGGCGTAATCCATATGATATACAGCTTGCAGACAGCATTCATGGTACATACAATTCAGTCGCATCCTAACCCCCAAAAGCAAATCACACCAGTGAAACGGCCCCATGAAGCTGCGAGTATTACTTTCGATGATTCTGATTTGGTCGGCGTAACGCTCCCCCACATTGATCCCTTGGTCATCGAACTACGCGTAAACCGATTCACTGTTGAACGTGTTCTCATTGACCAGGGGAGTACTTCAAAAGTTATGTACTACAAGACCTTCGTCAAACTCGACTTCACTGAGTCGGACCTGTCTCCAACTCATTATCCATTATTCGGCTTCAACGCTAATCCGGAATATCCGTTGGGCAAAATCACCCTACCAGTTCGGGCGGGCTCCCGATCAGTGGATGTAGAATTTTTGGTTGTCAAGCTTCATTCACCATATAATCTCATCACGGGACGAACTTGGTTGCATACCATACAGGTCGTGCCAAGCACCTATCATCAACTACTTCGCTTTCTGACTGAACGCGACATTGAGCAAATTTGAGGTTCCTAGAAATCGGCGCATGCGTGTTATCTTCTTGCCGCAAAGACACCAAGAGAGCTGGAGGTGAATTCAATTGAGGTGCCGGATCGAGAGAGCCTCGACGATGTTGGGCGGCTCCCAAGTGAAAAGGCAACTGGAGCCCTGGATCGAGTTGAAATTGACGGGAATCCTACCAAGTTCTTCATGGTTGGCGCTTCCCTGAATAAAGTTGACAAGCAGGAGCTCATTTCCTTCTTACTCGACAACCTTGATGTATTTGCATGGTCACTATATGAGATGCCGGGGGTGGATCTATCTGTGTCTCAGCACTGCTTAAACGTTGATCCCAAATGTTAGTCGATTATTCAGAAAAGCCAGCGGTCAGCCGCGGAACACACTGCTGCCGTTGTTGAAGAAGTTGACCGGTTGCTTGATGCCGGGGCAATCCGCGAAGTGACCTATCCTACATGGCTGTCGAATACTGTGGTTGTAAAGAAGAAAAATGGAACTTGGCGTGTCTACGTGGATTTCATGGACTTAAACAAAGCTTGTCCCAAGGATTGTTTTCCCCTCCCTAGAATAGACTAACTCGTAGATGCAATAGCACATCATCAACGTATGAGCTTCCTGGATGCATACAGAGGCTACTATCAAATTGCCATGCATCCGGAGGACCAAGACAAAACTGCATTCCTCACCCCTAGAGGAACCTATTGCTATAAGGTTATGCCTTTCGGGTTGAAGAATGAGGGGGCAACCTACCAAAGACTAGTCACTGCCATGTTCAAGGAGCAACTCGGCCGTACAACGGAAGTGTTCATCGATGATATGGTGGTCAAGTCCAAAGAAGAGCAAACTCATCTAGCCGATCTGAAAGAGACATTCGACATTCTTCGCAAATATAAAATGAAGCTGAACGCTTCCAAATGTGCCTTTGGCATCGGATCCAGCAAATTCCATGGCTACATTGTTAACCACCGTAGAATCGAAGCCAACCCGAGGCAAATCACAGCAATTCTAGAACTCGGCTATCCCTAGTTGGTCAAAGAGGTTCAAAAGTTGATGGGAATGGCTGCCACACTCAACAGGTTCATCAGTCATTCCACAGATAGCTGTCAAAAATTCTTTCATACCCTTCGGCAGGGTAAAGTTTTTGAATGGACCCCCGAGTGCGAAGCCGCTTTAGATAGTTTGAAGACTTACCTCCGATCAGTTCCACTCTTGACAATACCTTCGGCAGATGATCCGCTCATTTTATATCTGGTAGTTTCCAACCGGGCCGTCAGAACTGTATTGTTAAAGAAAGAACTAGGGGAGCAATGGCCAGTTTATTATGTGAGCAAAGCAATGGTTGACGCCGAAACACGTTACCTTCCGTTGGAAAAACTCATCCTTGCTCTTGTCAGGGCAGCAAGAAAACTGATGCATTACTTTCAGGGGTATACCATTGGGGTACTAACGGATTACCCCATCCGGTCAGTACTCCGTAGTGTAGAAGTATCAGGGCATGTTTCAAAATGGGCTCTCGAACTCGGCCAGTACGATATTCAATTTCTGCTCAGAACCTCAATCAAGGGGTGAGTGCTTGCCGACTCTGTGGCTGAATTCATTGGATGCCTCGCCGACTTTAAGTCTGATCAAATTCAACATAAGCTGAACTGGAGAATTTACGTTGGGGAGATTTGGCAGTTGTATTGTGACGGATCATCCAACTAATGTGGCAGTGGGGTGGGCGTAGTGATTATGGCTCTCGATGGGGCAATAATCGAGCAGGCTGTCAAACTGGGCTTCGAAGCATCGAACAATGAGGCTGAATACGAAGCATTGTTAACCGGCTTACGGAATGCACTTCTCCTTGGAGCTCGGCGTCTGCTTATCTTCTGCGACTCAAAGCTAGTCATCAACCAATTGAAGGAGGAATACGCAGCCAAAAATGACTGTATGGCAGCTTACATGAAAACAGCGAATTCTTTGCTGGCAAAATTTGACCATCATGAATTAAACCAAATAACTCGGGATCAGAACACACATGCAGACGCCTTGGCTTGCCTAGCCTCCGCTATCAACTCAGAAATTAAACGGACAATTGAAGTAGGATTCATCCCTGAGCCGAGCATTGCCCCCTCAGAGTCAATTCAAATAAATATCATAGAATCAGGTCCAAGTTGGATGGACCCCATCACTGCATTTCTATCTTCCGAATAGCTCCCGACGGACAAGAAAGAAGCGCACAAACTGCAAAACAAAGCCCTGCGATATTACTTAGATCCGTACGGAAAGCTCTACAAAAAATCTCTTTCTGGTCCATACCTAGAATGCGTTCATCCGGATAAAGTTGAAGAACTCTTGACTGAAATTCATGAAAGTAGTTGTGGTGCCCATTTTGGTAGGCGTTCTTTGGCTCACTGAGCTGTAACACAGGGGTACTACTAGCTGATCATGAGAGCTGATGCCGAGTGTTACGTCAAGAAATGTGAACAGTGCCAGAAGTTTTCTCCTTTAACCCATTTGCTTGCTGAGGAGTTGAGCTCGATCACCAGTCCTTGGCCGTTCGTTCAATGGGGGCTTGATATCATCGGGCCATTGCCACGGGCCCCAGGGAACAAGCGATTCTTGATTGTCGCGACAAATTACTTCACAAAATGGGTCGAAGCGGTGGCACTAACACATATTCGAGATACTGATGTTAGGCGTTTTGTATGGAAAAATATCATAACAGGATTCGGCATTCCAAGAGCACTCATTTCAGACAACGGCACCCAGTTTGATTGTGGCGTCTACCAAGAATTATGAAGCACGTATGGTGTTCCCTATTTCTCCACCTCGGCTTATCCACAAAGCATTGGTCAAGCTGAAGCCTCTAACAAAGCCATCTTAGACGACATCAAGAAGAGGCTGAAGAAAGCTAAAGGCAGATAGGTCGAAGAATTGCCCAGTGTGTTGTGGGCTCATCACACTACTCCGAGGCGATCCACTGGGGAAACGCCGTTTGCTTTATGCTTCGGAACCTAGGCAATCATCCCCCTGGAGATCGGCCTCCTAACCTTGAAATCGAAAGTTTTTGATATGGGCCGAAATGACATGATGTTGGCCTTGGAATTGACTCTAATTGAAGAATGACGAGATCGTGCCCTTACATCCATGGCACGGTACCAACAACAGCTCGCTAAGTTGTATAATCAACGTGTTCAGCTGTGCCGTTATACACTAGGAGAATTGGTCCTCAAGAAAGTACTTCCCGCTGCCAGGAATCCGGCTGACGGAAAACTGGGTCCTAACTGGGACAACCATTATCAGATCGATTTAATCGCAGGAACAGGGGCGTATCGGCTCAAAGACATGTCTGGGAGAAGTCTGCCACGTCATTGGAATTTTCACGTATTTGCATAAATTTTATCATTAACCCGACTTGTGGGGCATGATAACTTGTTTTGAATGTTCGCCGTGTACAACTTTCACTTTTATAATGCAAGACTTCTTATCTCACTATATGAAATTTTAGTTCGGCAAATCAAAAGCCTCTGAATTCGGAGTGCCCTTTGCGGATTTCACGATTGGTCAAGATAAAAGCCTCTGAATTCGGAGCCCCATCCGTAAATGACACGTTTGGGCCGAGTAAGCCTCCGGATTCGAAGCGCTCTTCGTGGATTTCACGATTGGCCAAGATAAAAGCCTCCGAATTCAGAGCCCCATCGTGAATGACACGTTTGGGCCGAATAAGCCTTCGGATTCGGAGCGCCCTTCGTGGATTTCACAATTGACTAACATAAAAGCCTCCGAATTCGAAGCCCCATCCGTGAATGACACGTTTAGGCCGAGAAAGCCTCTAGATTCGGAGCGCCCTTCGTGGATTTCACGATTGGCCAAGATAAAAGCCTTCGAATTCGGAGCCCCATCCGTGAATGACACGTTTGGGCCGAGTAAGCCTCCGGATTCGGAGCGCCCTTTGTGGATACCACGATTGGCCAAGATGAAAGCCTCCGAATTCGAAGCCCTATCCGTGAATGACACGTTTGGGCCGAATAAACCTCCGGATTCGTAGCACCCTTTGTGAAATTCACGATTGGCCAAAAGCCTCCGAATTCAGAGTCCCATCTGTGCAAGACACGTTTGGGCCGAACGAGCCTCCGAATTCGGCTTTGTGGACCGATTGGCCAAGGGAATAAGCCTCCGAATCCGGAGCGCCCTTCGTAGAAACCACGTTTGGCCAAGGCAAAACGCCTCCAAATTCGGCGCTCTTTTCGTGAATATTATGATTAACAAGCATAAATGCAGTTGACGACAAATGGAAGATGATCATAGCTGAATTTATAAACATAAATTGAAACAACATGGAAACATTTAAAATAATATGTTTCATTGAATTAATCAATAATACATAATTCGCTTCCAATCTACGTTAGAGCGGTACAATATATTCAGTTTTATTCGGCATCTCCCTCGTCATCGCTCTTCTCGACTTCGAAAGCCGCAAAGGGAAAATGATGACCCTAATATAACAGCGACGCTGAATCAACGCCTGCTGCCCGGAGAGCCTCTGTAGCCTGGAGAGCCTTGACCCACCCGTGCTTAAATCTACGATTCTCGCATTGGCAGACCTCCTCAGCGAGCTTTTCCTTAGTCTTCTATATCCCAACTTTTCGGCCGTCATGGAAGCCTTGTTCATAAGCCCTGGTCTTTGTAGCCTCTATTGCAAACATGCTTGTGATATCCCGATTGGCAATCGCATGACTTATAAGCCGTTAGGTCACCCTTTCTTCCACAATTAGGTTAGCTTGGCCGGCCGACTGTGTGTCGGCAGTTTTGACCTTTCTTAGTTCACGCTCAGCTTTCTCCGCATGAGCTTCTAAGTGTCGAATGTGTTCATCCTTCTGCTCTATCTCCCATCGCGCGGCACAAAGACGCATGCCGATTTCATAAGCGGTATACAGCCTTTTCACCGTTTCGTGGATGCCCTCCCGAAACCCTTCGAAATCAGGTCGATCGACCATCGACTGCTGGACTTTTGGTGGAAAAATCTGTCAAGCAAACTTGATTGCCACATTTGGGTCGTGAATAATTGAATCTGCTTCCATCATCGATTTATTCCCCACAAAAACCGCAAAACTTAACGGGCACGACATCGCACTGGTTTCTCCTCTCGAGCATGGTAGAGGGGAGCTACCCCGTTGCTGTTTTTCCCTTCTGGGTGACCTACTTCGATGATGCGGGGATTGGTGTTTTTCACGTTCCTTCGACATCCTACTTCCCGTCCGCGTAGGCTAGCCATCTCGATTCATCTCTGCGTCCAACTCCGCCAGTGTTCTCCCTTTTCCTCTACTGTTGAAAAATAATCTTCTTGCCATCCACAATCGTCCACACTGCTCTTTTCCTGCCTCAATTTATTGGCTCTGAATGCAACAATGGCACCTTCGCGTACCCAGTACCCACCCCATTTATTCCTTACAGGTGCAGTACCCCCGAGGTGATCTCATCATTGCTAAATATCAGAACCTGGTGCTGCTCATCTCACGTGCGCCAGCCACTCCATGAACTAATAGCATTCGGCATTCCAGTTCATGCATCAGCTGGGGCAAGGGTAGATTCATCGATCTAATCGGCCAAATGTCCAGGCCTGGTGCCGATCATCTCATGTGCCCAACCGCTCCATGAACTAATATCATTCGGCATTCCAGTTCATGCATTAGCTGGGTCAAGGGCAGATTCATTAATCTAATCTGCCAGATGTCGAGCCCTTGTGCCGATCATCTCATGTGCCCAGCCGCTCCATGAACTAATAGTATTCGGCGTTCCAGTTCATGCATTAGCTGGGTCAAGGGCAGATTCATTAATCTGATCGGCCATATGTCGAGCCCTTGCGCCGATCAGGTTGTGTGCCCCAACTTCTCCATGAACTAGTAGCATTCGGCATTCCAGTTCATGCATTAGCTGGGTCAGGGGCAGATTCATTAATCTAATCGGCCAGACGTTGAGGCCTTGAGGCGGTTTACTCGTTATTTTATTGAATATTCATGCACCTTTCCAAATTGTTAACTGCCAATTCATTTATTTATTCGGCTAAATAGCAAAGACAAGCATAGGATGTTTAATTGATTCGGTTAATTTATCGGATGTTTAATTTACTCATATGCAACAAATAGAAAAGCATAAGGAATTTTCATTAATAAATTGAGTACAGATAGTAGTCATTTTACACATGAAAATTACCTTACATTTAAACTTCCAGTCGAAGTAAAGAAATGAAAATCTACTAACAAAAACCTACAAGAACTATGCATCTAAGATGCCTAACAAATCAAAATATCACCCTACAATCTCAGGGTCAGACTCCAGTGGCTCAACGTCTACCTGCTCGTATAGAATCGGCTGTGCCAATGTCACATTTGCGGCAGTGAGGGCTTTGAGCCAGCCGTGTTTGAAGCCTCGATTCTTGAACTTGGGCACTTTTTCCACATAGTTTTCCAAGGTGGCGTCCTTCCCAGCTTGGAACGCTTTGGAGATCTCGGAATTGACTACTTCCTTTGCCTTCCTCAACTCTTCTAAATCAGATTCTAGCTTAGCGATCACCTCATTGGCTAACTTGAGCGCGTCTTCGCTCGCTTTTGCTCTCTCTTCGGCGGCCAGCCTTAGTTGGTCGGAATTCCTCACGCTCTCGGCCTTGGAGTCGGCTCTCGCACATTCCTCCGCCGCTTTCGATGCCTCGGAATCGGCTCTTTGAGAGGCTTCCTGTAGACGTCCCCGAACGTCCCGGGAAAAATCCCGTTTTGTTCATTTGGGCTTACTACAGTTCGGACTCAAATGTCACGGTTCTTAATCTGATCCCACAATGTGCAATGCGAGACTGATAAATCACCAAAGAGTCCAAATCTGGCAAATCGTTTTGGAAAACTGATTTTTGTAAAGAAGTGCCAAACATGGACTGCTTTGCCAGATACAGAGTCGCCACATACATATTTTATTTTGAAAAAATTTAGGAAACCCTGACTCGTTGCCTAAGGCCACGTGTCCGTCATCACCAAAGTTGCCTTGGCTCGGGAACTTGGGTACGATTAGGGAAGGTCATCTATGAGCACCCCCGCTCGCCCGATCAAAGATCGGCCACTACTAAACATGATATCTTGTTTTTTTGAAAACACATGCGTTCTTATTCCGGTTAATTAGCTAATCTTTACTACGTGATGCGCACAGCAAAACAAGTATAGACTAGATCGCCTAATTTGGGACAAAGCATTGCATATCCGTTTGTTTGGAAATGGTTTGAAGTTTGCTACTCACAAGTAGGCTAAAACACGGATTCCAATGAATTGTTCCAATTCAAGCAATCCAACCTTCACCCACAGGCATTCAGGCAGTTATATCACATAAGCAATTAGCCTCATGGCAAGCATGCTGTCATGTTAACATTCACATACATGCAAGATGCTAAAGCATAAACACTCACAGTGTACTCCGAGCCAAAACAAGAAACTAGTTAGTAATCATGTATGATCCTAGTCATGTTAGCAATGGCTAATGCAACGCATGCAAAATGCAACTAAGATAGGCTCGGCTACCCTAAGAATGGCATGTGAAATGCTACAACTCGATACACGTATTCAAGTTGGAATTGAAATACTATGCAATTAGTATGATGCGCCGAGCCCGGTGCGTGCAATACGAATGAATGTATGCAAACATGCTATCATAAGTATGCTAATTGAAACGTGCCCTAAGACTAACCTTGAAAGCAGGTAAGTAAAAGGGAGAAAGACGTGGGGTTGGAAGACATGCATCCACACACGCACGCTTATTACAAAATTCGCCCTTCTTCTTCGGAGGGGCCAAAAGAATAATACAAACCAAATAAATAATTAACTACTCTAGCTAATTAAATATTACAAAACCTTAATTAATTAACAAATTAATTAAGCTATTAAAGCAGTAAAGCTACCTCGGGAAGAGGGTCAAATGCATGCATGCTCGATTCGCCTCACTCGGAAACCCGTTGCCATGCCACATGTTGCCTCTATTTGCACTGTTCTGCACCTCTGAGAACTGTGAAAATCCTTGAGATGCCTCTGAATTACTCCCTGAGCATTGTGGGATGTCACCGGCCAAAAGATAGGACTACCGGCCATTAGGAAGTGGTCACCGACCAAAAGTGGGGCCATCGGCTGGACTTTGGTAGCCGGCCGGCACTGAAGAGGGCCGACTGGCCATTTGTTCCTGCAGAACTCTGTTTTTGCTGCAGCAGAGGACAGACAGTGCATGGCAAGGAATTTACAAGACAATGTATGCATGACCACCCTCCCTATCATGCTATGAACTCAAGGGGGTTTGGTTCTCGACCCTCGGGCCACCAATCACGCATTTCAATGCATGATAGCCAAAAGCACCAAGTGTGCAATTTGATATCAAATGAAATGCTCAAACACATAAGGGGCCCAGCCTCTATCATGATTGATTCAAGAGGCAAGGGATGCGCACACAATGCTATGCAACCTAAGCATGCAAGCAAACTAATGCAACATGAGCATGCAAGCAACAATGCTATACAAGGCAACTAGCATATAACAATATGCAAAGACAAGCATGCAAACAAGCATGTAACTTAACAAGTATGCAAGATGGATGAACATGCAACAACATGTCAATAGGCTAACATTTAATAACATGCAAAGGCAAGTATACTTAGACCAATGTAATACATGCATGATGAACTTAACAAAGCAATACAAGCATGCAATAGGCAATAGGCATACAACCTAAACATGTGAACATGTATAGCATGCAACAACATGCAAAATGAAACAAGCATGCAACAACATGGTGAGATGGACTTTCACTAACATGGGTAGCTCTCAAGCATGCCAAAATTAGTGGCCAAACATGATGGAAATGAGGCAACAAAACACATGCAAACATGCAAGGTGCAAGGGCTCTAACTCATAGCACAAGATGCAACTCTCCTAGTGCATTGAAAAGATGAAGTATGGCATATAATGGCATATTTCCAGCTCTGAAATGACATACAAAATGGTTCCGAATCATGCAAACGACTCACACAATGCATGTAGGAAGGCTCAAATACCGAAACAAGTGAAGCACATTACACTAGAGGTATGCAAAGCGATGTTCAAATGACCAAACCAACCCCAAACAGTCCCTATGCAGGCCCAAAACAGTGGCAAAATGGACTAAGATGATGCCTTGAAGTGCACAAAAATGAAGCTCATGCAATGGCTCACAAATGGGGTATAAAAAGCACAACTCTCAAACATATTGAAGGCATGATAAACATGAGAATATGGCACACCTATAAACTCTGAAATATCACATTCAATGATGCCAAAACACTAAAATGCATCAAGAAACACATCCAAGGGACCCCAAAACTCAAAGGTAAGCAAGGCTATTACACTATAACCATGCATGGCAAGTACCAAGCGACCAAGAGGCCTAAAAACAGAGCTAAGGCAGCCCAAAATATGAACAAAACATGTTTGGAGTGTGGCCAAAAGGTGCTAGAATAGAGGGCCAAAACAACATGCAATGTGAGCTAGTAAGCATGATTTACACTACAAGCCTATGAAGCATGTGAGGGGCCACCAAACCAGCCAAAACAGATTCATGGCATGCCAAATGATGGCCAAAAACCCACTGAAACATGGCCAATACATGCAAGAATGATGTCCTACTTTGATAAGCTATGAAAGAGATTACTCTACACATGCAAGAGGCAAACAAAAGGGGACCAAACCAGCCATGGACAGAGGCTAGGCAGGTCCCAAAAGTCACTAAAAAGTGCTTGAAATAGGCCTGCAAATGATATAAACATATGCTCCTTTGATAGGCCAAATATGCTAGCAAATAAGACAACAAAGGAGAGGGGATGGCCCTCTCCTTCTTAGGACCTCAAAACACCATCTCCACCACTGAAATCCCTCTAGATTTCAGTGGTCAGAAGGCCAATACAAGGTGGTCCCGAAGCTCACAAAAAAGGCACAAAAATGAGGCCAAACAAGGCCCAAGAGGGGGTAAACAAACCCAAATAAAAAAGTGATCTTAAACAAAGATTAAAAGCATGAAAAAATAGAACTTTTATCAGTTATACACTAAGCTCAAAACAGAATGCAAGATAGGCTAAAATCTTGTGCAAAAATGGGGAATAAAGAGGGAAAAGGAGTTACCCTTATAGCTTAGCAAAACCAGCAGGTTCTTGGACCAAAAACCAGCTCTTTAACCTCTGAAAATACCCTCCAAGAACCTTAGATGAATGGTGGAGGTGTGTGGTTGTGAGGTGGTGTGCAAAGGGGCCAAGAATCTCACTCTTTCGAACCCAAAATATAGAGATATAGAGAGATATATCTCTTGTGCCTTAGACAAATTTTTCAACCTCTCTAAAGGAGAGGGAGGCCCTCTCTTATAGAGAAACAAGAGGGTTCAAGCTTCTTGGAGAAGCTAGAGCAAAGGTTCAAGCTTCTAGGAGAAGTTAGAGCAAAAGGTTCAAGCTTCTAGGAGAAGCTAGAGCAAAAGGTTCAAGCTTCTTGGAGAAGCTAGAGCAAGGGTTCAAAAGGTTTAAGCTTCCTCAAGAAGCTAAAACAAAGGTTCAAAAGGTTCAAGCTTCCTCAAGAGCTAAAACAACGGTTCAAAATCCTCCATACACGTGTATGGAGGATAGGGTATGTACCAGCTGGCACAAAATATCTGCATAAAGCAGATGAACAGGGTTCGGCCAGCAAAAAATGGCCGATCGACCAACACCATGGCCGGCCGACTAAATAAAGTGCCGATCGGCCAATACACTTGGCTGGTGGCAAGAAAGCAAGGCCGGTGGCCTCAGGCCATGGCCGGTGGGTTAAGGAGGGGTGGCCAACAAGCCACTTCCTACCCTCAGGTGCAAAAACCACAAGTCCTTGGTCCAGCCAAGCACAAAACAGTCAAGTTGAGAGATCCTAAGGCAAGGCGCGCAATCGAGACCTTCGGGAACTCAAAATGAACACAAACATGGATGATCATCGAGTGTTCAAACGATGACGTCCAAGTCTTGAGGACGGTCAAAAATGGGGTGTCTACACTTCCACAGCCTTGCTCTTTTCATTTTCAATTTTGGCTTTTAACAAGCCGATTTGTTCTATAGTGTCATGTTGACGGCGGCTGATTTTGGCTATCCTGCCCACCGTCTGCAAAACAAGGAAATAGAGTTACAAAAAATAAGAAAAAAAAAAAATATATATATATAATATCTAGGCGGAAGACTGCAGATAAGGCAAGTAATGTACCAATATGGCCGATTGAGCGGCTAATGCAATTGACATTAGATCTAGCTTCGCCCGAAATATGGCTCTGTCAACCAGCAGGGAAATTGAGGAGGCCATGGTCAAGGCCGCAGCCGGGTCCCTCAAAGCTGACGCATCAGAGGCAATCGGCATATTCCTTATCTTTGGTTGAACAATAAACGGAACAACCAAGTCCGATTCCTCAATGCGCGGCTGTTTATCGATTTGTTCCTCACCAGAGACGGCTTCTCCCTCGGTGGGGCGCTTTTCCCCAATTTGCTCAACCTCCTGATCTCCCTGTTCTACCTGCTCCGTCTCGGCCGTTTCGGTCTGAGTCGTTTCTTCCTCAATAACAGGCAGAGAGGACACAGCGACGGCAGCGGGTGGAGTTTCCGATCGGATAGCCTCGACTCTCCTCCAAGCGGCCATCCTTTCGGCGTTTTTCCTCCTAGCAAGTTGCGTGAGCGACTCCCCAGCCATATTCTCAGGATACGCGCCGGGAAAGTCTCCTAAGTATGTAAAAATGTCTTCAAAGGAGACGTCCCCTTGGCCTGAAGTAAATGGAGTGTTGGATAAATTGAGGCCGACTTCCTCAAAGGCCAAGTTTAGAGCCTTGTCTACCTCAGCTTTCGACTGGTTCGGCTCCCCAGCGACCTCTTCGGCTACTTGTTTTTCCACCTGCTCCGAATCGGAGGCTTCCAAACCAATTTGCCTTAGGTTTATGAAGTTGGGGAAGATAAGGGCCGTAAGATGCTCTTCGCCCCTCGGAATTGAAATGTTGTCTGCCGCCGAAAACGGTGCATAAATCGACTCGTATCTCAGAAGAATGTGGGCCGCACTCCCTTGTTTCTGAAGGCTTAGACGGCCAAAGAACTGGAATGCAATTTTAATTTCCACAAGTATGGCGTCGTCGACTAAAACCAAAACTTTCTTCAAATCATTGCCTATATAAAAAAAATGGTAAGTACATAGAAGGAAAGCCGAATAAATATATGATAATAAAAAAATGAGCTATACGGCCACCTGGTTCACCTTTTCGTCTTGGCACAGGATCTAGGCGATCTTCACCCTCGCCGAATTCCCAGTTGCTTCGGACAACGACCATTACATCGTCAACACGCTTGCCAGAGCTGGCAAGCATAGTCACTAAGTGATGATCGGTATCCTTAACCTTGAGAAAATTGCATCCCAGTCGGCCAGAAGATTTGGCTAAGGCATAACAATGCCGAATTGCAGGTATACCAAGGTTAATCCTAAGGCGTCGATTTAACTCTATAATCCCCATTATGATTCGGAAAAAATTTACACTAGGTTGGGAAGGGATTAGACCCCAGTGTCGAAGGACGACCCTTAAAAATGGGTGAAGGGGAAAACAAACTCCGCCCTCAGCAATTGATAGGAGAGGAAAGATTATTGTACTTTCATCAGTCCTCTCCATATCAGTGGTGCTGTCTGCCACGAGTGATAGATGGACGTCGTCGGGGATGGAATAATGGCGTCGGAAACCAGAAACCAGAAATTCCGTCCTTGACTGTCGGAAACCAGAAAGGAGTTCTTTCAAGTGTTTTGTCATCCTAGCCAGCCTAAGGATTATGCAAAACTAAAAATAAACAAGGAAATGGGATTCGAAATGAAGGAGAATAGAACTTACAAGAAGTAGAAGAGACAATGAGAAACAGGAAGAAGTTGCAGAGGTCGCGAAATAGAGGTATATCGGAAGGCAAACCAGAAGCTTTGAGTATTCAAAAAAAAATTACATTCGAAGGGACAACATAGTTTCAAATCGCATTAAATGAAGAAAGCGTACGAAGAGGCGAGAAGATGTAATGATGCCTAAAAAGCATGTGTTCTGACATGTGTTGGAATGAGGTTAACCGTCGTTCTTTCCTTGACTTTTCAAGTTCGAAACCAAACATGTTGACTAACTAGCGTTAATAGGATGTTTGGGGGGCAATTGTAGGAGTCTGACATTGTGGAGGCAATAAAGCCGAATAATGGTATGAGGATAGTCGAGGACGGAATTTGTATCCGGCTTCATCCTAGACGATCCCAAAGCTGAATAAATTGATCGGTCGTAGAACCAGTTGAACAAAAGCTGAATAAGTAAATGTGCAATGGATTAAGGGTGGGCCCGATCTTGAGGCCCAAAAGAAAAATATAAATAGAGGAGCATCAACCAAAGAAAGGTATGTGAGAACAAGTAAGACTAACTTGAGATATAAGCAACTAAGAGAGTATACACTGACTTATCCGTCGGAGTGCTAATTCCGGCAACCCCGATCGGAGTGTTCATTCCTTTTCAGGTGACTAGCTGAGGATCAAGAGCGTCCTACAGGATCCAGAGAGTATTTCCAAACCACTTCTCCACAGTTACAACAAAAGAAAGAGTCCTAGCTCTATACATATAAAGCCCTCGACTTTAATAAACATTTAGCACAAAACGAAATAACAAAATGAAGCCTTCAGCCCCTAAACCTCCCAAGCTATGTCCTTGGAGGCGACATGTCACTTATACCTGAAAATGGTTTCCCAAGTAGGGTGAGCCAAAACTCAGTAGAAATATGCTAAACAATACATGAGAATTAACTAAGATATCAGCATCAGAAAAATGTTCAGTACTTGCAAACCAATCTTACACATTTTCCATGACCAACTAATATCGACATCTTTATTTCAGTCCATTTTGATTCATTTATCCAAATCAATTCCTTGATATAGTTCATTGCAATTTAAACAGTTCAAAACGAGACTACAACTCATTTATTAACACTTCAATAACAACCATTATTCAAACATTTCAATTTCAGTGCCATTTTATGGAATTCTCATCCAAGGGAACCGGCACCCATATACATATAAGATTTCGGGGCTTTCACCCTAGACACTCCAGCCAACTTAATTATCAATGGAGTCCATCCCCTATCTCCTCCCAAACAATGGAGTACATCCCATATCTCCTCCCAAACAACAATATGTATACAATGTATTTAAAAGCGTGCCATATACAATGACTACCAAATTCACACATTCAACAATTTAATCAAACCGTCATATTCAATGACCTAATTCATATGACTAGTTTCAATTTTCCTAGTCCTCATGCAGTTTCTACAACAATCATAGCTATCCTCCACCGATAGCCCAAAATAGATATTTCTACACAGATAAGTAAATCTATCAAACAGATTTTTTCCAAATTTCCCATAGGTGAGTAATTTATCAAACCCAACTACACCATTCATTTATACATCCTTCCAATCTCATATTTCTCGCATCAATTTTATTATTTATACAAATAATTTATTTAACTCATATTAGGGCAAATCTTTCCCCTTTTCAAATATCAACCCCAAGGCTTAATCTCACCACTTATTCCCATAAAACATCATAATCAAGACCTCACATACATATATGGAATCAAATATAGAAAACCCCTCTTTCAAAAATTCAAATCCAAACCCTAACTCCACCCAAATCTTTCCAAATTCCACCATTTATACAAAATGACAAACACCTAGGTTAAAACTCATATTAAAGAGTAGAATATCCCTACCTCAAGTGGAGAAGCTCAATGGAGAGAAGGAGAAACTTTGAAGATGCCCAAAACTCAAACTTTCTTGGATCAAATAGAAGTCCACGAGTTGCTCTACCTTTTTAACAAAGGGACTAGGGTTGAGTGACCCCCAAATCAAGGTGTATTTATAGAGAGAGAGAGAGAGAGAGTATTTTAGAGAGAGAAGGAGCTAGGCTAGGGTTTTGGGTGAAAGAGATACAAAAAGTGATGCAGAAAAGCTCTGCTGCGAACTAATATACCCAGTCCTTGCTCGAGTGAAGGAGTTGTCGCTCGAGCGACCAGACACAATGAGTGACCTCGCTCGAGCGCAAGAAGCGTCGCTCGAGTGTAGAAGGCAAAGCTTCAGGTCTGCCACAGACGCACACGCACGCTCGAGCGCAAGAAGTCTCACTCGAGCGAAGAAGCAATTTCACCAGACTCGCTCGAGCGCTAGAAGCTTCGCTCAAGCGAAGAACTTCCCCTTCCTAGAAAAACTACGTCTGGGAGAGAAACCTGAAGACCTTCAAACCTCGCTCGAGCGAAGAAGCCAATTACACAAGGCTCGCTCGAGCGCAAGAAGCCAAAATCTGGGCAACAATAACTTAGACCAAGTAACAATCAACCTGTTCCAAACTCGCTCAACACGTTCCAAAACCCAAATACAAAGAGTCAAAGGGGAAAAACAAGACATGGATATAATATTTAACCAAGGGCCCCAAGTCTGGGACACAATAAAGGTCGGGGCAAAACCGGGATTGCTATAACCTCCCCCCACCATAAAGAATTTCGTCCCCAAATTTTAGTACAAGTTTCAAAAATCATGATTACCCAATTTTCAAAATGACTACCATTCAACTCTCATTACCATGACCCACCCACTGGTCATTCAATCTTTTCACAAAAGAACAATCCACAACATATAGCTTAACATGTATTACCAATATGTATCTTTCAAAATTTAACTAATTCCAATACATACATCTCGGATTTTCAAAACATATTTGTAGACACCCCATTTTTGACTGTCCTCAAGACTTGGACGTCACCGTTTGAACACCCGGTGATTATCCATGTTCGTGTTCGTTTGGAGTTCCCGGAGTTCTCGGCTACGCGCCTTGCCTCAGGATCCCCGAACTTGACTGTTTTGTATCTGGTTTTGAACCAAACACTTGTGTTTTGCCTTGGAGGGGCAGGGAATGCCTTTTGAGGTACCCCCACACACCACCGGCCCTTTCCTACCATCACTGACCGCATTTGTGTACCGCCGGCACTGTTTTGTTAAAATATTTGGCCGGTCGGCATTATATGATGCCGATCGGCACTTTTTTGTGCCGATGATCCCTTTGGCTGGCCGGCGTGCACCCTTTGCACCCCTGAGACATGGTGCATCCCAGCTGTGCCAGCTGGAATGCACCATCACTCATCCCCGTGCACAGGAGTGACCCCTTTGCACCTTTGAACCCCCAAAGCTTCTAGAAGCTTGAACCTTTGGCCAAGCTTCTTGGAGAAGCTTGGCCAGCTGTCTTAGCTTCTCCAAGAAGCCAAGACCCCTTTGCACCTTGCCCCTTTTCCTTTGCTTAGCCATTAAGTCTTGTGGCTTGGTCTTGGCCTATATAAACACCACCCCTCTCCCTTTGAGAGGGGTTAGCCATTTTTCAACACAAAACCAAAGTTTCTATATATAGATATCTGTGTTGTACTCTCTCTCTAGATATCTCACTCTCTCTCATCCTTGTGTGTGTGTTTTGAGCCTAAATAGTGTGTTTTTACCTCACTTTTGCACTAATACACACACCATTACACCTTATTTCGAGATTGAGGGACTTGGAGGGTTGTTTTTTGAGTTTTTGGACTGGTTTTGATCACTAGAGGAGGGCTGCACCACCTGTTCTTCAAGTGTTCTTCAAGGGTGAGCTAGTTACTTTAGTTTCCCCATTTTTGCAACTAGTTTTTACCTATCTTGCTTTGTGTTTTAGGCTTTGTGTATAACTGAAAAAAGTCTTATTTTATCTTGCTTTTGAACTCTCATTAAGGTTGTTTTATGGTTTGAGTGTAAACTCACCCTCTTAAACCTCATTTTGGCCTATTTGGTTGCTTTTCTTTGAAGCCTTGTTTGCTTTGTTGTTTTTGTCTTCTCATCACTGAAAATCAGAGGGTTTTTAGTGTTGAGGAAAGTGTTTTGAAGTCTTGTATAGGGGAGGGACACCCCTCTCCCCTTTGTCCCTCTCTTGCCTTTGTTTTGGCTTAATATAGTAGCATGCATGTCTAGTCTTATATGGCCTTATTTCAGAGCTTTTTAGGTGTCTTTTGATCATAATATATCCCTATTGTTGGTCGGATTGGTGCTCCATTGTGTGCATGTTGCACTTGTTTTGTATGCCTCTCTTATGCTTAGAATTATGCCATGCATTTAGGCCATGATCTTTGCATGATTTGACTTAACTTCATGAAGTTACTAGCATTGTTTTGCCTTGCATAAGGTCTGTTAGCCACTGTTTTGGCCATGTTTGGCATGCTTGATGTGGTTGCTTTGCATTCCGGCTTGTAGGCCTTGAGTATTTTGGCTTCTAGCATGCTTAGCCTACCTTAGCCTCATGATTTGGTATCATCATAGACCATATTTCAGCCCATAATCCATGCTTGTGTACTTGCACTTGGCTCTCTTTTAATGCTTGGAAGTGTAGTGGTTTTGTGCCTTGGAATGGGCCTTATGCATGCTTGTGTGTTTAGAGCTTTTGGGATGCCATGTGTGTGAGTTTTTTTTTGGAGTTCATTTTGCATGCTGAAAATCTGTTTTTGATTGCTTAATGCATGCCATGAGTGGTCATGTTAGTAGGTAGTGGAATGCTTCACTTTGTGCCTTAGCCTTAGGCCCTTATGGTTGCATGTTAGCTTGAGCATTTGTCCACCATTTCGGGCACTTTTGGCCACTGTTTTGGGGTGGATTGAGATCTGCCCCATATGGTCTAAGTCCACCATTGCATGCTTGCCTCATGTTTGTTGCTTAATTGATTCATTAAGTGTTGTAACATGATGGTCCCATTGCTTGGGTTGTCCATATTTGCATTACATTTGCATCTTGCATGTCTAAGCATCATACACTTGTCATGTTAGGTTGCATTGCATTTGGTATGCCTTGCATCTTAGTCCCATGTTGCATAACTTGAACCATGTTGCATACTTTGCACTACATTGTTTGGTTCGGGGTGTCAAACCAAACTCGAGGGGTGAGGGGTGTTTGTACTTCGAGTGACAAAACACATCTCAACCTTTGGTCATTGAGGCCCTTGACTTTGACATAATAGGGTCTTGGTACTCATTTGTTCATTTGCATGCATTTACATCAAGTTGCTAACTTGGCCTCTTAGGCCATCATGCATCAAAATGCACGATTGATGGCCCGAGGGTCGAGGGTCATGCCCCCTTGAGTCCATTATATGATTGGGGGTGTGACCAAGCTCACACTTGCCCAAAATCCCATGCCATGCACTGCCAATCCTCTGTTGCTGTCAAAACTGTCTTCTGCAGGAAGAGTGTGCCGACCGGCAACACTTAGTGCCGACCGGCAAAGAGTGAATGGCCGATAACTTCGCAAGCAGCCGATGGACATATCCTACAGCCGGTGGATGTTTACTTCAGCCGATGGTATTCTGGAGCATTAAGGGGACCTACCCTGGGACTTTGGCAATTTTCAGAGAAGCAGGGCAGTGAAAACAGAGGCAGTAGTGGCATGGCACGGACTTTCCGGGCAAGACAGACCGATGCATGCATCATTCACGCATCTCGAGGCGGGGGCTGCGGCCATCTTCTCTCTGCATTTATTTGATTAGATTAGAATTATGTAATAATTAATTTAGCGATTTGTTATTCGGACTGTATATTCTTTGGTCCCTCTGTGTGAGGTATATTTGTAATAAGTGTGGGTGAGTGTGTGTAATGTCTTCCACCCCTATTTCTTTCTTCCCTTTTATTTACCTGCTTATGATGGTAGATTAGGGCATATTTAAAATTAGCATACCTTATGCAATGCTCGTGCATCCATGCATTTGCTGACATGCATCGGGCTCCGGTAACATCATACAAACTGCATTGTATTTCAAATCTAACTTGAATACGTGTTACTCCGTGCATTTCACATGCCATGTTTAGGATAGTCGAGCTCTGTCTAATTGCACTCTGTATGCGTTGCATTAGTCATCTTAATGAGCTAGGTCATGCATATTTTGCTAACTAGTTTTGTTTTGGCACGGAGTAAATGTAAGTATTTATGCTTTAGCATATCGCATGAGTGTGAATGTTAACATGACAGCATGATTACCATGTGGCTAAGTGCTTATATGAGATAAACTGTTTGAATGCCTGTGGGTGAAGATTGGATTGCTTGAGTTGGAAAAACTTGTTGAAATCCGTGTTTTAGCCTACTTGCAAGTAGCAAATTCCAAAGCCTTTTCAAAACAAACGGATATGCAATGCTTATTTCCAAATTTGCAATCTAGTCTATACTTGTTTGCTGTGCGCATAACATAGTAATTCTAGGCTAATAACCGAATAAGAACACATAAACGTTTTCAAAATCGGATATCAGGTTAGTAGGGCCGGTCTTTCGACCGGGCGAAAGGGTGGTGCTGCATAGCTGACCTTCCCCGATCGTACCCAAGCTCCCGAGCCAAGACATTTGGTGATGACGACACGTGGCCTTCGGCACTGAGTCAGGGTTTCCCAAATTTCCCATTTTAAAAATATATTTAGGTGTGCGACTCTGTATTTGGCAAAGCAGTCCATGTTTGGCACTTCTTTTCAATCTATTTTTCTCAAAACGATTTGCCAGAGTTGGACTCTTTGGTTCAGATTAAGAACCGCAACAAACAAAAAAGGGGAGTCCGAACTGTGTACCGAGGTCCCTCGCGGGCATGCTAAGTTTCTGGCGACTCTGCTGGGGATTTTAGAGAGCTTGACTCGAACTCGTGATATCCTGTTTTGACTTCGTTTATGTGTCTCTTTGCATTGCATGTGCATTGGTGCGCCTAGGACACCGTGTGTTGGCCATCTGCTATTCCTGAGCGGTTTGCCGAGGCTTGACTTTGTCAAAGCATGCCATAAGGCTGACCGGTTGCGGCGGCTCTGCCAGTATGGGAAACAACAACCCCGGTTTTACCGGGGCACCCTTTTGACCATTTGACCTAGTGCATGTTCGGATCCATAGTGACCATTCCAAACTAGGACAGGTTGCTTACCCGATATAGGTTGTTTGAAACCGCTGCGTGCGTAGTGAAACCCTAGCTCCTGACAAAATAGGACAGGGAAACCCTACCCCACATAGGGGTGTTTTTGGCTCTCTTTATATGCTATGTGCTTTCAGAGTGTATCTCTACAGGGAATGCATGTATCAGTTTACAAGTTTGAACATCAGGCCTGCGGGCATCAGCATTTGAGGAATCAGTTTTACTGAGGGTATCAGTTTTGGGACAGATATTTGGGGAACAGTGATCAGTAATAGAATACAGTTGTTCAGCTTTGCTCGTATCGTTCCAGTGAAGTTGAGCTGAGATGCTGTCTGTTTTCTTTTTGCTAGGTAGTCCTGGAATCATAGCTTCAGAAGGCTCCACTATCCCCGGGTACATTGGATTTGTGCTGATAGACTTTGTCAGGTCAGAGACTCAGTTCAAGGGTAATCAGGGCCAGAGAGGCTAGTCAGGTACAGACCACCAGTACAACAGCTACCAGATCAGTGACCTTTAGCAGTCGGGTTGAGATTTCCGAGCCTACTGCAGACACAGATATACCGGTTGCTCAGTTAGATCAGGACAATATGTCGAGTTTGGAAGAGATGGTGCGCCAACTCCAGGATAGTATGAAAACCATGCAGCAAGACGCTGTCCGCAAGCGGAATTTTCTAAGCAGCAAGCTGCAATCATGGCTCAGCAGGCTGAGCTCATCACCAGGCTACAACAGCAAAGCGGCGCGTCTGCTTCACAACAAGTTCCTCCCCCACCAGGAGCTCCAGCACCTGGGGAGACGCCAAACGTCCAAAATGTCCAAGAGGATACAGACTTTCCAACGAGGCCAGCTCCGCCCCCGATTCTACCGCAACTATCTAAGGCACCCACGCCTGTCAATGTGCCGGACTCTCCCTTCGAGTTCGAAGCGGACCCCAGCGCTGAAGCTGAGTAAGCTGGAAAAGATGTTTAAGAAATCCCAAGGAGTCAAGTCCATTCCCGACATTGAGGATGGGTATACGGACGCAGCTGTGACACTGCCAGATCGGTTCAAGATGCCACAAATCGACCGATTTGATGGGTCCGGGGACCCCATGGTGCACCTGAGGCTGTTTTCAGATATCTTAAGGCCGATGGGCCTCACCAGACTACAGAAGCTGTCTCTGTTTGGCCGAACCTTGTCAGGTGTGGCGGCCATCTGGTACGCAAAACTGGAAGACGATGTTAAGAGGAATTGGGATGAGATGGCCGAGGCTTTCGTCGATCAATACTCCTACAATACACAAATTGAGATTACAACCCGTGATCTCGAGACGACTAGGCAGGAGCCGAAGGAAAGTTTCTCATTTTGTAACTCGGTGGAGGGCCAAGGCCTCAATGATGACCATTAGGCCAACGGACAAGGATCAAATACGGATGGTTGTGCGCAACCTCCAACCCAAGCTCATGCAGAAAATGATTGTTCTCCCATTCCCTACCTTTTCAGATCTACATGAGATGGGAGTACAAATCGAGGACGCTATAAAGCAAGGCCTTATTGACCAGGAAAAGGAGCAGCCCAGGAGGGCGTTTACCCGCAGTTCGAATGCGACCACCAGTGGTGATGCAGCTGCAAGATCATCTGAAGTGGGCATGGTCACCAACACCACATCAAAAAGCTACCCCATTCACCGGTGCGTCCGGAAGTAGCTCACAGAAAACCAAATATCCACCTCGAGTCAAGAGGGTTTTCACCCCACTTTATATGCCTTTGTCAAAGGCTCTAGAGGTCTTAATCCGGAAAGGACATCTGAAACCATTGGAACAACGCCTTTACCTGATCCTCTCCCTCCAAAGCATGACAGGACTAAGTACTGTGCCTACCATCAACAAACTGGTCATGAGACCGATAGCTGCTTTCGTCTGCGCCATGATGTACAAGATTTGTTTGACAACAAGTCATCGTCGCACCAACTCAGCAAAGTCTATCGCACTGATCAGTGAACTTGTGGGGATAATGTGATGTGATCGGGAGATGAACCACCTGCGGATGGCGCTCGATTTACTCCAGATGTGGCGTTTGGCACGCACTGTTTTGAGCATTTGTAAATGCTAGTTTTGTAGTTTCTGACTTGGGTGTTGAAGTCAGTTCTGTAGTTTTGTTTTGAGTCTGTCTCTGCCTTGTTGTATCGAGTCAGTCCTGTTGTACAAAGTCGGGTGATTCCGGGGGTGTTACCTCGGGCATCACCTTTTTTTTGCGTTTGTCTTTTCATTTTGTTTTGAGTCTGTTTCTGCCTGGAGCCAGTTACACCAACAGATTTGAATGAACAGCAGTGATTTTTCACATTCTTGTGCTTCTGCCTTGTGCTAGTTGTACAGAAGTTCTGAATGAGATGACAGTATTTGACTAAGAACTCTGTCTTTTCTGTGCCTTGAAGTCATTGTATGACCTAAGTTTTTCAAAACTTTTTGAAACATGCGGTGAAAACGAAGAGGAGGAATTCCTCGGGATTTGCAAAAATTTGATCAATTGAGAGAAAGAGAGGCGTGCTAAGCCCTTAATGAATGAAATCATGCTTGTTAGTGTGAGTACTGAGAAGGACCCTAGCTTTGATCCAGATTGGTCCTACACTGTCTTCAGCGCGAGCGATTTGTCGCTTTCTTAAAAACTTTCAAAAAAATGTTTTGCGCGGTCCTGCGAAGACATGTGTGGAATCGCTCTTGAGATTGTGCAGCTTAGGATCGCTCTCGCCTCGAGACTCAACCCCTTTGCTTTCAAACCTGAACTTGGATTCAGAACGTTCAAAGGACAATCATGATGTGAGGCCTGTGTGGCCAGATTTGAAGCAGCCTCGAACAAGAGGCACCAAAGTCAGATCAAGAGATCAGATGTCGTCAAAGAAGCTTGCAAAGCTAGATCAGAAGCACCCCTAACTAGGGGCAAAAAATATCCGATGTGCTCGAAGAGCCAAAGGTGGATCTTTCTGCAAATCAATCAACAGCCACTCTCTGGATACGGATGGCTTCAAAACTAAAACCATTTGGCATGGACAAGCTACACTTTTACCCTTTGAGAGGCTCGCTGGGCCGAAAACCCGGAAGGGCGACCCAGGCAAAAGTTAGAGCAAAGAAAAAAATACAAAACAAAAAAAGAAATACAAAAATACAAAAAAGCAAAAAAAAGAAAAAAATGCAAAAAAAGAAGAAAAGAAATGAAAAGAAAGAAAAATGAAAAGAAAGAAGAACAAAGCTCGCAAGGTCGAAAACCTGCAATAGGCGCCTTGGCAAAAGTTAGAGCATAAAAAGGAGAGGTTAAATACCCGAGTGTACCTTAACCCCGAACTACGTAAGGCTTGATTCCCATCTTTGGGATACGTAGGCAACTTCATTCTGAAGTCCAGCCGTAAAACACTTCAAATTCGACTTGTGTCCATGTAATGGTTTTGATCATCTTTGCCTTCTCTGTATGAGAGTTGGTTGTGTTCATCGCTCGAGGACTGATTACAATGCGCTGCGGTGCCATTCAAACAAGGGGCAACTTTCCGTTGCCATTCAATGCGCTGCGGTGCATTTCAAACAAGGGGCAACTTTCCGTTGCCATGCAGCTCCTTCAACAAGGGGCAATTTTCCTTCGATCTGAGGTTGCGCATCTCAAGAGTGGTTCCGCTCTTGAGCATGGCCGTTTGCAAAAACAGTTTTTGAGAATTTTTACTGAGGTTGACTATTTCTCAAAAATCATTCCATTTTTCCAAAACTGGACCATTTTCTTGGACCCAAAAAAAGGAAAATTTTCAGTGCTCATAGCCTGACTTGCATGATTTTAAATCAGAAAATCGAACAAGCATGTTAATCTAACTCTCATGTTGGTCAAAATTGTTTTAGTAGAAAGCAAAATAAAAAATGGTCAAAATGATGAACTAGGGGCACAGTTGAGTCAGGCTTCTGTCTTTTCCCCGTCGCCAGCATACTTGCCAGAAAGGGCACAACTGAAGTCAACAACAAATGCAAAAGCTCTCTCATCCTCCGAGCAACGAGGTATCAAGCCAAGTGCGAAGCACGAACTGGAATGGATCAGATATTCCACTTCCTCATCTGGACAGATCTAACCACGTCCAAACTCCCTAGCAGAGCATCGTCAACCAATGTCAACTACAGATTTGCTACACACCCAGTTGTGGTGCAACCCTCTGTGGGAAAGTTCACTGCTGTGTGCAGAAGAAAAAGAATCTAGCAGAATGCTAGGGGCAAGAGCCCGCAACTTCTTGTCTATCCACCAACCACCCAGGGGAGGGATGAAAAATGAGAGATTGAAGAATAGAGAGATGTGCGATGAGAGAAAAAGTGAGAAAAGGGCTTTTTCAGAAAAACAGAGCTTGAGGGCCGAGTGATGTGAGAATCACAAATGAGAAAGGGTGGGAAACAATACCCGGTGAAACAGGCTCCCTGTGCACGTCTGAGTGTTGTGTTTTTTGTCTGTCTCGATTCTTGTTTTGAGTCGTTCGAGTGTTACTCGATGTCTAGGTTGTGTGCCTTTTTTTCCGTGTTGAGTCGTTTTGCGCTGTTTGTCATAGGCTCAATACCTGGTCAAGAACTCACTTCTCAATTTCAAATTCAGAAATAAATCATTTGTGTCAGAGTGCTGTGCCATTCTCCACATTTGTGCAAAACAGGATTTGTTCTTTCATAAAACCGCAGGGTTCAACCTAGGCCATGCGAACAGCAAAACCAGGACCTATCTGAAGCTATATTGGTTCCAGACTGCAAAGCAAAAGAAAAGAGGGAAAATTTGGAGCATCTGAGTTTGTTTCAACTTCTGCAAATTCCGAGATTGTATTCCGGATGTACCTCTTCAAGTCTTGCCAATGAGGTGCTTTCTAAAGTGCCGCTTTGTCCTTTTATTGCTTTCCTTAAGCATCATGCATTGTAATGCATTATACCTATCAAGTTTCTTCCATTCATGCACGATATTGTATGTACGGTTTATTCAAAGAAGTTCCGTTTAAGATCATTCATTTAGTGTATCAATCACACTTCATTCACTTAGTGTATCAATTACACTCTCATTTATTTAGTGTATCAATCACATTTCATGCACTTCATTTATTCAGTGTATCAATCACACTTCATTCATTTCGTGTATCTATCACACTTTGTTTACTTTAGTGTATCCATCACACTTCATTCACTCTATTTACCTCATGTATTATCACATGTTCACTTTAGTGTATCCATCACACCTCATTTACTTTCGTTGCTTCATGTATCTCTCACATGTTTATTTAGTGTATCAATCACACTCTCTCCACTTAGTGTATCAATCACACTTCTTTCATTTTGTGTATCTATCACACACATTCTCATTTTGTGTATCTACCGCACACATTTTCATTTTCTGTATCTATCACACACATCCTCATTTTGTGTATCTATCACGCACATATTCACTTCAATTACTTTAGTGTATCCACCACACTTCATTACCTTTTGTGTATCTATCATGCACATATTCACTTTATTCCATTAGTGTATCAATCACACTTCATTCGCTCAGTATATCAATCATACTCCTGTTCACTAAGTGCATCTATCACACTTCGTGTTCACATTTAGTATATCAATCATACTCCTGTTCACTAAGTGCATCTATCACACTTCGTGTTCACTTTTAGTATATCAATCATACTCCTGTTCACTAAGTGCATCTATCACACTTTGTGTTCACCTTTAGTATATCAATCATACTCCTGTTCACTAAGTGCATCTATCACACTTCGTGTTCACTTTTAGTATATCAATCATACTCCTGTTCACTAAGTGCATCTATCACACTTTGTTCACCTTTAGTATATCAATCATACTTCTGTTCACTAAGTGCATCTATCACACTTCGTGTTCACTTTTAGTATATCAATCATACTCCTGTTCACTAAGTGCATCTATCACACTTTGTGTTCACATTCAGTATATCCATCATACTTGTTCACTAAGTGCATCTATCACACTTCGTGTTCACATTTAGTATATCAATCATACCTTGTTCACTAAGTGCATCTATCACACTTTGTGTTCACATTCAGTATATCCATCATACTTGTTCACTAAGTGCATCTATCACACTTCGTGTTCACATTTAGTATATCAAATCATACCTTGTTCACTAAGTGCATCGATCACACTTCGTGTTCACCTATTGTGTATCCATCACACTTGTTCACTTAGTGCATCTATCACACTTTGTGTTTGCCTTTTGTGTATCCATCACACTTGTTCACTTAGTGCATCTATCACACTTTGTGTTTGCCTTTTGTGTATCCATCATGCTTTGCTCACTTCATTCATTTAGTGTATCAATCACACTTCGTTCATATAGTGTATCTATCACACACTCGCTTTGTATCTATCACGCACGCTCGCTTTGTGTATCAATCACACATGCCCCCTTTGGGTATCCATCACACACATTCGCTTAGTATATCTATCACATATTTGCTTAGTGTATCCATCACACTCGTTTCGCTTTGTGCATTTGTCACACTATGCTTACTTTGTGTATCAATCACACGCTCGCTTTGTGTATCAATCACACACTTTCGCTTTGTGTATCAATCACACGCTTGCTTAGTGTATCAATCACACACTTTCTCTTTGTGCATCCATCATACTATGCTCATCTTGTGTATCCATCACACTTTGCATCGTACAGTGTATCCATCACACTACGCTTATATAGTGTATCCATCACACTCTCTTCACTTTTGTGTATCCATCACGCATGTTTGTCCACTTAGTGTATCTATCACACTTTGTTCGCTTTTGTGTATCTAACGCACATGTTCGTGAGAATTGCATAATTCTCTTACATCCTTTCTACATCGTAGTGTAGTTTGGTGTATGCTAGCTTAAAACTGTTGCATGTGTGCTTCGTTACAGCTCTCTTTGCATGATCATAAGTTATGCCCGGCTCTGTGCATCGTCTTGCATTTTGCCCCTGCCTTCGGGTGCATATCTTGTTTGTCTTGCATGTTTGTCTAAGTCTTCGGCCTTGTCAAAAATGGGTCGTCTCTGGGCTTTGACATTCACTCCCGTCATCCTTATGACTTTCGAGTTCTGTCAAAGAGGGGCAACTGTAGACACCCCATTTTTTACTGTCCTCAAGACTTGGACGTCACCGTTTGAACACCCGGTGATTATCCATGTTCGTGTTCGTTTGGAGTTCCCGGAGTTCTCGGCTACGCGCCTTGCCTCAGGATCCCCGAACTTGACTGTTTTGTGTCTGGTTTGCACCAAACACTTGTGTTTTGCCTTGGAGGGGCAGGGAATGCTTTTGAGGCACCCCCACACCACGGCCCTTCCCTACCATCACCGACGCATTTGTGTACCGCGGCACTGTTTTTGTTAAAATATTTGGCCGGTCGCATTATATGATGCCGATGCACTTTTTTGTGCCGATGATCCCTTTGGCTGGCCGGCGTGCACCCTTTGGACCCTGAACATGGTGCATCCCAGCTGTGGCCAGCTGGAATGCACCATCACTCATCCCGTGCACAGGAGTGACCCTTTGACCTTTGAACCTCCAAAGCTTCTAGAAGCTTGGAACCTTTGGCCAAGCTTCTTGGAGAAGCTTGGCAGCTGTCTTAGCTTCTCCAAGAAGCCAAGACCCCTTTGCACCTCTTGCCCCTTTTCCTTTGCTTAGCCATTAAGTCTTGTGGCTTGGTCTTGGCCTATATAAACACCACCCCTCTCCCTTTGAGAGGGTTAGCCATTTTTCAACACAAAACCAGAGTTTCCTATATATAGATATCTGTGTTGTTCTTCTCGCAGATATCTCACTCTCTCTCTCTTGTGGTGTGTTTTTGAGCCTAATAGTGTGTTTTTTACCTCACTTTTGCACTAATACACACACATTACACCTTATTTCGAGATTGAGGGACTTGGAGGTTGTTTGTTGAGTTTTTGGACTGGTTTTGATCACTAGAGGAGGGCTGCACCACCTGTTCTTCAAGTGTCTTCAAGGGTGAGCTAGTTACTTTAGTTTCCCCATTTTTGTAACTAGTTTTTACTATCTTGCTTTGTGTTTTAGGCTTTGTGTATAACTGAAAAAAGTCTTATTTTATCTTGCTTTTGAACTCTCATTAAGGTTGTTTTATGGTTTGAGTGTAAACTCACCTCTTAAACCTCATTTTGGCCTATTTGGTTGCTTTTCTTTGAAGCCTTGTTTGCTTTGTTGTTTTTGTCTTCTCATCACTGAAAATCAGAGGGTTTTTAGTGTTGAGGAAAGTGTTTTGAAGTCTTTGTATAGGGGAGGGACCCTCTCCCCTTTGTCCCTCTCTTGCCTTTGTTTTGGCTTAATATAGTAGCATGCATGTCTAGTCTTATATGGCCTTATTTCAGAGCTTTTAGGTGTCTTTGATCATAATATATCCCTATTGTTGGTCGGATTGGTGCTCCATTGTGTGCATGTTGCACTTGTTTGTATGCTCTCTTATGCTTAGAATTATGCCATGCATTTAGGCCATGATCTTTGCATGATTTGACTTAACTTCATGAAGTTACTAGCATTGTTTTGCCTTGCATAAGGTCTGTTAGCCACTGTTTTGGCCATGTTTGGCATGCTTGATGTGGTTGCTTTGCATTCCGGCTTAGGCCTTGAGTATTTTGGCTTCTAGCATGCTTAGCCTACCTTAGCCTCATGATTTGGTATCATCATAGACATATTTCAGCCCATAATCCATGCTTGTGTACTTGCACTTGCTCTCTTTTAATGCTTGGAAGTGTAGTGGTTTTGTGCCTTGGAATGGGCCTTATGCATGCTTGTGTGTTTAGAGCTTTTGGGATTCCATGTGTGTGAGTTTTTTTTTGGAGTTCATTTTGCATGCTGAAAATCTGTTTTTGATTGCTTAATGCATGCCATGAGTGGTCATGTTAGTAGGTAGTGGAATGCTTCACTTTGTGCCTTAGCCTTAGGCCCTTATGGTTGCATGTTAGCTTGAGCATTTGTCCACCATTTCGGGCACTTTTGGCCACTGTTTTGGGTGGATTGAGATCTGCCCCATATGGTCTAAGTCCACCATTGCATGCTTGCCTCATGTTTGTTGCTTAATTGATTCATTAAGTGTGTAACATGATGGTCCCATTGCTTGGGTTGTCCATATTTGCATTACATTTGCATCTTGCATGTCTAAGCATCATACACTTGTCATGTTAGGTTGCATTGCATTTGGTATGCCTTGCATCTTAGTCCCATGTTGCATAACTTGAACCATGTTGCATACTTTGCACTACATTGTTTGGTTCGGGGTGTCAAACCAAACTCGAGGGTGAGGGGTGTTTGTACTTCGAGTGACAAAACACATCTCAACCTTTGGTCATTGAGGCCCTTGACTTTGACATGATAGGGTCTTGGTACTCATTTGTTCATTTGCATGCATTTACATCAAGTTGCTAACTTGGCCTCTTAGGCCATCATGCATCAAAATGCACGATTGATGGCCCGAGGGTCGAGGGTCATGCCCCCTTGAGTCCATTATATGATTGGGGGTGTGACCAAGCTCACACTTGCCCAAAATCCCATGCCATGCACGCCAATCCTGTTGCTGTCAAAACTGTCTTCTGCAGGAAGAGTGTGCCGACCGGCAACACTTAGTGCCGACCGGCAAAGAGTGAATGGCCGATAACTTCGCAAGCAGCCGATGGACATATCCTACAGCCGGATGTTACTTCAGCCGATGGTATTCTGGAGCATTAAGGGGACCTACCTGGGACTTTGGCAATTTTCAGAGAAGCAGGGCAGTGAAAACAGAGGCAGTAGTGGCATGGCGCGGACTTTCCGGGCAAGACGGACCGACGCATGCATCATTCACGCATCTCGAGGGGGGGCTGCGGCCATCTTCTCTCTGCATTTATTTTGATTAGATTAGAAATTATGTAATAATTAATTTAGCGATTTGTTATTCGGACTGTATATTCTTTTGGTCCTCTGTGTGAGGGCATATTTGTAATAAGTGTGGGTGAGTGTGTGTATGTCTTCCAACCTATTTCTTTCTTCCCTTTTATTTACCTGCTTATGATGATAGATTAGGGCATATTTAAAATTAGCATACCTTATGTAATGCATGCGTGCATCCATGCATTTGCTGACATGCATCGGGCTCGGTACATCATACAAACTGCATTGTATTTCAAATCTAACTTGAATACGTGTTACTCGTTGCATTTCACATGCCATGTTTAGGATAGTCGAGCCTGTCTAATTGCACTCTGTATGCGTTGCATTAGTCATCTTAACATGAGCTAGGTCATGCATATTTTGCTAACTAGTTTATTGTTTTGGCACGGAGTACAATGTAAGTATTTATGCTTTAGCATATCGCAAGCGTGTGAATGTTAACATGACAGCATGATTACCATGTGGCTAAGTGCTTATATGAGATAAACTGTTTGAATGCCTGTGGGTGAAGGTTGGATTGCTTGAGTTGGAAAAACTCGTTGAAATCCGTGTTTTAGCCTACTTGCAAGTAGCAAATTCCAAAGCCTTTTCAAAACAAACGGATATGCAATGCTTATTTCCAAATTTGGCAATCTAGTCTATACTTGTTTGCTGTGCGCATGACATAGTAATTCTAGCTAATAACCGGAATAAGAACACATACGTTTTCAAAATCGGATATCACGGTTAGTAGAGGCCAGTCTTCGGACCGGGCGAAAGGGGGGCTCATAGCTGACCTTCCCCGATCGTACCAAGCTCCGAGCCAGAAGACATTTGGTGATGACGGACACGTGGCCT
This sequence comes from Camellia japonica, assembly GCA_030407325.1. Classification (NCBI taxonomy): domain Eukaryota; kingdom Viridiplantae; phylum Streptophyta; class Magnoliopsida; order Ericales; family Theaceae; genus Camellia; species Camellia japonica. Next base: position 153,094,626 of record JAPPVO010000029.1, read on the forward strand.
TCGGCACCGAGTCAGGGTTTCCTAAATTTCCCATTTTAAAAATATTTAGGTGGCGACTCTGTATCTGGCAAAGCAGTCCATGTTTGGCACTTCTTTTCAAAATCTGTTTTCTCAAAACGATTTGCCAGAGTTGGACTCTTTGGTTCAGATTAAGAACCGCAACAAACAAAAAAGGGGAGTCCGAACTGTAGCGAGGTCCCTCGCGGGCTTGTTACAATATTCAATGTTTATGATAAGTTTGCATTTTCTAAATCGATACAACATATACAATGTCCAAATCAACTTGCATTTCTGAAACACATTTAACATTTACAATGCTTTCATAATCCAAAAACATATACAACGTTTTTATAGTTCATCAACAAAACTAATATTTCAACATACACTCAAACATCAACAAATAGGTTCAGATACTTTTCTCGGACTTCCAATTCACGCTCCTAAGTTGCTTCCTCAACCCCGTAATGTTTCTACAATACTTTGACCAAGGGAATTGTCTTGCCTCGCAAGACTTGGTCCCGTCTATCCAAGACTCTCACCGGTCTCTCCTCATATGAGGTATCCTCGTCTACCTCTAAGTCGGTCCAATCTAACACATGCGATGGATCTGGCTCATACTTCCGAAGCATGCTAATATGAAACACATCATGCACCCCGGAAAGTTGTGGCGGTAATGCCAAACGATAGGCAACCTCCCCAATCCGCTCAAGGATCTCAAAAGGGCCAATAAACCGAGGGGATAACTTCCCACTCTTCCCAAATCTCATCAAACCCTGTCTAGGTGATATTTTCAAAAAGACATGACCACCCACCTCAAATGACAAAGGTCTCCTTCTACGATCAGCATAACTCTTTTGGCAACTCTGGTCTGTAACTAACCTCTTACGGATAAGTGCCACTTTCTCCGTCGTCTCCCGAACCAACTCTGGACCTAACAAAGGTGCATCACCCACCTCGGCCCAACACAATGGAGATCTACACGGTCAGCCATACAAGGCCTCAAACGGTGCCATGCCAATATTCGATTGGAAACTGTTATTGTAGGTAAACTCCACTAAGGGTAAGTGTCTCTGCCACAACCCCTTAAAGTCAAGGACACAACCTCGAAGCATATCCTCAACGATCTGAATAGTACGCTCGGACTGCCATCAGTTTGAAGATGGTAAGCCGTGCTAAACGTCAATCTGGTGCCCAAGGCACTCTACAAACCCTGCCACAATCGAGCAGTAAAACGCGGATCTCTATTCGACACGATCGTCACAGGGACTCCGTGCAACCTCACTATGTCCCGAATATACACGTCAACAAGGTAATCTACCAAATCTCTTATGCGCATAGGAATAAAATACGCCGACTTAGTCAGTTGATCAGCTGCCACCCAAATGGCATCACTACCCCGTTGAGTCCTCGGAAGACCCATAACAAAATTCATCGTGACATGCTCCCACTTCCATTCAGCTATAGGCAAGGGTTTCAACAAACCCCCTGGCCTTTGATGTTCGACCTTCACTTGCTGACAAGTAAGGCACTTCGATACAAACACTGCCACATCCTTCTTCATACCCCTCCACCAAAACTGGTGACTCAGATCATGATACATCTTTATGCCTCCCGAATGCACCGCAATGCGTGAATGATGAAACTATCGGAGTACTTCCTCTCGGCAAGACTCCGGCACAAACAAGCGGTCACGGTATCTCACACTCAGGTCGGGATACACAGTCAAACCCTTCTCTACCTTCCCACTGGAGATCTTCTCCCGAAGGGATTCTACCTCAAAGTCACCCCTCTGCGCTTCTAACACTCGATTCACAAGTGTAGGTTGTGCAACCACAAAGAACAAGGCTGCAGACTCAACAGACTCACCCAAATGCAAGTTAAACTCCCAAGAGCACCCAACATTTCCCACTCCCGGATGGCAATACAAGCCACACTGCCGATAGATTTCCTACTTAAGGCATCGGCCACCACATTGGCCTTCTCCGGATGGTAATGTAACTCAAAATCATAATCCTCTATGAACTCTATCCACCTTCTCTGCCTCAAATTCAAGTCCTTCTGTGTAAACAGATACTTCAGACTCTTATGATCAGAAAACACCTTAAGTCTCTCCCCATGCAGATAGTGCCTCAAAATCTTCAAGGCAAATATCACAGCTGCTAACTTTAAGTCGTGAGTAGGGTAGCTCCTCTCGTGTGTTTTCAACTGCCATGAGCCATAAGCTACTACTTTCCCTTCTTGCATCAATACACAACCCAAACCCTCTCGTGAGGCATCACAATACATTGAATAACCCAATCCTCTCTCCGAAATAATCAAGACTGGACCAGTGGCAAGTCTAACCTTAGGCTTCTGGAATGACTTTTCACAAGTGTCACTCCACACAAATTTAACCCCCTTTCTCATCAACCTAGTCAAAGGCGAAACTAATCTAGAGAGATCCTTTACAAACTGACGGTAATAACCGGCCAACCCCAAGAAACTACGAATCTCGAAAGCATTCTTAGGTTGTACCCAATCCTGCATTGCCTCAATTTTGAATGAATCTACAGTCATCCCTTCCCCGGATACCACATGGGTTAAGAACTTAACTTTTTCTAGCCAGGACTCACACTTCCCGAACTTAGCATACAGCTTATGGGCTCCAAGCAACTGGAGCACCACTCGCAAGTGTTCCTCGTGCTCCTTTTAGAAAGTGAGTAGATCAAGATGTCATCCACAAACACGACTACAAAACGGTCTAAGAACTCTCAGAAGATGTAACAACCCCGACCCATGATTAGCGCTAATTCATGTTTATGTATGCCTAATAAGTAATTAAGAAGAAATCCTGAGTTAATTACATGTGCATTGCATCATTTTGTGGTTATATCTGTTTAACGTAGAAAGATTTGTTCATGTTTTAGTTTCGGTCTGCGAATTGAAGACCTTATCGGCATTTGATTCTGAAATTGATTTGATTTATGTATTATTGGGAATTTTTAGAATTTTCTAGTAAGGTCAATTGAAATTTGATTTGGAACGATTAAAGTAGATTAATTAATGCTCATTAATTTAGATTAAGCTAAACTAATTAAATCAATTCCATGAAGCCTATTTAAGGCCCACTTGACTTCACTAGTCCATTTTGCTCACTCATTACCTCAAATTGATGCTCTAAACGTGAGAGAGAGAAAGAGTAGGAAGATTTGGTCCTAGGCTTGGGAATTGAACCCAACTAGAGGATTTGCTGGGAATTGTTGTTATTGGAAGAGGATTAGAGAGTTTAACTTCAACACTTGTGAATTTAAGTCTCTAAGTAAGGGATCAAATTCTTAGTTGTGTAATTAAGTTAGATTTTTCAAGACCTCAAGTAAATTAGAGGAATTCATGTGGGAATTGAGTTAAAGTTAAAGAGAATTGAGTCATACCATGCATTCATATCCATTTCTTCACAAATTAAGCATGATTTCAAAGAATTCTTTCATGCATGTGTTTATCTCACTTATGTTTTGAGAATTCATCATGTTTTACATCCTCTTATTTCATTTGATCATGATTTGAAACTTGAAGCTCAATCATTTCATATATGTCATCTTTTTTGGAGAGTTCATGAAGTTTAAGTTGAATTTGCGAACAATTGGCATGCTTTTAGGCCTTGATTTCATGAAATGATCTTTAAATCATAATGTTTTGTGAATTTCTAAATGTTTTCTAGAACTTTGGCCCAAGAGGATGAGTTTTGAAGTGTTTAGTTTGAGTTTGAAGCTTGGAGATCAAATCTGGAAATTCCAGAATTTGAATCTACGCTCTAGTGTAGGAGTTCACGCTCGAGCGAGAACTCTGAATACGTGCACTTCCGCTCGAGCGACATAATACCCGCTCAAGCGTGAAATGCATGTATCCAGAAGTTCACATGTTTTGCAGCACGCTCGAGCGACAGAAATAACACTCGAGCAAGGGTCTGAGCCTCACGCTCAAGCGGGGATTGAGCGTCCGTCGAGCTTGAAAAGCAAACAACCAGTACTTTTCTGAGTTTACAGTCCGCTCGAGCGAGGGAAGTTACGCTCGAGCGAACCCTCACTTTTAGCATTTCCACTCGAGCGAGAAAAACAACGCTCGAGCATGGACCCTGTTTTCGGCAAAATTTGAAAAATGTTTTCAAGTGCATTCTAGCATCCTCATTCTATCCTAGGCACTCCTAGACCATGTTTAAGACCGTATAATGAGGTTAAAGGCTAGAAACACACCAAGAACAAATGAAATAAGTTACGTATAATCCAAGCGTGGGTTTCAATGTATGAATTTTCCATGTTATGTAGGTCACGCGCCTCAGGATAGGTGAATTGCCACTTTGCCGTCTATTTGGAGCTACCAATTATCTGTGAGTAATAACTTTGTAAAGTTACGTTCAATGTTAAATATTTTCTGAACATTATGATATGAAATGATTAGTTTTTCTGGAACGCTACATTATGTTTGAAATGAATGAATAATTGTCCAAGATTCTGAAATGCATTCGTGGCATCCTTAGCAACATATGATATGCGTCCCTTTATAGGTTATCAGGTCCCTTATGGGTCATCAGGTCCCTTTATGGGTCATCGGAAACATTTCTGTGCACATGAGTCATCGGAATGCCTTCAAGGCCGTCCCTTTATGGGTCATCGGATTTGTTAGCACTAATTGATGTACCACGTATGATTATATGCCAAATCTGAATTTGAAAATGATTATGAATATGTATATGAATCTGTTTCTGATTTGGAATCTGAATATGCATAAGACTTTGTTTCTGCTAGAAATCTGATTTTCTAACTTTGTGATGAACATCATTCATTAAACCTTTACTTTGTATTATTCACTGGGCACCAGCTCACTATTATATATATGTATGTAGGTGATCAGGCGCATGACCAAGCTTAGAGGCGTCTGTCTGGAATCAATTTTCGACAACCAACCTATGTACTTTCCCGTGGAGGTTCCGGACATGTCTAGTGGTTATGGCTAAGTGCATAAGTTGAAGTTTTGTTTTCCTGCTCAGTTAGACAAGTCTTTGTGCATTTTGTAAACAGGGCTAAGTCCCTTTTTGTCTAGCTTATATATGTATATATATGATGATGTGTATATGTATGTATATAAAGTTTAAAATTTTTCTATCTCATATAAGTCTGCACAACTCAATGGATGTTGTATAATTGCTATTTGCTTCCACAACCCCTAATTATATGTTATTATATTAAGAGGCCTTTGGTAATCCAAGGATTACTGGCCGGTTACGGCGCTAAACCTATAGGGGCGGGTTTGGGTCGTGACAAAAGATTCGGTTCATCAAGTCCATAAACACAATTGGGGCATTGGTTAGCCCAAAAGGCATGATAAGAAACTCATAATGGCCATACCGCGTACGGAATGCCGTCTTCGGGATATCTTCCTCCCTGACCCTCAACTGGTGGTAAGCTGATCTTAGGTTTATCTTGGAGAAACAACGAGACCCTTTCAACTGATCAAACATATCATCCATACGAGGCATAGGATACTTATTCTTAACTATAACCCGGTTCAACTTCCGATAATCGATACAAAGTCGCAAGGCTCCATCTTTCTTTTTAGCAAAGAGGGCCGATGCTCCCCAATGCGAAGTACTAGAGCGAATAAAACCCTTATCTAGTAATTCCTGGAGTTGAATCTTCAACTCACTCAACTCAGCTGGCGCAAACCGATACGGTGCCATGGAAATCGGTGTCGTGCCAGGCACTAGATCAATAGAGAACTTAATCTCTCGGTGAGGTGGTAAACTAATAAGGTCCTCGGGAAAGACATCTGAGTACTCACAAACCACTCTTGGCAACTCAACTTGAACTTCATCACACGCACAACTCAAGAAGTTAGCAAGAAGACAACTAAGTTCACTCTGGCTATGCAAACCATACACCGGTGATAAGACTCTATCCACCCGGCCCCCCAAGAAATAAAAGCAATCATCGCTCAAAGTACATAGAGTAACCCTCTGACGGTAGCAATCTATAACAACCCGGTATGACGATAACCAGTCCATACTCAAAATAACATCAAAACCAAACATGTCCATCAATACAAAAGAAAAAGGAAGCCGACGATTGGCGACCTCTATATCACAGCCCCGACACCCCTATTTCAAAACCATTTCACCCCCGACAGGTGACATAACACAAATAAGAGATGCTAACTGTGCCAACTCTAACCCCAAAATAGATGCAAATGTAGACGAAATAAATGAATGAGATGCACCCGTATCAATCAACACATTAGCAACCGAGTTGCAAAACAAAAAGGTACCTCTCACAACAGATGGAGCCGGTGCGAGATCTGGCACGGTAACAACATACACGCGCCCCGTAGGTCTCTGATCTACCTGCTCACCTCTCGGAGCATAAGACTGCTGCACAGACTGAGCCGAAGAGGCTCCCTGATTGGCCCTCGAGGCCTGCACTGACTGAGCTGGCTGGTGACTTTGTGTCTACCTCGAACCAGACGCACCAGGTGTGCCACCCAACTGTGGACAAAACCTCTTCAAGTGTCCCGCTTGCCCACACTGATAACAAGTGAGTGGCTAGCCTTTACCTTGACTCTGGTCCTCAGAACGAGCCGAAGATGAAGCTGCTCCTTGCCCTTTTCCCCTCTGTGGGCAAGCTGGAGACTTGTGGCCCAACTGACCACATTTGAAACAAGTGAAACCTCCTTGACCACCTCTCCCAGAACCCGAACTCGGCACTGGAAAGGTAGACCTCGGATGCGCTCCTTGGTAGGGATGGCAATTTCAACCCGGCCCGACGGGACCTGACCCCCTGACCCCGATTAGAATGGTTTTTCCTCGAAAAATATCCCCGTGGGGACGGAGATAGTATTCAAAATTAAATCTCCGATCAATTTCGGGCCGGGGACGGTGATAAATTTTCTGGCCCCGGCCCGTCCCCGCCCCCGCCCCGAAACTTCCCCGTATATATATATATGTTTAGGTTATATAATATAATATCTACTGTGTTGTGTTTAGGTTATAATATAATATAATATCTAGGTTATATAATATAATATCTATTATGTTTAGGTTATATTAATATAATATCTATTCTATTCTATCTATCTCGACTCTCTCTCTCTCCTCACACACTCTCTTTTCGTTCTCCTCTATCTACTCTCTGAAACTTTCTTCCCTCTCTCTCATCTCGTTCTCCTCTACTCTCTGAAACTAATGAAGATGAAGATGTTGAGCTCAGATCTGTTAGAAGTTAATGAAGATGAAGATGAGCATTAGCTTCAAATCTGGAAAATTGAAATGAAGATGAAGATGTTGAGCTCAGTCTGTTGTTTTTTTTTTTTTTTTTTTGATAAATAAGCTCAGATCTGTTGTTGATGATCTAATATGTAAGATGATGTGTTAGATGATGAAGATGATGAAGCTCAGATTTGTTTTTTTTATTTTATTTTATCAGCGAAGCTCAGATCTGCTTAATGCGTTAGATGATGAGGATGATGTTGTTGTTGTCGATGATGTTGATGTTGATGTTGATGTTGTAGTTGAGTTCTTGTATTTTTTGGAGTTGATTTTTTTTTTTTGGCCGGGGAGTTTTCGGGGTCGGGGAAACTCGATCCCGGTTAGGGGCGGGGGGCGGGGGCGGTGATAGGTTCCCCGTCGGGGATCGGGAAAATTTCCACCATCGGGGATCAGGGATGGGGAGTGTGATCCCCGGCCCCGTCCCGTCCCGTTGCCATTCCTGGTCCTTGGGATTGCTGAGGGTTAGAACTCCTCTGCCTCTTACTGTCCCCCTAACTATCCTGACTCCTCTTGGAGCCATTCATCCTCTCCTCTCTGCATGCATAATAGTCTCCAAATGGGTTGCAACCTCCACAAGGCGCCCATAATCCCTAATCATGGATCCGACAACTCTAAACATGAGTCCGGTCCTCAGTCTCTTCTCGAACTCTAGACAACGGCGTTCTTCAGTCGCCACTAACTCCGGTGCAAACCTAGACAAGTTAGTAAAGCTGGCCTCAAACTCAGCCACTGGTGTATTCAACTGTTTAAGCTGAGAAAACTGATCCCTCAATTTCTCCTTCACTGTAGCAGGCAAGTACTTGTCCTGGAAGCCTTCAACAAAGGCTTCCCAAGTCCCACCAATGCGCCCTCACGCATACTTCCACCACTAACCCGCGTCTCCCTTCAGCTGGAAGGATGCCAAGGTCACTCTCAAACCTCCGTCTTCGATGCCGAGCATCTCAAACGTCTTCGTCATCTGTTCCAGTCACTTATCAGCCTTCAGTGGCTCCTTAGGATCTCCCAAAAACTCGTCCAGGTTAGACCGGAAGAACTCCCTCTTTAGAAAAGACAGCCCAGCTTCAGCTACTTAGGCCTGGACTTGATTCTCAGCCCTGAGAATGTCCATAGATTCCCTTAAAGCTCCGGCCATCTCGCAGGCTAAGGCGCCCATGGCTTGCTGACCAACCGGTTCGGCTACATTAGCTTGACCCACTTCTTCCTCCTGTGCTGAAATTTCATCCGGTATAGGCATCTCGTGCCTCCTAGGCCTACCATGCGTACCACTACGACCTTGTCCTGACATCTTAATAAAGGTAACAAAAGAGATTAGCACATTTACAAATGTGCCGAAGCTATCTCACTCGCGTCCTAATTCGATGGACAACTGCAATTCACTCCACATAAGCACATAATCACATACGAATTTCATTTCCGGATAATGACCGCCCCGTGACGTTGCTAGAATTCCAGTTAGAAACGGCAGTGATCAAGTGCCTTTCCAACAGGATTCCCAGAAACCCATGGACCCGATCAACATCCTAGAAATTAAATCCCATACCCATATATTCACATAAACATGTCATCATGTAAGCACATAATCATTCATACTTAAGTCTCTAACAAGCAAGACAAACCCATTGTGGTACTAACCACTTCCTACGTACCCAAAGTATTCAAACCTGGTACGCTCTGATACCAAGTTGTCACGCCCTCAAAAAAAAAAAAAAGAGGATAATCTAACCCAAGAGATTCTTAGGCATAATATGAAACATATTACTTTCATTCATCTGAGTTTACATTACAAAAGATATTACATTTATTACACTTTCATAAATGTTCATCTTGAAACTATAGCATGTAACTCTAATTGATAACAACAAAATAAATGCCCTAAGGGCTTACACCTATCCAAGATAACACTTGGTTACAACAAAAGAAAGAGTCCTAGCTCTATACATATAAAGCCCTCGGCTTGAATAAACATTTAGCACAAAACAAAATAACAAAATGGAGCCTTCAGCTCCTAAGCCTCCCAAGCTATGTCCTTGGAGGCGGCATGTCACATGTACCTGAAAATGGTTTCCCAAGTAGGGTGAGCCAAAGCTCAGTAAAAATATGCTAAACAATACATGAGAATTAACTAAGATATCAGCATCAGATAAATGTTCAGTACTTACAAACCAATCTTACACCCTTTTCATGACCAACTAATATCGACATCTTTATTTCAGTCCATTTCGATTCATTTATCCAAATCAATTCCTTGATATAGTTCATTGTAATTTAAATAGTTCAAAACGAGACTACAACTCATTTATTAACACTTCAATAACAAACATTATTCAAACATTTCAATTTCATTACCATTTTACGGAATTCTCATCCGAGGGAACCAGCACCCATATACATATAAGATTTCGGGGCTTTCACCCTAGACACTTCGGCCAACTTAATTATCAATGGAGTCCATCCCCTATCTCCTCCCAAACAAAGATACATATACAATGTATTTAAAAGCGTGCCATATACAATGACTACCAAATTCACACATTCAACAATTTAATCAAACCGTTATATTTAATGACCTAATTCATATAACTAGTTTCAATTTACCTAATTCTCATGCAGTTTCTACAACAATCATAGCTATCCTCCACCGATAGCCCAAAACAGATATTTCTACACAGATAAGTAAATCTATCAAACAGATATTTTTCCAAATTTCCCATAGGTGAGTAATTTATCAAACCCAACTACACCATTCATTTACACATCCTTCCAATCTCATATTTCTCGCATCAATTTCATTGTTTATACAAATAATTTATGTAACTCATATTAGAGCAAATCTTCTCCCTTTTCAAATATCAACCCTAAGGCTCAATCTCACCACTTATTCCCATAAAACATCATAATCAAGACCTCACATACATATATGGAATCAAATATAGAAAACCCCTCTTTCAAAAATTCAAATCCAAACCCTAAGTTCACCCAAATCTTTCCAAATTCCACCATTTATACAAAATGACAAACACCTAGGTTAAAACTCATATTAAAGAGTAGAATATCCCTACCTCAAGTGGAGAAGCTCAATGGAGAGAAGGAGAAACTTTAAAGATGCCCAAAACTCAAACTTTCTTGGATCAAATGGAAGTTCACGAGTTGCTCTACCTTTTTAACAAAGGGACTAGGGTTGAGTGACCCCCAAATCAAGGTATATTTATAAAGAGAGAGTATTTTAGAGAGAGAAGGAGCTGGGCTAGGGTTTTGGGTGAAAGAGCTACAAAAAGTGATGCAGAAAAGCTCTGCTGCGAATTGATATATGCAGTCCTCGCTCGAGCGTAAGAAGCGTCGCTCGAGCGTAGAATGCAAAGCTTCAGTCTGCCACAGACGCACACACACACTCAAGCGCAAGAAGTCTCGCTCGAGCGAAGAAGCAATTTCACCAGGCTCATTCGAGCACCAGAAGCTTCGCTCGAGCAAAGAACTTTCCCTTCCAAGAAAAACTGCGTCTAGGAGAGAAACCTGAAGACCCTCAAACGTCGCTCGAGTGCAAGAAACCTCGCTCAAGTGAAAAAGCCAATCACACAAGGCTCGCTTGAGCACAAGAAGCCTCGCTCGAGTGAAGAAGCTAAAATCTAAGTAACAACAACTTAGAGCAAGTAACAACCAACCTGTTCCAAACTCGCCCAATACGTTCCAAAACTCAAATACAAAGAGTCAAAGGGGAAAAACAAGACATGGATATAATATTTAACCAAGGGCCCCAAGTTCGGGACACAATGAAGGTCGGGACAAAACCGAGATCGCTATAACACCCATGTTCATCATGTCTAAAATAGAGGACTGCCAACCCTAGGTGACGACAACCTCATAAATTCCTGGCCCATAATGACTAAGTAAGGAAAAACTTCTTTTTGGACCATTGATCATGCCTCAGTGGTCTTCATTGACCATCGTTGGCGTATCATGGTTCAACGAAATCTAAGAACTACTACTTGGATAACTGCTTTAGGCCGTAAAAGATTTATTGGAACTAGCAATCTTTTTGCGCTCCTAATTTTTCACCATAAAAGTATAAGGTAAATCTCTACGGATCTACTTATCCAATTCTCCAACGAGAAGTTGGGTCACAACGTCCACAAATCAAAGTTCTGAACTCATGTCAATCATAGCCTAAGTCAAAGTAACCTCACTCCCCAGGAGGAACTCTTCTCATGGTCTACACCTTCCTCAATGGTGCGACTTTTCGGTATCTAGCGAGCCTTATGCCTCAAAAAATGACTATCCAAATTGCTTATAACTTTAGAATAGTTTTGCGCCATAATGGAAAGTCAACCAAATCCTAGAAATGGTTAATCCTTAAAGACTTTATCTTAAACTGCGCAACATTGATCCACTTTTCTAAAAGTAGGGGACTAGAGAGCCTTTGGCATTGCCCTAGCTCTTTATTATCTTGCGGAACAATCGTGAATGTTTCCCTCTCAATCACCCAGTGATGATGTGGAAAAATTTCACATTCGCTACCACGTAACTAAGAATGTAGAGTATTCTTCTCTAATGGAGTAATCCACTAGTAGGTATGTCGCTCTCACTATCCCTAGGATAATGGAAATTTATTTCCATTCTCAACTTGGCTACATATAGCGCCATACTTAGAATTCTCTATCTTATAGAGTTCCAAACTCTATTTATGTCACCTTTAGTAAGAAAACTTTATGTGACTTAGTTACACTCCCACAAAGCTGCATACCTATAAGCACATGACCCGGAGGGTTTACATAACTGCATATAATAATGCGCTACATGAACCCTAAGCGTTTACAAGACAGCATATAATAATGCGCCATAGGACTCTAGGTCTTAACTTCTCAACCCTTATGAGAAGTAAAAAAAAAATAAGCTACTTGATGGTTACAGATTGCCCATAGATGGCTCTCCGCTAACCCATTACTCAAATAGAGTATAAAATCTGATATGGAGAGCACTTAGTTAGGGACATAGACAACAAACTAAAGTGCAATTCCCAATTGGGAAACATATTACGCCATCATCCACGTAACATAACAATGATTGATTTCTTATCTCTACTACACCACTGTGTTGATGAGTATTAGGAATAATCAATTTTCTAAGCATCAATTTCTCTTCATAGAGCTTTCTAAAAAACAACTCAAATAGATACTCGCCACCTTGGTCAAAACTAAAAGCACAAAAGCTCTTATCTAATTGATCTCGACCTCATATGTGCAATGTCAAAAATCATCTCAAAACTTTTGACTTATGAGAGATCAAATAGTCTTGACTAAGATGCGTATCGTAATCTATAAATGTGTCGAGATTGGGGCTAGCTATCATACCCTTATACATATCTAGTCACAAAAACATAGTGCACTAAATGCACCAATACAGATGCTCTTCTGCGGCTTTCCTACTTACTTGTGCGCAACCATTGCGAACAAAGTTACATATTCACATGAGAGCAGGCTGTCATAAGCGAGTGGGCCTAAGAGGGCCTACTCAAACCATCCATGTCATCTTCTCATTAATGTGATTAAGTATAATAAGTCACCGGTTTCATGACCAATGTCATAAACTAATTCCAATCATCCTAACGTGTGAGTTCTTAAAGACATGTGCAAAGGTTTAGGCCCAACTAGGTAATGACTCACGACTAATTCTTGTTCACTAGATCATAAAAAGATGTCATAGAGATATCAAGTGCGCCTAAGTCGCAAATTTAACTAGTAAGTGCTAATCCCCTACACCTTCAAGCCAATTTTATTCTCCATACACTTTACTACATCTAGTTGAAACATAACGATACTCCTCTTGCGATCTCTATTTCTCGCTTCATTGTTAGTTGCAATTAATTATACTATCCACAAGAAGGAGAAAATAAGCTATCAATCTATGACAGCTCTTGAAGTAACTTAAGAGCGAATTAGGTTAAAGAGTCTAATTCAACACAATGCTCTCATGAGCTATACGTCAAATTCTTAAAGTCATAACAAGCTTGTCGGCCTTGACCCTTTCATTACTATGCTACAACTTTTGCGCTTAGTGGTAAACGTTATTCAAAAGCGTTAGCCTAGCGAAGGAATCATACAAAGAAGCACCTACTCATGTCTCACACTCAAGTGTGGAAACAATAAGTGTCCAGACTCAGACAAGTTGGCAATGCTAATAGATTTTGCAGCCACTAGGCACTAATCTTTTCACTTAGTGTTAATAGATTTTGCAGCTTCTAAGTGCTAATCTTTTAACTTCAAGTGATACTTCAACGCACACTATTATAGTGTGTGAAAGTTTGCTCCATCCACTCCCATAAGTTGGGTAGAGAGCAAAACACTGCTTATACTGGCTACTCATCTTACATTTAATGACTAATTCATTTAAGCTCGCATTTCTTGGATGACGTAACTCTTGAATGTTGTTTCATCCAATGATACAACATTATTACAAGTCAAATTACAAAAGTCAATCTACGCAGCTCAATAGTCAATATCATATCTAGATCTATTGAGGGCTTACTAATTTCACAACTTCAAACTCGCCAATCAAAACTACTTAGCATGTCACTAACCATAGCGCACACATTAGTTTTTATTGCGCCAAATAAGGCAAACAAAACCACGGCGACTTTGAGTCATGTTTTCTTACTTTGGCTCAATTAAGGTCTGACCTAAAGTCTCTAAGACTTTTTGCTTATCTAAAGAATAGGATTACACTGTTCACATTTGAGCATCTCTACTAAGTCTAGGTCAACCAAATTAACTTCCATAAGCCAAGTCAATTTAGAGAGAGAAAAAAAAAATGCGTATTGAGATTAATTTGATTAGCATAATATAACTTTGCTGCAAAAATCTAAATTAAATAGTGACAATATTACATAAGTTGCAAGATTGAAAATCCGTTATGCTCGTAATCATCTCTTACGCCACAAGTGACAATTATCCAAAATTTAATTTAATTCATGCTCAAAACATTAGTTTTTGGAAGTAAATCTACAAAGATTTCTCTCAACCGAACAACCTCCCACAAACTATGACACGTCTAAAGTATGATAAAATATTCTAATTCTATACAATAGCATCTTAATGTAAATTTATAATCAACTCTTGCTATATTTCATTTAATAATGGAATTTAAAATTAATCATGCTATTTTAATCACAACATATTACAAACTCTAGACAAAAAATAATAATATGTTGTGTTTAATGTTCATATTATGCCATAACAGAAAGTACATAACTTCTGAAATTTTTCTAAAATTTTCTGAAATTTTAAATAATTATTAAACACACATTAAATCAAAAATAAATATACCAGAATCTGGGAAAATGCAACAATCATATCAGTAAATAGTAAACCATTACAATAGTCTACAGTAAAAATTTCAGCCACAGAAGCTTAGTCATGCAACATCAGGAAGCATTTTAAAATAGAAATAATGAATTATTATTTTTTAGGAAAAATATTTTTTATTTTCATAAAATTTTGAAAATTTTTTAGTAGATAAAAAATGTAATTCTGAGTCTAACTGTACCAACCACGCTTAAAACAAAGCTATAATGAATTACTTATGACCATTTAAATCAATTTTAGATTTTTAAAACAAACAAACAGAGCCTTACATCCAACAACCAAGCCAGTGCGAAAAACAGCGCGGGCGGCTTGGCGCACGTATGGCAGTGCACATGGCGCACACATGGACAACGCTAACAGCGCGCGTGTGGGCAGCCCGTACGGCGTGTACGCACTAGGACGCGTGGCAGGCGCTGTTGGAGTCAGCTGGCGCGTGAGGCACATGCGCTGCCTTCCAGGGTGATTTATGGTCCAATTTTGGTACTGCTAAACTTCATTTTCCAAAATAAAAATAATGGTGGACTCAAAAATGACATTTAACAAACACAAATAACGAGGTGTATCACACACTCTCTCTAATGAGAGTGGAAGTGCATAAACTCTGTACTTCATCTTCTTCCATAAGCCACCAAAAAACCAAAACGAACCCAAATTAGGGTTTGATTTTCTCATTAACCGTAAGTCCAAATCTAACAAATAATATATGGTTTCGAAGGTCTCGAAACAAAGATTCTAAATATGTAAGATTTGTAGACTGAAATTAAAGCATGTAAAACCATCATGTATGTAAAGTTTCAGGAATATAATATGGGTCTTCATTTTTCTTGAAATCTAACCGTTAGATTTTCATGAAACTTTGCAGCTATGTTCTACATGAAATATACTACAACATATGTAATTTTCAGGTTGATCGGAGAAAGTTCAAAAAATATTAATTTTTCATGCATATATCACACACTAAACACACACACACACACACACACAATATATATATATATAATTATATACATATTTTAATGCACAAAAAAAAGTATGAAAATACCTATTTATGGCTCTGATACCAACGTAAGATATATATAATGCAGCGGATAAACGGATTCGGGCATACCTTATGAGTTAGAATCTAAAACGAAGAACCTTGTAGGTAAATCATGTGTTTCACAACCACGAACTAAGAACACCCAGCAATGGAGTAATACCACAGTATGAGTATCACCCACTTTAATCACAATGCAAAGGCTTGATCGTTATTCTAATGGGAGAGAGTTAGAGAGAGAGTATGGAAAAAAAAATCATTTGTTATTTGATTCATTCCCACATCCCGTATACCGTATTTGATATATAGACTAACCATCTATCCACATCTCCTAAGGATATGATAGATATAGATAGATAGTGGGTTATCCCAACAAATAAGATAATCAGGAAATCAAATTCAAATTACATGGGTAATTTGAATGAGTTATGGGTCATGCCATATGAGCGTCCAAACCTGGGTTCAATACCCAGCCCAATTTCCAACATGGAATGAAAAAGAAAAAAAATCAGGAAAGACCTAATCACCCTAATACCACAATTCCTATGGTGTTATTTAATCTACATCTTTCTTATTTAATCACCATACCAATATTAAGGTTATTCTTTTTAATACCATGATAAACAAATAACAGTCTAAAAAACATGTTTGAACCCACCTTTTATCCCCTTTCTTATACTGCAATCAAAAGACGAATTGTTTTTGAGATGGACCCAATTGTTCCGTCACCAGTTTAATCCCATTTGGTGAGACAATCAAACATGGTCTAAAGAAAATTGCCTTGAGTAAGTTGGCATGCGTATCATGAGGAAGAGTATAAATGTATTTGTATTTTTAAACTCATGTCAACTTTCTTTGTGTACAACTTGAATTGTTTGTGTTTGTGTTTTTTTTTTTATTTGAATTAGATGGATTCTAAATGGGATTGGATTTTCTCCAGTTGTCAATCCAATTCAACAAATTTTATTTGTTAGTAATTTTTGTCATAATTATATTATTGTTGGCTTGGAACATTGGCCATTTCTAGACTTTGTAGTGATGAGACTGGCGATGGTCTCTTGTGCATTAGAACTGTCTTTTTACTAGGTTGAAAATAATAATAAGGGAAAATTATTTATAAGTCCTATTAGGGAGACTTATGTTACATATGGTCTTACTAAAAAATTTATATTTCCATAAGTCCTGTGTAAAGTTTGTTGACACATTTATCCTCAATATTAGTTGTTAATATCATAAATAATGGTAAAACCATATATAGGAAATTGAATGTTACCATAGATTAAGTTTGCGAAACGTAACGTGACACCTACATGTAACATGCCCGGGGGGTACCCGCGCGCGTTAAACAGTTCGGACTCCCGAGATCTCTTTGATCTCAAGTTTCACGAGTGCAATGTGAAACATAGATGAGAGTCCAGATTTGGCAACTTTTATTGAAAATCCATTTTATTGCAATTTTGTCAAAAATGGACTGCGTCATCAGATCTCAGAGTCGCCACCTAATATTTTGGGAAATTAGGAAACCCATGACTCGGTGCCAAGGCCACTGTTCGTCGTAACCAAGGATGCTGGCTCGGAACCTTAGGTATGAGAGGGGAAGGTCAATAATGAGCACCCCCGCTCACCCGATCAAAAGATCGGCCTCTACTAAACCATGATATGACTTTTTTTATTTTCTTATATGTTCATGTTCTGATTAGTTAATAATCCTAAAATTTACTATGTGAAGCATACAAGTATAGACTATGCCATTCATTTTGGAACAATTTGATATCATGCATTTTGAAAGAGTTTTGACGATGTACAACCCAAATAAATTGAGTTTACAAGCATAAAAAATCAACATCATTCCAAATTAAGTGACACAACCTCCATCCACTGGCATTCAGAGAGTTATATCACATAAGCAAATAGCCTCATGGTAGAATGCTAGACATAGTAAGAAAAACACACACAAACGGGATGCTAAAGCATAAAAACTCACAGATTGACCGACGTCCCTCGAACAGCTACAAAACAAAGTTAGTAAAATATGCATGATCTTATATACAGAATCCTAATGCAATTCACTCATGAGATGCAACTAAAGATTCGGCTTCTAAGATATGACAGTGAATCATCTCAAGAACATGAGGTAGCGCACATAATCACATAGGAATTGTTAAATCCACAAATGCAAACTTAGCCGAATCAAGATGCATGAAATATGGATGCAAAACATGAATATGATGAAAAATAAATATGATGTTTATGTATAAATAAAGAAAGCAAGTAAAAGAATGGGATAGAAAGAAGCGGGGATGGGGAATTATTACAACACTTGAAAGAATAATTACAAACCAAATTACAGAGGGATGATGAGAATATTACAACAAAATAAAAAAAACCTCGTAAAACACTCAAAATAAAATAAATGAAAGAAAAAGCTTCATGTTCCTTGGAATTGTTGGCGGAAATTGATCAAATTGGGAGGTTATGCCATCTTGTCAGAAGGAAGCTAACCGACCGGCCAAATATGCCGGTCGGCCAACTAGGCCGAGCAAAAACCTGTCTTGTTGCGAAACCAAGAAAAGGAACAAACAAGAAATATGTAGGTGGCTCAACTAACCACTACCGGTTAGCTTACAACAAGGAAACAAAATAGAAAGTGCAAATTATAACAAAACTAACCTGAACCTAAATTAAGAAAACAAATATAAGGTAGAATATGTAAGATTAAAACAAAACTAATATGAAACTAATATAAGAGGATAACTTTAACCTACGAAATGCAAGATTACTACACAACTACTATGAAACTAAAATAAGAAACAATATAAAATAGAACATGCAAGATTATGAAATTAAAATAAGAACACAAAAAAATACAACTACTACAAAACTAAAACAAGAAAATAAATATGGGATAGAATATGCAAGATTACAACAAAAGTAATATGAAACTAAACTAAAATAAGAAATAAATATAAGATAGAACATAATATGAAACTAACATAAGAAAATAAATATAAGATAGAACATGAAAGAAAAATGAAAGAATTGAAAATTCACCTTGTAAAGAAGGATTGAACTTCTTGATTTTCAAACTTCCTCTTGATCACCCTCAAGGTTGTGAATTATGATCTTAATCCTCAATTCAAAAGCTTGGAATTTGACGGTTTTGAACAAGTGTATGATCACTCTATTCTTGGAAAAAAAATACTCTCTCTTTGGTTAAGGCTTTGAGTGATTTTTGACAAAGGAAGATGAGATGTAAGAGGCTATGTAACTTCACTAGTTTGGCAAAACAACTCTCTTGTTTTTAAGACTTCTTTTCTCTCAAATTCTAACACAATTTTAGCATTCTCTCCCTACCCTTCTCTTCTTCAAAATCCTCTCTCAATTCAGACTAGAGCTCTCATTATATAGCCAATGCAAGTAGGGAATGGTGGAAGACAAGTGGAGTTAATGGGGGACAATGTGTAATGGAGGTGAATGATGAATGGTGATGGTGTGGTTGCTTTAGGAAAATGGATTATGACTTGAGATGGTGGGATGTGATTATGAAAGTAGATGGTGAGTGGGGATGGTGGGATGTGATCATGAAAGTAGATGGTGGAGTGTAATTAAAAAAGTGGATGATGAGTGGAGATGGGGATGTGTAGATGATAGTGGGGATGTTGGAGGATGAGTGGGTGCACTTGAATGGATCAAAAAATGGCTCAAAGGGGTGTCCCAACCGAACTAAAACCAAGAAAAACGGGGCTGCTGCTGTTTTGGGCCGAGTCAACAAAATCTGCTTTTAAACCCAACTTCAAATGGGCATATCTCCTCCATATGGACTTGGTTTTAGGTGGTTCTTGGGTCTAAATTGAAGCCCCAGAAGTCTACTTTCCAATAGTGGTGGCCTCACAATTAAATTCCAAGTATACAAAGAGATATGCCGATTTTAGTGAAGACTGTTCATTTCCCCCGGGCCCAGGTCAACAAAATCTGCTCTTAAACCCAACTTCAAATGGGCATATCTCCTCCATATGGACTTGGTTTTAGGTAGTTCTTGGGTCTAAATTGAAGCCCCATAAGTCTACTTTCCAATGGTGGTGGCCTCACAATTAAATTCCAAGTATTCAAAGAGATATGCCGAATTTAGTGAAGACTGTTCATTTTCCCCGGGCCCAGGTCAACAAAATTTGCTCTTAAACCCAACTTCAAATGGGCATATCTCCTCCATATGGACTTGGTTTTAGGTGGTTCTTGAGTCTAAATTGAAGCCCCAGAAGTCTACTTTCCAATGGTGGTGGCCTCAAAATTAAATTCCAAGTATACAAAGAGATATGCCGAATTTAGTGAAGACTGTTCATTTCCCTCTTAATGATTTTGATGCTCATTATTTTCCTAAACTAGTTTTCTTTCATCCCCTCCTATTTCCTTCAAATCCAAACCTATAAAGAAGATGTTTTTAAATATTTTTCAAAAATTTCACCTCCCTTCCATTTATTTCCACTTTGTCCTTACTCGGTTTACTGAAAAGTGCAACATTTTAATCGAAATAGGAGCTTCGGAACGTTGTAGAAACATTTAAAAAAAACATATTTTGAAAAGAGGGTTTTAAGGTCTAAAATAGTTTGGCCAAAAAATGGGTGAAGGTTGGGATTAAAACTTAAATTCCATCTTTCTTACTGAGAATTTTGTGAGAAACACATTCTAATTGTCATCATCGGGTAATCAAAAGAAAGCGCCCAAGTCTTAGGGCCGGTCAAATGGGGTGTCTACACTACATAAACATAACGTAACGTGACACCTACATAAACATAATGTAACGTGACACCTACATAAACGACTTACTAGGTTTTTGATTTTTTAAATTGAATTACATAAACGTAATGTAACGTGACACCTACATAAACGTAACGTAACGTGTCACATTACGTTTTGCAAACCTACTAGGTTTTTTATTTTTTAAATTGAATATGAAAATGTTACTTGTTCGTGTATTTTGAAATTCACATTCATATAGATATGATATATGGTAATATTCAATTCCTATATATGGTTTTGCCATTATAGTGTATAATAGTATATTAATACCATTTATTTACAACTCATAGGATCTTGTGGAATACATTCCTATCTAAATAGGACTTGAAACTCTATAAGAAATTTCACAGGATTTAACATAACACAAGTGTCCGAAATAGGACTTATAAATAAGTTTCCCTAATAATAATAATAATAATAATAATAATAATAATAATTAGCTTGTTGGTGGATTTTCAAGATTTACTTTTTAGAAAATTAAAATGTTTTTTGTCATATCTTTTTTTTATTTTCACTAATTTTATTTTTAATATTCTAAGCAATATTTTTTAAAATATTTAGATACACCTAACATAAATACACTTAAAAAATATAATATTTGTGAATTTTTTTTAGAAAATTTACTAAATACCAAAAATATAAAAAAAAAAAGAGAAAAATACGAGAATTCGGTACATTTTTCGTATTCTTGTGTATTTATTAATTTTCTTACAATATTTTAATTTTTAGATACATCTAAGTAAGATGCATAAAAAAAATTTCTTAAAATTCCAAAAATACTAAAAATAAAAAAATACGAAACATAAAAAACTCAATTTTTAGAAAATTGAAATCAAATACATCTAATTTGAGAGAAAAAGAAGTTAGACAGAAAAGCGAAGGTGAAAGTATGAAACAGTTGAAATGGAAGAAATAAGAGAATGATATGCATAAAGAGAAAACACCCAAAAAAATGGTGAAAGACAAACCAATCAGTGTGTTTGATTTTGATTTTCTGGATTCAATTTTTTTAAAAATTGAGTTTTTTATTTTTTATATTTTTGTATTTTTAGTGAATATTTTTAAAATTTTAAGTAATTTTTTACCTTTTTAGATGCACTTTACTTATATGTATCTAAAAAGTAAAATATTTTTTAAAAATATTTTAAAAAATTAATAAATATACAAGAATACGAAAAATCTATTGAATTCTCTTATTTTTTTTATATATTTTTTTGGTATTTAGTAAATTTTTTAAAGATTTTTTCATAAACATTATACTTTTTAAGTGTATTTAAGTTAAGTATATTTAAAAAAGTTGCTTAGAATGTTAAAAAAATTCAGTAAAAATAAAAAAATATGAAAAATAAAAAATTTTAATTTTTTACAAGGTGAATTATGAAAATAAGAACCAAACAAGCTGAATAATTTTTTTGGAAGTAGAGTGGGTAATATGTTCATTACACAAAATTGGGAAATGGGGTCACTGCTGTGCTAAAGGCATAACAGTGACTGTTGTGCCTCAATTTGAGGTGTATTATGGACTTATTTTTATAATCCGAATCGTTCATTTTATAAGGTTTGTTGAGTACTTCATACCTACCAAAATTCATATCAATTGGATATCAATAACTATATAATCGATAACCAAAAAAATAAACAATAAGTTTTTCTTTTGAGAAATAACATAGAAAATATGCAATTCAATCATATAGTTATTGATATCCGATTAATATGATTTTTGGTAGGCATGAAATACTCAACAAACCCTACAAAATGACGGTTCGGATCATAAAAATAAGCTCATAATACACCTCAAATTGAGGCACAACAGTCACTGCTATGCCTTTAGCACAGCAGTGATCCCACCTCCCCAAGATTGTGGTCCATATTACCTTATTTTTTTTTGACAATTTTAGAATAATTTTTCAAGCTCCATAGCAATTCTTCTCTAAAAAGTACATCGATTTTAACATTGAAACTAAAAGTAAAATTATTGAGTACAAAGAGAAAGATTTTCCTTGATATTTTACATGTCAAAGTTAAAGCTCTTGCAATTGCTGCAAGAACCTATCGATATAACTAGTCATGAAGCCTTCACTTGCTAGGGCTTATTTACACTTGATATGGTTTTTCTTTACCACTCCTCCCACCTCACTATGTTCATACATTACAGAGTTAACAGCCTTGCACAAGCTCTCCTTTGAAATCCAGCCATTTTCATCTCTGGCTACCTCCACTGCAACCTTGAGTTCATTAGACATTAACCTAGTATTAATGATTTGATTATCTAGATGTGGTACAAGCACTATCTGAGAATTGCTCATTAGAGACTCCCACATTAATCCAAATCCACAATGACTCACAAAACACCCAACGGATGAGTGTCCTATTATCTGTGGCTGTTGTACCCATCATCCATAAACCACTCCTTTGCCCCTAACCCTCTCTTTAAACCCCTTCGGTAATGCTTCTTCCACTGTCGCCGCCCCGATTGGCGGTTTTAGGGCTGCAAAAAAGGGTCACCCTGTTAACTCTAATCCTAGAACAAGTTCTTGAAATCGGTTCATTTCAAGGTTCGATTGGCTTCCAAATGCACAAAACACAACTGAGCTAGGCTCGAACCACTCTAACCACCTCGCCCACTAGTCTTCAAGTAAAATTTTTGCCTGTTCGGGCATGTTATGAAAGTAGAGAGAGGAGAAAAAAGAGAAACTCTATATTGAATTATATTAATGAAATACAAGAAGCCTGTATTTATAGGCTGAGAAGAAACCTAGATAAGTATAGAAACAGAGATAGAGATACATCGAAGATAAGTCTAGAAAAGGAGATGAGATACATCTACAATACAAATAGATAAGTATAAAAGAATAATATATATCTAACATCCCCCTCTCAAGCTCAAGGTGGTAAGTCAGATATCAACTTGAGCTTGGAGAGGAGATCAGAAAAGCGTCCTGGAAGATGAGGTTTGGTGAAGAGGTCGGTGGTCTGATTAGCAGAGGTAACAAAGAGAAGACGAACATGGCCACTAGTAACATGTTGTCATATGAAATGGAAATCAATCTCAATATGCTTGGTGCAATCATGGAAGACATCATTATGTGCAATCTGAATAGCACTCTGACTGTCTCAATAAAGATTGGTGGTAGTAGAATAAGAAACACCCATGTCAGAAAGAAGCCAACGAAGCCACACAAGCTCCTGAGTAGTGTCAGCAAGAGCGCAATACTCAGCCTTGGTACTAAAATGAACAACAAGGGTTTGCTTCTTGCTACGCCGGGAAATGAGAGAGTTGCCCAAGAAGAAGTAGAACTCAGTAGTGGAACGACGATCAGTAGGATCCCCTGCCCATTCGCCATCAGAAAATGCATGCAGTTGTAGAGAAGAGTGAGGGGAGTAATGAAGACCATGAAACAGAGTTCCTTTGAGATAGTGCAAAATGCGAACTAGAGCAGTATAGTGTGGAGAGTGAGGAGCAACCATAAATTGACTGATAATGTGAACAGCATAAGCAATATCTAGACGAGTAATTATGAGATAAACAAGACTGCCAACTAGTTGACGATATAAAGTGGCATCAGACAATAGGGGACCGTCAAGGGGTGTAGGACGAGTCTAAGAATCAACTGGAGTAGTGACAGTCTTGCAATCGGTAAGCCTAGCACGAGCCAAGAGATTAGAAGTATACTTGGCCTAGGTAAGAAAATAACCAAAGGAATCTTGAGAAATTTCCAAGCCAAGGAAGTAGCTAAGCGAACCCAAATCTTTCATCTCAAACTGACGATGGAGAAACTGTTTGAGACTAGAAATATCCACTGTGTCATCTCCAGTGATAATCGTATCATCCACATAGAGGAGAATGAGAATAGTACCACCCTCCATCTTACATATAAACAAGGCAGAATCATAGGCACTAGAAGAAAAACCAAAGTCACGAATGGTAGAGTTGAACTTAGCAAACCAGGCACGCGAAGCTTGTTTCAAACCATACAAAGCACGACGGAGTTTACAAACTTTGTTTGATGAAACATAAGAACCAGGAGGGGGTTGCATATACATTTCCTCAGTGGGATCACCATTGAGGAATGCATTCTTGACATCCACATGATAAAGACTCCAGTGGCGAGTAGCAGTGACGGCAAGTAAGTTGCGAACTAAAGTAAGATAAGCAACAGAAGCAAATGTTTCCTCATAGTCAATCCCATATTCTTGACAATGTGAGCTTTGTAACGCTCAATGGAACCATCAGAATGAGTTTTGATCTTGTAAACCCATTTGCAACTAACAATACGTTTTCCAGGAAGAAGATCAACCACATCCCAGGTATGAGTTTGATCGAAAGCCTGCAGTTCATCAGTCATAGCTTGCTGGCAAAAAGGGTTAGAAGAAGCTTCTCGATAAGAAGTAGGTTCATGAGAGCAAAAGGCAGTGGAGCCAACAATATAATCATGGAGAAGAACAGAAGGTTGCCTTACCCGTATAGAATGACGCTTAGGTGGAGGAGGAACCTCAATGGGAGGTGGAGATGGAGGAACCTCCACTAGAGCTGGAGGAGGCGTAGGCTGTCAGCAGACATAGGATCCTCAGGATGGATGATAGGCGTAGGCGGCTGTGGAAGCATGGGACCAGAATCTGCATCAAAGTAATCAAAAAGCAGATCTATAGAAATATCAGTAAAGATCGGTGAGTGGGTGGATTGAGGTAGGTGAAACTTGGAAAAAGTGAAGAACATTTTGTGTTCCCAGAAGACCACATGGCAGGAAATATGAAGACGCTTGGAGATAGGATCCCACCAATGATGCCCTTTATATTCTATACCATACCCTAGAAAACAACAAAGACGAGAATGAGGTTCTAGTTTAGTGTGTTCATGAGGCTGAAGTAGAACAAAACAAGCAGAACCAAAAACATTAAGAGTGGTATAGTCAGGAGGAGAACCATACAAGCACTCGTAAGGAGAAGTGTTAGCTATTACAGGTGTCGGGACACGATTGATGGTGTAGATGGCAGTGAGGGTAGTTTTCCCCCAAAATTTTTCAGGACAAGAAGAAGAGATGAGAAGAGCCCAAGTAGTGTTGAGAATATGACGATGCTTTCTTTCGGCTCATCCATTTTGTTGAGAGGTGCCTACAAAAGATCGATGGGATAGGGTACCATGAGCCTAAAGAAAAGAAAGAAAATCAGAATCCAAGTACCCCTTAGCATTATCAGAACGAAAAAGCTTAATAGTACGAGAAAATTGAGTGTGAACCATAGCAGAGAAATCATAGTAAATCTGTTTAAGTTCATAGTGATTTTTTAGAAGAAAAAGCCAAGAATAGCGAGAAAAGTCATCAAAAAAAATCACAAAATGTCTGGACCCCCCCATGGTTGGTGTGAGGGAAGGTCCCCAAATATCTGAATGCACAAGATCAAAAGGAGCAGTAGAAATAGAATTACTTTGATTAAATGGTAAGACAGGTTGTTTAGCGATTTGATAAGATAAACAATTGACATCTTCAAGACGGGCACAACCTAACTTACAACTAGAAACTAAAGTTTTCAAACGACTAAAAGAGACATGTCTTAAAGGACAATGACAAAGATGAAAAGAAGACATAGTAGATACAGCAGCAGCAGTAGATGATTTGTGTGGATTGCGAAGATAGATAAGCTCGAACAGACGTCCATGCTTACAGCCTATCCCAAGGATCTATCTCGTCTGAGGGTCCTGTACCAAACAACCATTAGCAAAAAAAGGTAATAGTTAGACCAAGTTTACATAACTGACCAACAGAGATAAGGTTCAATTGAAGAGCATGAATATGGTAAGCATCAGAAAGAGACACAGTGGAAGTAAAGATTTGGCCAATAAGACTAACAGGTATATGAGAACCATCAACAATGTGTATAGTGGGAGTAGAAGATGATGATGATAAAGAAGAAAATAGAGTGGAGTCAGCAATCATGTGATTATAGCATACAGAATCAAAATACCATGAAAAGTTACTTGAGGTTACTGAAAGAGCAGTAGAGGGAGGAGTACCAGATTTGGTGAGCACCTGGTGGATAATGGACTCAACATCATCCATAGAGAAGAAAGGAGCAGAAGAATCCTCAGAGGCAATAGCAGCAAGTCAAGAACTGTGGCCAGATTTGGACTGATACTCAGAACGAGAAGCCCCTTTCTTGGATGAAGTAGTGGAGGGAGCTCGAGGACAATTACTTTGGAGATGGCCTGGAGCAGTCTTGTGACAAGTCAAGCATTCGCGAACCTGGCAGTGAACAAGAGAATGATTGGCTGGTAGGCCTCGGTTGCGACAATAACTGCAAATGATTGGCTGTGAAGATGAGGGACTCTGAGAAGATGGCTGAGCAAGAACAGAATCCATGTTTTGAGATTTGAGAATCCCAAAACGAATCTCCTCTAATAAGAGCTCAGTAATGGCTTGCTCTAAAGTAGGCAAGGGCAAATGATGGAGCAAAGAAGCACGCACGGGCTCAAAAGTGCTATGAAGAGCCATAAGAAACTGTAATAGTTGCTGATGATTCCGATAAGTAATAAATAGCTGTGCATCCTCAGAATGGGCCCATGGAGGTTCAGAAAGAGCGAGCTGGTCCTAAATAGACGACATCTGGGATAAGAAGTCATTAAGAGACTGACTGGGTGCCTAGTGCATGTGATTAAGAGTCTGCAACAGTTGATATTGATGAGCATGTCTAGTGGTCTGATAACGTTCCTTCAAGAAATCCCAAATTGTTTTGGCAGGAAAGGCAAGGGAATCATCATGTAGCTCAACCTTTCGTGCCCCACTTTCGGAAGTCGAATAAGCCCTACAGTATCGGACTCCCGCGGTTCTAAATCTGATCTCACAAGTGCAATGTGAAATAGATAAACACCAAAGAGTCCAAATCCGACAAATCTTTTGAAAAATCAATTTTGAATCAAATTGCCAAAATGGACTGTTTTGCCAGATATAGTGTGACAACCCTCACCTCCGATTAATGTTAAACTGTGTTTGAGTATGATAAGTAATCGATTAGAATGAAATCTTGAATTGACTGCATGAGTGTATCATTTTAAATACATTTCTATCTGTTTGATTACTGAATGATCTGTTCGTATTGTTATTTCAAATTGCGAATTGGAAGCCTTATCGGCAACCGAACCAGAAATTGATTAGTGTTTTATGCTAGTTAGAATTTATGTGATTTTATGGTAGGTTTAATTAAACTTTGATTTGGAATGATTAAATTAGATCAAATAATGTTAAATCACATTAGTTCAAGTAAATTACCAAATTGCCATTGAGTGGATAATCCTAGGCTAACTCCTCCCCACTTCATACACATTTGACATATCATTTCTTCAGCCACTTTCCTAGACTAAAAACGAGAGAGAGAGTTGGAGAGTCGGAAGAAAATTTGAGTTCACCTAGATTGGCTTGAAACTTAGAGGAATTGAAGGGGATTTGCAAAATTGAGCTTCCATACCTAGAATCCAAGACCTAAGGTAGGAAATCCTTTCTCTTAACTATGAATTTGAGCTATTTCTTGCATGGTTCATGGAAAATTGGAGTATAGAGTCAAGAATTGGCTTAAGGTGTTGGTTTAAGAATTAATTCATGCATGCATGCCCATATCATGGAATTTTGAGGTTATTTTCATGAAAATTCTTACATGCATGTTCATGTCTTGGTAGGGGTCCATGAATTGATCATGTTCTCGAGCTCAAACTTGCATTTGATCTTGTTTTGGAACATTAGAGTTCATGGGAACTCATGCATGTATGATTTTGCATTGTTCTTCATGTTACATTTAATTTGGTATTCAATTGGCATACTTTTGGGCTTGATTTCATAAATTGATCTTTGAAACATGTTGAAGTGTGAGTTTTCAAGTGTTTCCAGAAAATTAGCCCAAAAGAATCGAGGTTGAAGCTTTAAAGGTTGAGTTTTGTGCTTGGGGATCAATCTGGAAATTCTAGATTTTTGATCCACGCTTGAGCGGAGGACTTCACGCTCGAGCGTACACTCTGAGTACATGCACTTCCGCTTGAGTGTAGGAAGTCACGCTCGAGCGTGAAATGCATATGCCCAGAAGTTTAGGTGTTTTGCAGTCTGCTCGAGCGAGGGACTTCACGCTCGAGCAAGGGTCTGAGTCTTACGCTCGAGCGTGGGTCGAGCGTCCATCGAGCATGAAAAACGTGCATCCAGTACTTTTCATGAGTTTGCAGTCCGCTCGAGCGGGGAAAGCCACGCTCGAGCGGAGCTTCTTTGTCTGCATGTCCGCTCGAGCGTAGAAAGCCACGCTCGAGCATGGACCCCTGTTTCAGCAAATTTTGAAAAGTGTTTTGAAGTACATCTTTGCATCCTCATTCCATCCTAGACATTCCTAGGCCAAGTTTAAGGCATCTTAATGAGGATAATGTTATAGAACCACACCAAGTCAAGTTAGGGGCTAAGCTATTAATCCCAAGTGTATAACTTACCGTGTGTTCGTTCTGCAACTGTGTAGGGTTGGCACTCGAGGACGCTGACTAGCCTGCCTATAGCCCAGTACTCTGTGAGTAACAATGTTGTAAAGATACGTTCAATTACAATTATTTCTGAACGATTGACTGTACAGCTTTCTGAAATGATATTACTTACTGAATGAATGTTTGTCCTATTTGTAAACTGTATTCGTGGCATCCATAGCAACTTACTATTACTGTATTGTTACCGCTACTGTTACAGAGATCTCTGTCGGTTCCAATGCTTGGAACTACTACTGTTTACTGTTATGATGGCCATCAACTGACTGTTCGGTCTGTTAAGACCTACCGTACTGGTTTGCTATTGGATGTACCACATATGACTATTATGGTTTCTAAATAACTGTTATGGCATGAAATATGAGCCACTAATTGAATAACTGATCTACTGATACAATTGACTGTTTTAATTACTGAAAGGACATTCATTCTTAACCCCCTTTACGCATATGTTATTCACTGGGCTTTAGCTCACTGTTTATATTTATATGTAGGTGTCCAGGCACCGGACTGAAGCTAGGAGCGTCAAGTTAAGCTCCCGTTTTGTCAAGCCAACCTTCGTGCCTCACTTTGAGGTTCCAAGTCTGTTCAAGCTAAGGGTAATTTTGGGGTGTCCCAGTTTCACCCTTTTTGTCTCTGATCTATAATGAGTGTTTAAGACTTGACTGTACAGTTATGGTGAAGGGATTTGGTCCCTAACCTGCATATTTGTATATGACGTATATACATATGTTTTGATTACGAATGTGGCTTGTTATTAAAAGTCTTTTCATATTCAGATTGTCACAGCTCATTGGACATCTCTTTTTATTACTGTTTGGCTTCCGCTAGCCCCTTACTCTGTATTACTGTCATTACTGTTAAGTAGGCCTTCGATAATCTCGGATTACTGGCCGGTTGCGATGCTAAACCCATAGGGGCGGGTTCGGGTCGTGACATATAGAGTCGCCACCTAAATATTTTTTGGGAACTTTAGGAACCCATGACTCATGCCAAAGGCCACGTGTCCGTCATCACCAAGATTGTCTCGGCTCGGGAACTTAGGTACAAGAGGGAAAGGTCATGAATTGAGCACTCCCGCTCGCCCGATCAAAGATCGGCCTCTACTAATCATGATATGAATCTTATGTACATTCCGGTTATTAGGCTAGCATTACTATGTGATGCGTACACACACAAGTATAGACTAGCTTGCAAGAATTGGAACATTTGATTCATGTTTGTTTTTGAAAAAGAGTTTATGAATGTGCCATTTGAAAAAGTGGGCTTAAATGTACATAAATCAATCTATCCCAACTCAAGCAATTAACCTTCATCCATAGGCATTCAAAGAATTATAGCAATTAAGCTTTTAGCCTCATGGCAAGCATGCTAGACATGGCAACACACTCATGCAATATGCCAAAGCGAGTAAAGGCTTACCTAGTACTCCAAGCCAAAAAGAAGATGATAGAGTTAGAAAAATGTGTGATCCTAACTAGGCAATATGACTAATGCAACACATGCAATATGCAATTACTAGGCTTAGCTACTAATATGGAAAATGAATAATTTTGATAGCATGCGGTCTAAGCACATATTCAAAGAAACACTGAACTAACAATGCAAGTTAGAATGATGAACCGAGCCTCGGTGCATGCAAAACAAGTAGACGCAAACATGAAGTATGCTAAACAAAACATGATGACCTAAACTAACCATCATAAGCTAGTAAATTAAAGGGAGAAAGACGTGGGGTTAGAAGACATACACGTTATTGCAACGTTACACCCTCACATAGGAGGGTTCGAATTAACTAACTAGTTAACTAATTACCTAGCTATTACAACAATAAATGAATAAGTTAGCTAAACTACTTAACTAATTATTACAAACCGAATGAATGAATTAATTAACTAATTTAGCTAACTAAAATAATTACAACATGAGACGAATTGGCTATTCTAACTAATTATTTACAAAGCCACTATTTTAATCACAACACTAATATATTTATAACACGTATCCCGAGGATCAATGGAGGGCTCATGCATGAATGCGGTTTCTACTCGAAAAAGTCACTGTTTCTGCTGCTGAATGCCTCTGTTGCATAATAGAACATTTGCATTGATTTTCACCTCCAGACCAACTTTGTTGTGCTTCAAAAGGACACTGCTTGATTTTGCACTGGTGGCTGGCAGAGGGCCTGCCGTCCACTGATGATGGCCTGCTGGCCACAAAAGATGGCTTGCCGGCTACCAACAGTGGCCTGCCAACCACTGCTGACTGGGTTGTCCTGTTGCAACAGAGAGCAAATAGAGTAGAGACAGTGTATTCTCAAGGGTTTGTTTGCACAATTTACCTCTCCTTATCATTTGAACAACTCAAAGGAGTAGTAAAACTTGATTCATGAACCATCAGTCTATGCAATTTCATTGCATGATGGCTTATGAACCAAAGTATGCAAGTTCGTTGAATGTAACAAAACAAGACTCTCAAAATCACCTCCTTATCATGAAAGATCAAGAGAAGTAGTGGACAATGAATCTTGAACTATTTTGATCACTAATGAGTATGAAATGACTCAAGACTCAAGGGTTCAATTAACGTCCAATTGAACCCTAACCAATTATTATCTTGCACCTTTTTTGGCCTCTATTTTATTACTTCATTTTAGATTACCATCCATTCTTTAGTCAATTGAGTCCAAAGGTGAATTTAAGTCCCTAATGGAAAGAGGGCTCAAACCAAGAGTTGCTTTGGGCATGAAAGAGACATCATACCGTTAGTAATAAACCTTCAAAAGGATTAAACCATTAAGCATGACATCTCAATTTCATGCTTAAAAAAACTAGTAGTTTGAAATCACTTTCAAAGCAAAACAAAAACCAAGACGAGGAAAGAAAACACAACTCATGATTGCGTTTCACGTATCCTGAGAAAAAGAAAAATGAAAATCGCTCATGGTCGTGTTTCACGCATCCCGAGATAAAAAAAACCGCTCAAGGTTGCGCTTCACGCATCCTGAGAATCAGATAAACAAAAATCGCTTAGGCTCGCGCTTCACGCTTCCCGAGAGAAAACACGAGAGGTGTACGATAGATGCACAAAATGAACAAATGCGATAGATGCACAAAGTGAACGAGTTAATACAGTGACAACGCATATTCCATGCATGATAGACAACTAACATATGATGTTAATTGAAGGCATGTTCTATGCAAGAAACAAAGGCATATTCTACGCATGAAACAAGAGCATATTCTATGCACAATTGACAGCGTGTTCTATACATGAATCATAAATGATGCAAGACATGCGTACAACATGCATATATGTTAAATGCACATTCTATGCAACGGAAGTGAACAAAGACAGAATTTGACAAAATGAATAAAACAATATCCGGTGACAACCTCTGATTTACCTCTTAGAGGAATTACAACATGTTCAAAAGGATACACCTCGTTCATAATAGCAAGTGGGACACGTTCACATCGAAATACAGCTGCAAGCTTTTGAAACAGAACCTTCCACACACTACTCAAGAAGTAGAAGCACAAAACAGTACCAGGACCCATCTGAGAGTCACCAGCTACCTGCCGGCCACCTGTAGGCTACTAGAAGACCTTGCTGGCCACAGATGTGGCCTGCCGGCCACCGATGGCAGATTCGGGGCAAAATAGACTTTTTGCTTTGGGTCTTTAAGTGTAGGGCTCAAGCATTCATTTCCTCACTTCTCCAAGGCTGAAAATCCTCCCTTCTCTCTCCAGACACTTTCTCTCTCTAGATTTGTGCTTTATACGCGTTTTCCAATGCCCTACGTAAACTTTTTTCATAAAACCCTCTTAGTTCTCTACATTTTGAATCGATTAGATTTTGATTTCGTCACTTTTTCTCAGATTTTCACCACTTTAGGTTTGTTCCCCTCAAGTTTCTCTTGGGTTTCGTGAACTTTCCCGGGCTTTGACTTTTTCTCCCATTTTCTCTCTCCTAGGGTTGACTTTTTCAAAGTTTACCCTATTTTCTCCATTTTTCCTACTTTTCACCCATTTTCCAAATGACAGATGAGATTCCTCACAACAGAGCTCCTCCACAGGTTCCACCTATGTTTCCACCTGTTGCCAAGGTAGAGAAGACGACAGTTGCTGAGGCTGGTGAGGTAGCTCAGGGCATTGAGGCTAACCTTGAGGCGAAGTTTGTGCCAGAGGTCGAGCCAGAGCCGTTACCATTGAGAGTGCGACCCTTTGACCCAGCAACATATCATCCCTGTACGCACATCTTACCACCTGGAGGCAATAGACATCTCAGTGACTTTGCTCACGGCGTACCAGAGGACCTCTTGCTGAGGGAGCCGGCCTCCCATCTTTCATCCAGCGCTATTGAGGTATGAACTCTATTTTCATGCATTCTTGCTTTTCTTTTAACTGTATTTCTTGCACTGCCTTTCATCCGATTGTACTTTTTCACTGCCTGATCTGTTTCATCTATTCTTTGCCACATGGAGACTCCCGTGCCTATAGGGGGTACGGAGCGACGACAGCGATGGATTGGTACTACGAGCTTCCTGTCAAGGTCCGCGACATCATCGATGAGACTGGTTTCGGTCTTTTCTGCTCTGGCCTGATACGCGTCATAGCGAGCTGCCCCCTTTTAGAAGTTCTAGTGAAGAGGTGGTGGGACACCACCAACTCTTTTTATCTCTCTATTGTTGGGGAAATGACGATGACTCCCTATGACTTTGCCATGATCACAGGCTTAGAAGTAGGGGGCGATCCGATCCTCTTTGACATAGACATGGGGGAGTGGGAGGCTGCTTGGGTCGACTTGTTGGGAGTGGGCCCACCTCTGTACCAGCTAGCCACGGTGAGATACAGTTGGTTTGCCGAGCAGTTCTGTAGGAGCGAGCCCGAGACGCTGGAGGAGATGGAGCAGTATGCCCGGGGCTTCTTGATGTTTGTCCTTGGCACCATCTTGTTTTTGAACAGGTGGAACACCGTGGGTTTATATCTGTTGAGTGCCCTGGTGATCCTTTCCCAGGTACGCTTCTACGATTGGGGTGGAGCTGGCTTCACCACCCTATATGGCTATATGAGCTCCACCTCTCACCTGAGGGGAGAGTGGATCGAAGGCTATTGGCGAGCCTGGGAGGTATGCATTTCAATTTCCTCTTTGTACTTTATACTTCCTGCTTCACATTTTTGCTTTATATCTATTCAACACTGTGCTTTCTACTTTACACTTTTATATCTGTTCATGTGTGTGCTTTCTGCTTTGCATTTTCTATATCTATTCATGCTCTATGCTTTCTGTTTGCATTTTCTATATCTATTCATGCTCTGTGCTTATTCTGTACTTTCTATTTCTGTTCATGCTCTATGCTTATCTCTGCATTTTCTTCGCAGCTATGGGTTTATGCATATTTTCCAGCCCTCGCTCCAGAGCCCATGGAGGAGCTCTCCCTGGTGGTTCTCTACTCGAGACGATACGATGGTCGGCGTCGGCGCTGGAGTCGCAAGACCTTTGCCTTCTTTCGCCATTACTTTGCTACTGTGGCCACCCATGAGGTAACCCAAAACACAGTCATTTTTGCTTTACTACTGTTCTGATTCACATTTTAACAACTAATGGCAACTAACAATCTGTACATTCTCTATTTGCAGATCGCGTGGCAGCCCTAGGCTATGATGCCGGTCGGTATGCAGGACCAGTATGCGGGAGCGTGGGGTACATCGCGTTTCCAGATTCTGCTAGAGGGCCCAGTCTACCGGGCTTGGTTTTTGAGCGAGAGATTCTGTGGGCTTGCTTAATCCGGTTGTTCCGATGCCATCCCCGAGTCTATGAGACAGCGGACATCCTATTTGTTGACGCAGTCATACAGTTCATGGTGGGCTTAGACGCTGACTTCTTCAGAGGAGAGGGTGATTACATGACCTTTATTCAGACCCACCTTATGCCTCCTCTGACGGGGGCTTACGCAGGCGAGGAAGTAAGGGCTCCTGTGGCGGGCGAGACGACTCAGGCAACTAGGGCCTATGATAGAAGGGCTCTCCCGTGAAGCAGATTATCTGTTGGCCAGAGCTTCTCACTGCTCACATGTTGGCGGCTACTGGGACTGCTTACCAAATCCGATCAGCCAGCAGAGGCTAGACACGAGCTTGTTGAGTTTGAAGGCTCATCCTAGGTATGGACCACACTTTATCATTTGCACCTCCACATTTCCATTTCAGATATGTTTATCCCAGACGTTGATGACCTAAATGCATTTGCAGGCATCTATAGAGTATACGGGGGAGCCTCCTCGAGCTGGTGGCTTCCCTAATGTGTATGGTGCAGAGGAGGGAGACACTACTTGGTCTCCACGATATCTAGGTAATTTCCTTCAGTTCAGCATGCATTTCATTACTAACTTCGTTTGCGTTTCATACTATCATATTTCCACTGATACACATGTATTTTAACTGTAGTCTTTTCCAAACTGCACTGATACACTGCATTGGCACACTGCACTCACACACTGTACTCATACTGTATTTGATTTCTGCATACCACTTATTCTGTATACTATGTTTGCATCTGATACACACACGGTAGCTGACATGTTGACAATTATTTTTTTTCAAATCCCATTTGCACTGATGGCACCAGTGGCAGCACCAGTACCAGCACCAACACTGGCAGTACCTCCTCCAGTAGCATGGAAGAGAGAGAGAGACACAAGCCTTAGCTCGTGGTCGAGATATGAGTCGCGGTCGAGGTAGAGATAGGGGCACCCGAGGTCAAAGCAGTCCTTCAGAGCCTATTTTGAGCAACGACGATGCAGAGACTAGTGACTCCGAGGAGGCAGTGAGTCGGCATTCTGAGTCATCCGAGAGTGGAGATGATGATGCTGGCTCAGGATACGAGAGTGGAGGTGACGCTGAGGTGGACTCTGAGGCAGAAAGCGAGACGATATCGGCTCTGGTTCAGAGTCTGATTCTAACAGCGATGCCGATGGAGATAGTGCCCCCGAGTCCTCCCCTCCAAGAAAGAAGACGAAGAGGGCCTCTCGGGCCTGAGGCGACTGGCGCTGATTTTTGTACTTATACTTTTTTTTTTTTTTTTGGTAGCACTAGCACATGTATAGCTTCAGATAGGTTTTATTTTTGCTTTGAAACTTGTACACCATTTTGTAAAAACCCTGATCCGAATAAAACCCCGCAGTTTTTATGAAAAGTGTTGTTATTTTTGCATCATGAGCACCATATTTGCATGGAATGGACATGGAATTGAATTGGCCAAGAACGTGCTTGATTGAAACAATGTTCTTAATCGGGTAATGAGCTGACCAACAATCGAAATACAAAATACAAAATACAACTCGATAAACAAAGCAAAAACAACTCAAATACAAATAAACACACTTGCTGAAACCAAAAAGACTCAAAACAAGACCTTAAACATTCAAAGATCGAGACAAAACACATGTTGCCAACACTACCCAGCATGCAGGTAGACGGCAGGCTAGAAAGAGGGACTGCCGGCCACAAAGAAAAGTTGTCGGCTAGGGGGAAGTGGCCTTCCGATTACAAGAGGTGGCCGGCAGTGTGAGTAACCTCCAGATTGTTGACAGTTAGCTTCCACTCATAGCCTTATCTTCTACAAAAGGTTCAGCTTCATGATTTCTTCTCCAGAACCTCATTTTAGCTGCAATTTCTTTCACAAATGGAGCCATTTTTTTGCCGAAAAGCTCATGGATTGGATAGCTGCTTTAGACGGCACAGAAAAGGTAAATTTCTGGGGTTTCGGCATAAATGCACTTTTTCCGTTGAGCTGTACTCCATTTTGTTTTCTGTTCCTCTATGCCGCGGTGCCCTCAAAATATAGTATAAATCAACCCAAGAGATTCACAAGCATAATATGAAATGTATTACTTTCATTCATCAGAGTTTATATTATAAAAGAGATTACATGCATTACACTTTCATAAATATTCATTCTGAAACTACAGCATGTAACACTAATTAATAACAACAAAACAAATGCCTTACGGGCTTACATCTTTCCAAGAGATAACTTGGTCAACAACAAAAGTGAGAGTCATGAGCTTTTTACAATTAAAGACCTCGGCTTAAGAAGAAAACATATAAACATATAGGTAACAAAAATAGAGCCTTCAGCCCCGTCCTCTCAAACTATGCCCTTGGAGGTGGCATGTCACCTATACTTGAAAATGGTTTCCCAAGTTGGGTGAGCCAAAGTCTAGTAGAGATATGCTAAAACAATATACGAGAATTAACTAAGATATCAGCATTAGATAAATGTTTAATACTTGCAAACCAAATATTGACATCTATATTTCAGTCCAGTTATATTTATTTATCCAAATCAATTCATTGATATAGTTCATTGAATTCTAAACAATTCAAAACGAGACTACAACTCATTTATTAATACTTCAATAACAACCATTATTCAAACACTTCCATTTTCTTGCCATTTTACGGAATCACATCCGAGGGAACCGGCACCCATATATATATAAGATTTCGGGACTTTCACCCTGGACACTCGGGATAACTTAATTTTCAATGGAGTCCATCCCCTATCTCCTCCCAAACAATAGAGTACATCCCCTATCTCCTCCCAAACAATGATATATATACAATGTATTTAAAACAATGACTAACCAAATTACAGTGACATAATTCAAATGATATATATAATTCAAATGATATATATATATATATACAATGATATATATACATATACAATGACTAACCAAATTACATATTCAATAGTTTAGTCAAACCGTCATATTCAATGACATAATTCAAATGATTAGTTTCAATTCACCTAATCTAACATAGTTTCTAAAACAATCATAGCTATCCTTCACCAATAGCCCAAAACAGATATTTCTAAATAGATACACAATTTATCAAACAGATAATTTATCAAATTTCCATAGGTGAGTGATTTAACTAATCCAACTACACCATTCGATTCTACACCCTTCCAATTTCATATTTCCCATGACAATTTTATTATTTATTCAAAATAGTCATTTAACACAAATTAGGGCAAAACCTTACTCTTTTTCCAATATCATCCCCAAGACCCAATCTCACCACTTATTTTCATATAACACCATAATCAAGCCCTCATCTACATATATGAAGCCAAATATAGGAAACCCCTCTTTCAAAATTCAAACCCAAACCCTAACTTCACCCAAATATTTCCAAATCCCACCATTTATACAAAATGACAAATACCTAGGTTAAAACCCATATTAAAGAGTAGAATATCCCTACCTCAAGTGTAGAAGCTCAAAGTGGAAGAAGGAGAATCTTGAAAATGCACAAAATCAAGCTTTACTCGGATAGAATGGAAGCCCACAAAATGCTCCACCTTTTTCTCAAGGGAAGTAGGGTAAAGGTGCTTGGATCTTGGAGTATTTGTAGAGAGAGAGGCTGTCGGATTAGGGTTTTGAAAAGAGATACAAAAAGTGATACAAAAATCCTCTGCTGGGAACTGATATACGCAGTCCTCGCTCGAGTGAAGAAGTCGTCGCTCGAGTGACCAGACACAACAAGTGACCTTGCTCGAGTGCAAGAAGCGTCGCTCGAGCGCAGAAGCCAATTACACAAGGCTCGCTCAAGTGCAAGAAGCCTTGTTCAAGCGAAGAAGCCAAAATCTGGGCAACAACAACCTAGACCAAGTAACAACCAACCTATTCCAAACTCGCCCAACAAGTACCAAAGCTCAAACACAAAGGGTCAAAAGGGAAAAAACAAGACATGGATACAATATTCAACTACGGAACTCGAGTCCAGAACACTACCAAGGTTGGGGCAAAACCGAGGTCGTTATACGTGGCCCGATGCTGGGACCCAATTACACATGTCTTTCGCTTCGTGGGACAAGAAATATGCCTGACACTTGAAGAATTTCAGACACTAATGGAATCTCGACGCGATGAGGAAATCATGCCTCAGCTTTGGCCACGCCCAAGCTTTGGAACGGATCTGTGGGCTCACTCTGCACGAGGCTCGATCTTTGGCCCACAACAGAGAGCTAGACATACCTAGCTTGATTAATCAATTCTCCGATATCGGTGACAGAGGCGACCTTCTCTGGCGGGATTTTTGGCAACATGCCCTCTGTTTATGTATGCTTACACATTTCTTTCTTGCCCCTAGTTTTGGTGGGTCCAGCATTCGTTTGATCGAAATGGCCCAAGGTCTGAAAGAAGGTAAGAGTTGCATTGGTTTCGCACTGGGCGAGACCTTGATGGGCTTAGATGCCTTTCATCAGCGAGAGACTACCAGATTCGCGGGGAGTCCACTACTTCTTCAGGTATTGTTTCCCATCCTTCTTCATATGTGTTTCTTACATCACTTGGCACTCATGCTCTATTTTTCTCTAAAAGCCCTTTTCTTATTCTTCTCTTAACATACATCTCTCTATTCTTTAATCTCTCTTTTCTTTCATTCCTTTTTAGGTATGGCTTATGGATAAGTTGAAGGTAGTGGACTCTTTCTTTGAGTACTCAGCTCGAGGTTATTTTTTTCGCCACCGACTAGTAGATTTCCTAAATGAGGAATGGTGGTGCAACTGGATGTACAACAGGTTTGTTGCTAACATAGCTTGGCGTTGCCCTTGGCTTAATCTGATCGAGATGAGTTACAGCATGGCATGTTCTACTTCCTTTTCCGGTTCAGTCGTCAGTTTGGGCATGATCAGACCCGCCCAGAGGAGGCGGTAGAGTACCCAGTTTTATTTTCCATTCGTGGTTCACACTTGGCTAGGTACCTCACTGCTTGGAGGACAAGAGAGCTTCTGGCCCCTACCCCTAGTTTCAGTTACGCCCTTTCTGGCGAATGCTTGGCTAGGCTCGAGGATGAGGCACAAACCAGGCCCACTTTGGCTTCAGAACCTTCTACAAGCATGAGCAGAGGATGCAGGAGCATCTGACTCACCTATGTCCCTAGTTTATTGCTTTGACCTTTCTTTTCAAGTTTTTTCAATTTAATAAAAGTAACTTTGATTTGTATCAGAGCGTTGGAGAACTTTATGTTGAAATCAATGAAATTAAAGTTGTGAGCACTGAAATTTTGAGCAAAATCAACTTTTATTAAAACTTTCCAAAACCATTTGCGAAAATGATCACCAGCTGACATGCATGGAATCAATCCTTAAGATGTACAACCCCGAATCAAAAGATTAGAAATACTCCTAATTGAATACCACTGCTCTGTATTGTAACTAGATCTTATCTCAAGGTAAAGATCACAACCGAACTCTCAGGTAAAGGACAAACAGAGATGACCTGATCAAACACATGGACAGGACAGTTGAGTTGGGGTGATTACGGCCAAACTTCAGGATGAAGTTGCTTACGTATCCCGAAGATGGGAATCAGGCCTTACGTAGTTTAGTTTAGGTTCACTCGAATATTAACTCTCTCCTTTTGCGCTTTAACTTTTGCTAAAGTTGCCCTTAAGGGTTTACAACCTTGCGAGCTTAGTTTTTCTTTATTTCTAATTTTTCAGGCTCTAACTTTTACCTAAGTCGCCCATTCGGGTTTTTGGCCTAGCAAGCCTCTCAGGGATAATATTTCTTTAACTTGTCCATGTTGATCGGTTATGAAAATTCCAAGCCATCTATGTCCATGAGAACAATAGCTCCACCAGACCAGATAGCTTTGATGATGTAAGGACCAGTCTAATTGGGTCTAAACTTGCCCCTAGGGTCATGAATGGGAGCTCGGTTGTCTTTCAGCACCATATCTCTCTCCTTAAGATTCCGAGACTTAACTTTCTTGTTAAAAGCCCTAGCAATTCTGCGTTGATAGCCCTGAACATAATACAATGCCTTCAGCCTTCTCTCATTAAACAACATCAACTCCTTAAATCTACTCTGTTGCCAGTCTGCCTCTTCTATCTGACACTTAGCCATAACTTGCAGTGACGGGACTTTTATTTCAATTGGAAAAACAGCTTCCATCCCGTAGACAAAAGAATAAGGAGTTGCCCTTGTAGACGTCCGGATTGAAGTTTTGTTGCCCCAGAGTGTGAATGGCAATTTATCTGGCCAGTCTTTGTAGGTCTTAACCATTTTCTGCAAGATATTCTTGATGTTCTTGTTGGCGGCTTCAACAGCTCCATTGGTTTGCGGCCTGTATGTAGACGACTTATGGAAAGCCACATTGTATTTCTTCAACAAGAATATTACCTCTTTCTTGAAGTGGGAACCATTATCTGATATGATCTCGTTTGGGACTCCGTATCGGCAAATGATATTGTTTCTGATGAACTTGGCCACGTGCGATGCTTTCAACACTGCATAGAACTGAGCTTCCACCCACTTTGTAAAGTAATCAATTGCCACCAAGATATATTCATACCCATTCGACCCTTTTGGTGTGACTGCATCGATAACTTTGATTTCCCAGACTAAGAAAGGCCATGGTAAAGTCATGTTGTACAATTTTGACAGCGGGATATTCATGCGATTGGCATGGATTTGGCATTCGTGACATCGCCGAACAAAACCAATACAATCCTCCTCTATGAAGACCAATAGTAACCTTGCTTAAGAATCTTCTGGGCTAACATCACTCTGTTCATGTGTGCTCCACACTCTCCTACATGGATGGCCTCCATCAGGCACTTTGATTCCTCTTCTTTGATACATAGCTTGTGCATTCGCAGATGACCTCTTTTATACAGTTTACCTCCACAGATGATAAATTGGATGGATTCGCCGTATTTCCCTTTTGTCCTTGGCATTTGCCCGTGGTAGATAAATCTCATTTTTCAAGAAGTTCCAAATATCGTAGTACCAAGGGTTTTTGTCTTACGCTTCATCTATTACGGCGATAGTTTCATAAGCTGGCGTGTATTTCTGCTCAATGATAATTGGACGCATTCGGACTCCAAGCGGGATGTCTACCATAGAAGATAGAGTTGCTAAAGCATCGGTGAACCTATTGTTCTCTTTTAGTAGATGTGTGAAAGTCAGCTTTTCAAACCTAGGAATCAGAATGTCTAGGGTCTGGTGGTAAACCTTCATCTTTTCTTCTTTGACTTTCCAGTCTCCATTTGCTTGAGAAACAACTAAGTTCGAGTCCCTGATAATAGCCAACCTTTTTACCCCTAGTTCCAGTGTGGCTTCTAAACCAGCGATACACGCTTCATATTCTGCTTTGTTATTAGACACCTTGAACCGGAGTTTGAAAGGTAAAGGTATATGGGAGTCATTGGGTGCTATCAGCAACACACCTATCCCATAATCGTACTGATTGGCTGCTCCGTCAAAGTACATTGTCCAAGTTTCCTTCTTAACTTGCAGAATGGCTTCATCTGGAAACAAGTATTCCACCGCCTCATCTCCTTCTACTAGGTGATCTGCCAGGAACTCCATTACAGCTTTTCCCTTGACTGACTTGTGGGTGACATATTTGAGATCAAATTCGGAGAGGAGAAACAACCAACGGGCTAGCCTACTAGTAAGCACTGGTTTCTCAAAGAAATATTTGATGGGATCTAATCTCGAAACCAGGATTACAGAGTGAGCTAACAAGTAGTGCCTCAGCTTCCTGGTAGCCCATACCAAGGCTAAGCAAGCTTTCTCTAACAGAGTATAGCGGGTCTCATATTCCAGCATTTTCTTACTCAAGTAGTAGATGGCTTTCTCCACCTTGCCCGTGTTTGTCACAACCCTCTAATAGAGCCCTGACATTCTTTAGCCCAAACGGCATAACTCGGTAGCAGTAGGTACCCCATGACATAGTGAATGCAGTTTTCTCTCTGTCCTCGGGCACCATCAGAATCTGGTTGTACCCGAAAAACCTGTCCATAAAGGATAGCAATGCATGGCCTGCAGTGAAATCCACTAACTCATTAATGTGCGGTAGAGGAAAGTCATCCTTTGGACTGGCTCTGTTCAAGTCCCGAAAGTCTACACATACCCGGATTCTACCGTCATTTTTCGGCACTGGGACGATGTTGGGCAACCAAGTCGGATATTCAAATACTAACAAGAAACCTACTATGATCTGCTTGGTGACCTCTTTTTTATTTTCAACGCCCAATCAGGACGAATTCCACGGAACTTCTACTTGACAGGTCGGGCCTTGGGGTCAAGAGGGATCCGATGCTGTACAATCTCAGGATCGATTCTAGGCATGTCTTCGTAGGACCACGCAAAAATCTTTGAAATCTTTTAATAAAGCGACTAAGCGCTTGCGCTCCTCCAAAGACAATGTGGACCCGATCTGGACCAGACGCAGATCCTTCTTAATACCCACATTAATAGCAATGATTTCATCAGCACAGGGTTTAGCAAACCTCTCATCCTCTCGATTAATCAAGTTTTTCAAAACCAGAGGAATTTCTTCCTTTTCGTTTTCATTAAAATTCTGAAAATCTTGGTCAATATAACAAATAAGCGGCACAGATAAATACTTAGAATCAGTAATGTTCTCATTCATAAGATCTAGATTTTCGATTACAACAGACTTAAAAGCAAAAGAAAAAGAGGACCCGGACAAGACCTTGGTATCCGGGTTACCACCCCCGGGAATACCAAACTCAAACTCAGAATAATCGGAATCTGATTTTGACTCCACAGACTCAGTCGAATCAGATTCTAGCTCATCACCTGACTCAGAACTAGACAAATAGCCTTCCCCTAGCTGCCAGATAAGAGATGGTGCCTCTGATACATCCAAAATGCTGCTGGATGGGTTCACACCTGGTTCTTCCCCGATCATGGAGATGGTAAGGTTATCCCCCAAGTTCTCTGAGTCAGCCGCATAATCTGTAAGGAGACATGCCAGTACTGCCCCTACTCCAAGCTCGCTGTTGTTTGAGTCACTTTCCATGCTCTGTTTAGCTT
The DNA here is from genome assembly GCA_030407325.1 of Camellia japonica. Taxonomy (NCBI): domain Eukaryota; kingdom Viridiplantae; phylum Streptophyta; class Magnoliopsida; order Ericales; family Theaceae; genus Camellia; species Camellia japonica. The sequence goes on from JAPPVO010000029.1 coordinate 153,138,473, forward strand.
CAATGCTTGATTTAGTCTTCTCCTCGGTATCGCTATCTTGCAGCTGCAGGTTAAAGAAGATTTCGAACCCTAGGACACGCTGCTTCGCAGAATTCATCTAGGGCTCGGGAAAGCCGCAAAAGGGGAAATCTTCTCCCTTCCAAACAAAGTAACCATTCAGCATTCCCTAGATTAGCCTGTGGCTGAGCTCATAGTGTTTCCCGACTTGCTTGGCTCTGGCTCTACCTTTGCCTCTGATTTTTTCTCCTTTCCTGACCCAGTCCTCTTTGGTGGGTACACAGCCTAAACCAAAGGCATGTGGGTTGTGCGGCATATCTATTAATGCAACAACGCCTTTCCACCAGCCACTTCTTCCAAGTTCCATTCCTGGCACATGCTGCAGTTTATTCATGAAATAGATAGACTGGGAGCTGACATACATGCCCTCATCTGCGGCTAGAATGGTCTGCACTACCCAGGCCTCAGCCAGAGTGAACCCTGAGAGGAATATATCCTCATCGCCATGTGTGATCTCCAACACTGGTGTAGTTACCTTTGGCGGCGGATGGATGGATGAATTCCCGAAAACAATCACCACTCCTTTTTCGTGAGGGTACTTCAGCATTTGGTGGAGGGTAGAGGAGACAACTTTCACAAGATACAACTAGGGCCTCCCTAGCAGTAAGTTGAATGTAGCCAGCACATCCAGGACATGGAACTTGACATCTTGCTGAGCTGGGCCCACTTGGACTCTGATTTGCACCATGTCCATGACCTCCCTACTCGTATTATCATATGCCCGAATTACTTGTGCTGTGGGCACAAAGTCTGCCGGTCTAAGGCCAATGGCATAAGCTGTATGGGAAGGACAAACATTGATAGCCGAACTGGTGTCTATTAACACACACCGATACCCATTTTTCCCTGCACTCAACAGATATGTATAAGGGTTTGTTGTGAGCTGAGCCTTCTAGCGGCAGTTCTTTGTTAGAAAAGGTTAGGGTTGGCCCGACACCACCTGGGAAGACCAATCCCATAAGCTGTTCAGGGGTAGTGTTAATGGACAATTTAGCTTTGTCCATTGTTGACAGTACTGCTTGTCGATATACCCGAGAGGCCATGAGAAGACCCCAAATTGAGATGTCAGCTTGGATTTTCTTAAGCTGTTTTAACACTGCCTCTTCTTCCAGCTGCTTCTCTTTTTGTTTCTCAACCTCTCTGTCTTTTCCAGATGCCTCAACTTGATCTAAGTGCGGTGGCTTAAAATACCGCCCACTTCTTGTCATGTGATCTATTTCTTCTGCATACCACGTATTATCTGGAAGGCACTCACCCCAGTCTTCGTCGATGTGGGCCAGATGTAGATCATCATCATCCCACCATACACCTTCAGCAGCTAACAAACAGTTGTTCGGCTTCGTTCGGATCGCTTTCACATCACAGGTATCCCTACAGGGTGTTGGGCCAGCACTACTTTCTGGTTGTCTTCAACCCTCTCTCGTTCAAACTTCTTCAGTGTAACTTCCTGTTCTATGTCTACAGTGCTCATAACGCCCAGTTCCTGAGCTGAATTTTCCATGCAAGTGTTCTTCGGCAGTTTTCCCTTTTTATCGGCCTTTTCGGCCACTACAGCAATTCCTGCTCCCTTTTTCTTCAATTTCATTTCAGTTCCTTCCTCCTTATTCGGCTCATCACTCAGCCACCCAGAGTTGTCGGTTGATCCATTCAAGTCGAACCAGCCAATCTACACATCCCTTTGATCCTGCTCGTCAAAGAACTGCAGGTTGTCTAAATCCTCATCGAGTTCTGCCAAATCATCCAATCCTTGGCTCAGGCCATCCTCCCTAACCACATTAACCTCTACTACAGTTAGCAACACTAATTCCGGCTTGACTTGATCAATTGGCACAATGTAGCAGCTTGGATCATACACCCCCTTAGGCAAGTCCTCAGAGCTCTCTGGCAACGGACTCATACTTTTCTCTAAGGCTAGCCTCTCTTTTACTGCAACTGTCACCACCACAGGCTTAGGTTGAAGTGTGGACGTGTCCATCATGCACAAATCTGTGCTTTCAAGAATGAACAACGTTAGTCTTGGTAGGTGGGAGGGGGTAATATATACGTTGGGGTCATAGGAAATGGCCAGTGTATGGATTAGGTTTAGATTTTGAGGTGGGGGGACTTGATTGTGGGCCGAGAGAGGGTTTGTAGTTACATTTGGTTTCTGGGTTAGTGCGATCACTTTGTTGTCAATGAGGTCTTGAATCTTATGACGCAGTCGGAAGCATTGGTCGTATTATGACCATGCTGCTGTTAAAACGCACAATACTTTGTTGGATTGTGTTTGGGTGAAAGAGGATTAGGTAATGGGAGAGGCTCTAATGGTTTGAGGTTCCCTCTTTTTACCAACACCTTCATGGCTTGAGACAGGGTCATGTAGAGTTGGGTAAAGGTCCTCTGGGATCGGGTAGGGTTGGCTGAAGTTTGTGCAATTGTGTTGGCAAAGGGATTGGCAGTCTTGGTTGTGGTGGTGACAACACTCACATCTGATGGCCTTGCAACTGTGCTAGCACTAATGGTAGCATTGGAACTGCGCACAAAAGGCCTTTTTGTCTGCTCTTTCTCATCTGTTATCATCCCTTGTTTCATGGCGTCTTCGATCTGAACTCCCATCTCATGGAGCTCAGTGAATATGAAAAGAGATAGGACAATCATTTTCTGCAATAACTTCTCGTGCAGATTGCGGACTACCATCCTTATCTGGTCTTTCTCGGAAGGCCTTGTGGTCATCATTGAAGCATTAGCCCTCCACCTCGTTACAATTTCTGAGAAGCCCTCTTTCGGCTCTTGGCGCGTTGCCTCAAGATCACGAGTTATGACCTCGATCTGCATGTTATACGAGTACTGAGTAATAAAGGCCTTAGCCATTTCCTCCCAATTCTACTTAATAGAATCCTCCAACTTCGCATACCAAATGGCCGCTATACCAAACATGGTACGGCCAAAAAGAAAGAGATTTTGTAATCTGGTCAGGCCCATCAGCTGCAGGATGTCTGAAAATAGCCGTAGATGAACCATGGGATCTCCGGAGCCATCGAATCGATCGATGTGCGGCATTTTGAACCGATCTGGCAATGTCACTGCAGAATCAGTGTACCCATCTTCTATGTCAGGAATGGAATTAAACCTTGTGCTCTCTTTAAATAGCTTCTCCAGCTTGTTGACCTTAACCATAGTTGGGTCAACCTCAAACTCAAACGGCAGCCTCGGTTTGATACACAGGTTTAAAGGCTTATGCTAGGATCGGCTCTGCCTTGGATTGCCCTGATTTTCTTGGACATTAGAAGTATGGGCAGTGGCTCCAGGTGCTAGGATACCCGTAGGAGGTGCATGGGATGCAGAAGCGTTGCTAGTGTTTGTTGTTGTTGCAGCCTGTTTATTACCTCAGCTTGACGGGCTGTGACTTGGCCTAACGAGCAGCATCTTGCTGTAAGGTTTCAACTGTTTGTTGAAGATGATTTATTAAATCTCCTATTGACTGGGGGATACTGTGTCATCGGAATAGGTGAGTGATCTCGTGTTGGACTAGAAGTAGAGATTGTCCCTGGCCTGACTGGATGCAGGTGAATTGGGGTGACTGCTATAAAACTGGACCGGTGAACTGCCTGACTTTCCTCTGTCTCGTAACCGGTGGGAGTGAAGAAAACGAGCTATCCTCTAACAAGATCCCCGGCTTTTGCAAAGCCTTCTGACTCGGTTCAAAGCACTTGGGGGATATTCAAACTTTCTGAAGCTATGGTGTTAAACTACCTAGCAAAAGAAATAAAGAAAAAAGAAAGCAGTAATCAGAAACCGCACAACACCTTAGCTAATGATGTTACCAACATAGATGTAATCAAAGTTGTAGGACTGCACTCAACACTGAATTCTGCCCCCCCAAAACGGATACCAAACTTGCAACTGATACACACATTCCTGTACAGTTTCACTGTAAAGCACATACTAGTTAAGTGAGAGCCAAAACACCCCTATGAGGGGGTAAGGTTACCCTATCGAAACTAGGATTCACTATTCAAACAAAGCGGTTTCATGTAATCCTGTATTCGGGTGAGCATCTTGTCCTAGTTTGGAACAGTCTCTATGGCTTTTCGATATGCAACTAGGCCAAATGGTCAGAAGGGTACCTCAGCAAGACTACCTAATATATCTCTCACTCCTAACACCGAGAAGTGAAAGGAGGATCAAACGGTATAGCGATAGTCTAGATCCAAGGGTTGTGTTCCCATCATGGCAGAGCCCGTAACCGGTCAGCCTTTTGGCAAGCTTTTCGGGCAAGCCTCCGGCAAACCGTCTAAGAATAGCAAATGGCAAACACAGTGACTTAAACGCACCAATGCAAATGTAATGCAAAGAAACATATAAGTGTAGATAAAATTTCACATCATGAAGTTCAAGTCAAGTTCTCTAAATCCCCAGCAGAGTCGCCAGAAATAGCTTGACTTTCCGTGCCCTTTCGGAAGTCGAATAAGCCCTACAGTATGGACTCCCGTGGTTCTGAATCTAATCTCACAAGTGCAATGTGAAATAGATAAAACCAAAGAGTCCAAATCTGACAAATCTTTTGGAAAATCGATTTTGAATCAATTGCAAAAAATGAATTGCTTTGCCAGATACAGAGTCGCTACTTAAATATTTTTTGGGAAATTTAGAAAACCCATGACTCGTGCCAAAGGCCACGTGTCCGTCATTACCAAGATTGTCTTGGCTCAGGAAGTTAGGTACGAGAGGGGAAGGTCATGAATTGAGCATCCCCGCTCGCCCTATCAAAGATCGACCTCTACTAATCATGATATGAATCTTATGTACATTACATGCTCTTGTTCCGGTTATTAGGCTAGCATTACTATGTGATGCACACACACACAAGTATAGACTAACTTGTAAGAATTAGAACATTTGATTCATGTTTGTTTTTGAAAAAGAGTTTGTGAATGTGCCACTTGAAAAAGTGGGCTTAAATGTACATGAATCAATCCAATTCAAGCAATTAGCCTTCATCCACAGGCATTCAAGCAACTATAGCAATTAAGGATTTAGCCTCATGGCAAGCATGCTAGATATGGCAACAATGACACTCATGCAATATGCCAAAGTGAGTAAAGGCTTACCTAGTACTCCAAGCCAAAAAGAAGATGATAGAGTTAGAAAAATGCGTGATCCTAACTAGGCAATATGACTAATGCAACACATGCGATATGCAATTACTAGGCTCGGCTACTAATATAGCAATTGATAGCATGCGGTCCAAGCACATATTCAAAGAAACACTAAACTAACAATGCAAGTTAGAATGATGAACCGAGTCTCAGTGCATGCAAAACAAGTGGATGCAAACATGAAGTATGCTAAACAAAACATGATGCCCTAAACTAACCATCATAAGCTAGTAAATAAAAGGGAGAAAGACGTGAGGCTAGATGTCACGACCCAAACCCGCCCTGTGACAACCCTCACCACTGTTTACTGCTAAACTGGGACTAAGCATGTTAATTGACTAATTGACTGAAAGTCTGAACTGATTGATTGAGTATATGAGTTTAATTGCATTTCTCTCTGTTTGACTGGTAAATTATATGTTCGTGTTCTGTGTTTAAACTGCGAATGAAGGCCTTATCGCGGCCGAATCAGAAATTGATTAATGTTTTATGATCATTAGAAATTATGTGATTTAATGGTATATTTATTTACAATGGGATTTGGTATGATTAAATTAGATTAAAATAAGCTAGATTACAAGAGTTGCCCTTTACCAATTTGCACCTAGTGGATTAATCTAGGCAACTCCTCTCCACTCCATATACTCTTGACTAAACATTTCATCAGCCCATTTTGAGAGTCACAACCGACTAGAGAGGAGAGGGTAGGAAAAATCTTGAGTTCTTGAGAATTGGCTTGGAGATTGAGAGAAATTGAAGGGATTCTTGCATATTTGGGCTTCTACACTTGAATTGAAGACATAAGGTAGAGAAATCACTCTCTTAATTGTGTATCTAAGTTGTATCTAGCATGGATCATGGTAGTTTAGAGAGCTAAGTCTAGAATTGGCTCAGTATGTTGTATTGTAGCTCAAATCATGCATGCATGTTTACATTGTTGAGTTTGGAGGTTGGATTTCATGGGAATCTTGCATGCATGTTCATGTTGTGTGTTAAAATCCATGAATTCATCTTGTCTTTGAAGAAATTGACTCACTTGAGCATGTATTTGAAGCTTTAAAGTTGATTTAACTCATGCATGTTGCATTGAGGTCATGTTCATGAAATTTGGTTTGAAATTGGGTTTAATTGAACTACCTTTGGGCTTCGATTTCTCAAATGGATATTTGAAACATGTAATGTTATGAGTTTTGAAGTGTTTTCCAGAAAATTAGCCCAAAATGATCGAATTTGATACATTTGAAGTTGATTTTGAGCTTGAGGTTCAAATCTGGGAATTCCAGATTTTGGACTCACGCTCGAGCGGGGTGACTGGCGCTCGAGCGTGAAATTCGTGCATCCAGCACTTTAGTTGTGTTTGCAGTCGCTCGAGCGGGATCTTGTGCCTCACGCTCGAGCGAATATAGAGCCTATCGAGCGTGATTTTCACACATCCAGCACTTTTGACTATTTTACAATCTGCTCGAGCGGGAAGTATGCGCTCGAGCGAAACCTTTTGTGCATGTCCGCTCGAGCGGAGATAGTCACGCTCGAGCAGGACCTCTGTTTTCTGAAAATGCTGAAAATGTTTTTAAAGTGCATCTTTGCATCCTCATTCCATTCTAGGCATTCTTAGGCCTAGATTAAGGCATCTTAATGAGGATATTGATATAGAAGCACACCGAGTCAAATTAGGGATTAAGCTATTATTTTTCCCAATTGTGTAGCTTAGTGTGTGTTCACTCTGTAACTGTGTAGGGTTGGCATCCGGAGACGCTCTAGCTTATCTTTAGCCCATAACTCAGTGAGTAACAATTGTGTAAAGATATGTTCAAATGTGACTGTTTAAACTGTACTGTTTCTGAACTGATACTGTTTATTGATTGAATGTTTGTCCTCTATTCTGAACTGTATTGTGGCATCCATAGCAACTACTGTTTACTGTTACTACTACTGTTACAGAGATCTCTGTCAGTTCCTATCTTGGAACTTCTGTTTACTGTTATGATGGCCATCATTGACTGTTCGGTCTTTTAAGACCTACAGTTTACTGTACTGTTATGCTAATGGATGTACCACATATGACTGTTATGACTGAATGACTGATATACTGAATCAATGAACTGTTTTCATTACTATAAGGACATTCATTCTTAACCTCTTTACGCATTATGTTATTCACTGGGCTTTAGCTCACTGTTTATATATATATATTATATATATGTAGGTGTTCAGGCACCAGACCGGAGCTAGGAGCGTGGGTTAGACCCCTTTTTGTCAAGCCAACCACTATGCCTCACTGCGAGGTTCCGAGCTTGCCAAGCTATGGCTTAGGGGTATTTTAATTTTCCCCGTCTGTCTCTGTATCTGTTTAGTAATCTGTATAGACTGTTACTGTACTGTTTAAAAGGGATTAGGTTCCTATTCCGAATGATTGTAATTAATGTGCATATTGTGTTGTCACTGACTGTACATATGAATGAAAAGTCTCGTTGCATACAGACTGTCACAGCTCATTGGACATTGTTTATTTACTGTATTGGCTTCCGCCAGCCCTTGTACTCTGTATTACTGTTAAGTAGGCCTTCGGTAATCACAGATTACTGGCTGGTTACGGTGCTAAACCCATAGGGGCGGGTTTGGGTCGTGACAGAGTGTTATCAGAGCGATACCAAATCACGAGTTATACCGCACACGTGTCCAAACGAGCTATAGGAGGTCCTAGAAAAGAAATTAGGGCATTGCATGAACATGAAAAGTGTGTGTGGCTATGACATGAATATAAATGTTAATGTGTTAATGTGTTTAAGTATGCAACTGCCTATGTTTATAATTACCGTATTGCCTATGGTGTAATGAAACGAAACCTATGTGCATAATCGAAGAAGTTAAGTAGAATAACGTGTAACGTTAATGTTAATACCGAATGTGGAATTTATGTGAACAAGGACGTGTGAAGGAAAAGGGTCGTGTGACCGTACCTGAGCTGAAATGAAAGTATAAACACGTCTGATATGAGATAAAATGTGAAATCAGTATGAACCTTTCTTATACTGATAATCACCCTGTTTGTGTGTAAACAAGGGAAAAACGAGGAATGTAGATGAAACCAAATCCTTTGATCCTAGAATTAATGAGCTAGAAGGAATGGTTGAAGCCTTAACCGAAAATCTGAGACAATAAAGGCAAACACACGTGCCTGAACCAACTATTGGTGATCTGATGACACTGCGACAGAAACGTAATAAACTGAAGCCATCGGAATTTCTGGGGGGTGTCGAACCACTGAAAACTGAGGCTTGGGTTAGAAATTGAGAAAATATGTGAAGTTTTCTTCGAAAAATATTTCTTCCCCAATGCATCCAAGATATGAAAGTATCTGAGTTTGAATAAGGTGATAAGACTATGGTCGAATATGAGGTAAAATTTACCCACCTAGCTTGCTAAGCACCCGACGTGATAGATACTGACTACAAAAGGCTAGAAAAAAAAAATGATGATTTTGAAGTGGGTTGACCTAGATGTGTTTGACCAAATTGACGTTTTAAAACCGTCAAAGTATGGGGATGTCCTGAATAGTGCATTAATGCCTGAGACAACATGACAGTATTGAAATATCCAAACCAACATCATCAAATGAATCAGAAAGAATGAAACAGAAGAAACAGAAAGTGAAAATGACCAGTAATTCAATGACCTGTGAATGGAAAATCTCGGGCAATAGCTTTGAACAAAGAAGGTCGAGGAAGCAATGTGAACAATGATATACCTATCTGATATACCTATTTGTTGAGAATGTGGGAAATAATATTGGGGCGTTGCCGCCGCCTATCCGAAACTTATTTTGGGTGTGGACAGGAAGGACACTTGCCTAAATCCTGCCCATGAACTCATCCGAACAACAATGAGCCTAAATCTATACCCTAGTTCCAGAAAATGCTCAGAACACTGAAATGACTGACGCAGGTATTACCCTAATTATGTGTAATTGCCTATACGAACATTTGTGTGGAAATCGTACATTTCTTAATTTGATGTAGACTGTGGACATGTTGACTGAACCAATTGAATTACTGAAATTATGAACCCTATACTATGAGAATTGTAAGGACTTGTGAGCAACGAGAATTTGCTGGGATAGGTCCTTGTATCGTATTGCAACAACTGAATGTGAACTGTTAGGTCTGACCTTTTGAACTGTGCTAGAACTATTGAATGTGGGAACATCTTATAATTGACTGTAATTCGAGAAATCTGTACAACTATGACCCGAACCGAACTGTTATATGTCAACGGACATCATTGAACGATCAGACCCATGAACTCGAATTATATACGTAAACCGTTGTGTATGGAACTTCTGAAATTAAGAACCCATGTCGGTTTAGGAGGGTGAACTTCTATGAACGAATGCCTTAATGATAATTGATGTTGGACTCACACCTGTATGTGTATTCCCATGCTTGTAATACTATTAGAACTGACGGGGATGGACTGTGGTTAATGAATCCTTTGAGATCTACTGTTTGAAGCGAACTATATGTGCGACACTGTAAAACCTTATGTTACCAATTACCTATGTTATGCAAAATGTTTGGACTTATGTACATATATGCATACATTTGCTTAAGGATGTTATTAGACTGAGTAGACTTATGACTTGTTACCCTAACTATCGTATCTGGAGAAACTACTTTGTATTGTACATTGAACTCGTGAATCCGTATTGGGAAGGTTAGTAGACTCTGAACATGCACACATATGATGATACCTTTGCTCGGAATGATTGGCATGTTATTGTTTGATAATATGACCGTTGGGATTATGACTCCGGGATTGTGTGACTAAATAAAGACCCCAAATGACAAACTCTAGACTGTGAATCGTGATTGTGGAAATTGACAAGACTATCTGATTAGACCCGCGAGCCTATGCTTTAGTGACTGTACGACCGATTTGAGACCTTCGTATGACAACTCACTATTTTGTGTCACCAAGGGTCTTATATGCTGTATTACTGTGTACCATATGCCTATATGAAAGACTTATTTGGGAAATTGCTATATTGACTGTGATACTTACCTCTCGATGTGAATAACTGCATGCCTTAATTAATCTTTTAAATTAACTAATTTCGCCAGAAGTCCTCGGCAACGGCGCCAAAATTTGATGGGTCGTTGAACACACCAAAATTAAATACGAAACTATACCAAATTCTTTTAGAATAATGGCAAGTCCAGATATCGATCCACAGAGACTTTTGTGAAATTAAACTAATTTAATTATTAAATTCCTAAATTAATTTTGATAAAAAAATTGGTTGTTTATAATCTAATTTAATAATAAATAAATTAAACTAAGGAATTAAATTATCAAGAATAATTGAAATTGGTTTACTGAATTGGGGAAAAATCCTAGGGTAGAGAATTCACCACTAACCACATAATTAGGGTTTCTAATTGAAATCAATTATGCTATGGTTTGAACGGATTAATGTTTCGCAACTACAAGTTCGAAGCATTTAACAAGAAGATTATCACATTCAATGTACGAGCACGATCCATCTCAAGTAATACGAATCGTTCACTCTAAACTAGGGTAGTGATACGACTCGTTCCTCGTAGCATGGTTCGTCCCATACTTTGAATGTGAAGGAAAAGAAAACAATTGTATGGATAACATTTAACAATCACAGAAAGTTAAATATTCAAAAGAATAATGAAAATTATATATAAAGAATTTCTAAAACACCATACAATGGTTCAAACCTTTACATAATATAAAATCAAGAAGAAAAACCTATTACATGGCTAGGGTTTCTTCAAAACCCTAGAAAAGATGACTAGCCACTCATGGAGGAGTGGAAAGAGGAAGATGGAGAAGAAGCCACCATGGAAGACATCTTGAAGCTTTTGCTTTCCTTCTCCTTTCCAAACCCTAGCCTCCCTCCTTAGGTTAAAACAGTTTCAGAACCCTAGAAAAGCCTTCCTCTTTTCTTTTTATACTTCTACTTATTTCCAAACAAGTTTAAAACATCAGTTTGACTTTTCCAGAAAAAGTCAACTCTGTCCAAATTTGGTCTTTTTGCCCATTTTATGCTCCGACGATGTACAACCTGATTGACATTTAACACACATAAATTATACGGTTTGACCAGCAAGTGAAGGTAAGAGATTCTAATTAACGGCCTCAATGATGTACATTTCGGCCTTAATCACCTGTGCATTACCAATAAACTTATTGGGAGGAACACGTTGTATATGACCTGGAGCGCTTCGATATGAATTATAATAGTACAAGACTCGGATGTAAGTTTGGCAATTGATGAACTTAGACTAATTGTGAAACTACTGACTATGTACCTAAACGAATGGAGTATGAACTAATGTGCCTCATCTGGAAATGATAAGAATGGAACTTTTAACTGATCTGGTCTGATAGAACCGTGGGTTGATGAAACCCTTTGTGTAACTAATGGACCTTCTGTTTGATGACTCATGCTTTGAACTTTTACTTAATATGACTGGGCAGAACTTTCAGCTAATATGACCTGGTCGAACTTTCATTGATTTGACCTGAGGGAACTCTTATTGAGAGCTATTACTTGATTTGCTTACTTTATGGGGGAAAACTGTGTACATGACATGTGATTACTCGGTATTACCGTTATGACCATGAACTTGTTTGATTAGAGAATAATTGTTTGGGTGTTACTGTACTTCAAAACTGATGGAATTTGTTGACAACAGACTGGTTTTGATTATAAACTCTGACTATTTGGAAGTATATGTAATCAGTATGACTGCTTCCGTATTGACACGAAGTATGACAAAATCTGTGAGGACTGAAACTGATGAATAGTAAATGAATGATTACTTCAGAATTTCGCCTACTGCTATGGGAGTAATTTACAAATTCGCCTTATATTCCCGATAACTCCAGAATGACCTGGACTGACTGTGATGGATTACCAAATTGAGAACCAAATTGAACAAAGACCGAATGAATGACTCTAAATTGAATGGATCGAATCTCTGTAACTTAACGGGGGAACTACTTATGAAAACGAGACCAGTGCAAATCTATAACCCCGATAAGTACTTGATATAAGTAAAGTGAGTAATAATACAGTAAAGTTTTGTGCAACTGTATTTATGTTCTGTGTCACGAAATAAGTTTTGCTTTCTGAAACGCTATATGTTGTATACTGATTAGTTGTTCAATCTTTGATATGTGTTCGTGACTCTTGGTGTTATGTGATATCTGTTAGCTGTTACCGGTATCGGAGGTTCCTTTACGAAACTATATATCTGTCTGCACTCTGTTATGGGGCTCAGCTTCTGTTCTGTTCTGTTCTGTTACCCGGATTTGAAGGTTATTTTATAGAACTGGTTATTCATAACCATCACGTGTCTGTATCTATTCTGTATCTGCTATGTCTGTATTTGTTCTGTATCTATTCTGTATCTGTTCTGTATCTGCTATGCCTGTATATGTTCTGTATCTGTTCTGTATCTGCTATGTCTATATCTGTTCTGTATCTGCTATGTCTGTATCTGTTCTGCATCTATTATGTATCTGCTCTGTTAGTGCTAATGAATGCACCACGTATGCTTAAGCAGGAATTGTGCCAGCTATGTATGATCTGGACAAGAATATGAAAAAGAACATGTATCTGAATCTGTTCTGGACTAAAATCTAAATGGGTATAAGACTCTGTTTTGATATGAACCCTACTCTCTGTATATAATTTATAATAATTTATAATTCTGTTAATGCTTGAAGCTAAGGTCGAGATCGGGTTGAGCATGTCCATGAATATGGTCGTGCTTCTGTTTTATAAAGAGTTAGAACTATACCTCTGTTGAACATCCTGTCTTTAATATAAGATAATTCGAGTTTGGAGGACCAAACTCTTTGTAAGGAGGGGAGACTGTCACAACCCTCACCACTGTTTACTGCTAAACTGAGACTAAGCATGTTAATTGACTGATTGACTGAAAGTCTGAACTGATTGATTGAGTATATGAGTTTAATTGCATTTCTCTCTATTTGACTGGTAAATTATCTGTTCGTGTTCTGTGTTTAAACTGCGAATTGAAGGCCTTATCGGCGGCCGAATCAGAAATTGATTAATGTTTTATGATCATTAGAAATTATGTGATTTAATGGTATATTTATTTACAATGTGATTTGGTATGATTAAATTAGACTAAAATAAGCTAGATTACAAGAGTTGGCCATATTTACCAATTTGCCACCGAGTGGATTAATCTAGGCAACTCCTCTCCACTTCATACACTCTTGACTAAACATTTCATCAGCCCATTTTAAGAGTCACAACCGACTAGAGAGAGAGGGTAGGAGAAAATCTTGAGTTCTTGAGAATTGGCTTGGAGATTGAGAGAAATTGAAGGGATTCTTGCATATTTGGACTTCTACACTTGAATTGAAGACATAAGGTAGAGAAATCACTCTCTTAATTGTGTATCTAAGTTGTATCTAGCATAGATCATGGTAGTTTAGAGAGCTAAGTCTAGAATTGGCTCTAGTATGTTGTATTGTAGCTCAAATCATGCATGCATGTTTACATTGTTGAGTTTGGAGGTTGGATTTCATGGGAATCTTGCATGCATGTTCATGTTTGTGTTAAAATCCATGAATTCATCTTGTCTTTGAAGAAATTGACTCACTTGAGCATGTATTTGAAGCTTTAAAGTTGATTTAACTCATGCATGTTGCATTGAGGTCATGTTCATGAAATTTGGTTTGAAATTGGGTTTAATTGAACTACCTTTGGGCTTCGATTTCTCAAATGGATCTTTGAAACATGTAATGTTATGAGTTTTGAAGTGTTTTCCAGAAAATTAGCCCAAAATGATCGAATTTGATACATTTGAAGTTGATTTTGAGCTTGAGGTTCAAATCTGGGAATTCCAGATTTTGGACTCACGCTCGAGCGGGGTGACTGGCGCTCGAGCGTGAAATTTGTGCATCCAGCACTTTAGTTGTGTTTGCAGTCCGCTCGAGCGGGATCTTGTGCCTCACGCTCGAGCGAATGTAGAGCGCCTATCGAGCGTGATTTTCACACATCCATCACTTTTGACTGTTTTACAATCCGCTCGAGAGGGGAAGTATGCGCTCGAGCGGAACCCTTTTGTTGCATGTCCGCTCGAGCGGAGATAGTCACGCTCGAGCAGGACCTCTGTTTTCTGAAAATGCTGAAAATGTTTTTAAAGTGCATCTTTGCATCCTTATTCCATTCTAGGCATTCTTAGGCCTAGATTAAGGCATCTTAATGAGGATATTGATATAGAAGCACACCGAGTGAAATTAGGGATTAAGCTATTATTTTTCCCAACTGTGTAGATTAGTGTGTGTTCACTCTGTAACTGTGTAGGGTTGGCATCCGGAGACGCTCTAGCTTATCTGTAGCCCAGAACTCAGTGAGTAACAATTGTGTAAAGATATGTTCAAATGTGACTGTTTAAACTGTACTGTTTCTGAACTGATACTGTTTATTGATTGAAGGTTTGTCCTCTATTCTGAACGGTATTGTTGCATCCATAGCAACTACTATTTACTGTTACTGCTACTGTTACAGAGATCTCTGTCAGTTCCTATCTTGGAACTTCTGTTTACTGTTATGATGGCCATCATTGACTGTTCAGTCTTTTAAGACTTAGGCCCTGTTTGGGGACTTACCTTTTTAGCCAATTAGTCAAAAAGTTACTAAATTAGCCAAAAAGCCAACCACTCATACCAAAAAGTCAAAGATTCTCTTTTCTCTCTACTTTTTGCACATCTTTTCGTAATTAGCCAAAAAGTCATCCCAAACATACAAGTTTTTTTTACCTACCTTTTTAGCCAAATAGCCAAAAAGTTACTAAATTAGCCTGTTCCTAAACGAGGCCTTACTGTTTACTGTACTGTTATGCTAATGGATGTACCACATATGACTGTTATGACTGAATGACTGATATACTGAATCAATGAACTGTTTTCATTACTATAAGGACATTCATTCTTAACCTCTTTACGCATTATGTTATTCACTGGGCTTTAGCTCACTGTTTATATATATATATATATATATATATGTAGGTGTTCAGGCACCAGACCGGAGCTAGAAGCGTGGGTTAGACCCCCTTTTTGTCAAGCCAACCACTGTGCCTCACTGCGAGGTTCCGAGCCCGCCAAGCTATGGCTTAGGGGTGTTTTAATTTTCCCCGTCTATCTCTGTATCTGTTTAGTAATCTGTATAGACTGTTACTGTACTGTTTAAAAGGGATTAGGTCCCTGTTCCGAATGATTGTAATTAATGTGCATACTGTGTTGTCACTGACTGTACATATGAATGAAAAGTCTCTTTGCATACAAACTGTCACAGCTCATTGGACATTGTTTATTTACTGTATTGGCTTCCGCCAGCCCCTGTACTTTGTATTACTGTATTACTGTTAAGCAGGCCTTCGGTAATCACGGATTACTGGCCGGTTACGGTGCTAAACCCATAGGGGCGGGTTTGGGTCGTGACACGCCCCTATACCGAAGGCCTGTTTAACAATAATGACAATAATACAATATAAAGGGGCTGGCGGAAGCTAATCAATAATAACATACATCGTCCAATGAGCTGTGAGGACCTGAATGGAAATAAACTTTCATATACATAGTTATATCCACGAACACTTAAGTCCATAAAACACATATATACAAGACAAAACACAAGTTAGGGAATTAAATCCCATTATCAAAAATAGTATTAACAAAAGTTATAAAACATTCTTTTCACTTAGCAATATCAAAAGGGTGAATTTGAACCACCCAAAAAGCCTTGACACATGTTGGTTTAGAACCTCGTGAGGAGGCGCAATAGCTGGCTTGACAAAACAAGGGTTCAGGTCGACGCCACTAGCTTTGATCCGGTGCTCGATCACCTACAAATATATAGTAAACAGTGAGCTAGAGCCCAGTGAATAACAGTTGTGTAAAGAGGTTAGAATGATGTCCTTACAATATTTGAAACAGTCAATTATCAATAGATTAGTTGCAATCATATCTTTTTGTCAATCAATCGTTCAATCGTACAATTCAATCAATCATATTCGTATAAGTCATACATGATACATCCAATAGCAACAATACAATAGGTCTTAAAGACCGAACAATCAATTGATGGCCATCAGACAATAGACAATAGTTCCAAGAATTGGAACTGACAGAGATCTCTGTATCAATAACAATAACAATATCAATAACAATAACAATATGCTATGAATGCCACGAATACAATTTAGAAATTAGGATCATCATTCAATCAATAAAAAAAAGAGCATCATTTCAGGAAACAATATAATTTATCAATTAGAAAATAAATACGATTGAACATATCTTTACAAAAGTGTTACTCACAGCGGGCCTCTAAAAAGAACGTGCTAATCGTTCAGCGTCTGACCTAAAAAAAATAAGTCAAGCACAACATGATTACAATTACACTCTTACAATTTATTTAATTTGGTTGCTTGTTTGTCTTTCAATTTCTCTCATTTGATTCTAATTTTTCATTCGGTTATTCCTATTTATTTTTCTTCCATTTCTTTTAAATATGGATGACTAGTATTAGGAATAAATTAGATTATTAACCTCCAATTAAAATATGTTTAGCTATGTATTAACCAAACTAATTAAATATAAATAATCTAATCATAAACCAACCTTTATTAAGTTCACTAATTACACAATCAAACCTAAATTAGGCTCATACACGTTAAATTAAAATTATTCAGTCATGTTTAAATTACTGAATCAGAAACTCATAAAAATGTACATTTTGCAATTTCAACTCCATTTTCAAGCAAATCAAGAACCAAATAATTAATCTTCACATTTATTTCCATAATCTTAAGCCTAACTTAATTTCAATTGAATTTAATTAATTCTTAATTACGGCTTAATTTGACTACATCTAATTTTATGAACCTAAATCAAATTTTTAATTGAATTTTTATAAGGCTCTAAATATCAAATTAAACCCATTGTTTCATTTTTGAAACTCAATTTCATGAAACATTCATTTTCTTGAACCCAAACTCTAATAAATGCTTAATCTCTCCTTAAACTCCATGAATCATGTTTGAAAATAAGTTTAGAATCATTGTTCTCTTGAAAATATGTCGTGCATGTAAGGATTATGAGTTAAATTGATCAATTCTTCAATTTTTTCACATGCATGCCCTAAGCTCTCAATTACATGAGCAAATCTCCTATTTAAGGACAAATTCAATTCATTTAAACTCATATCTTGGAAGATGATGTGTAATAGAGCTTCAATATCAATAATTTGGAATAATTTCTTACCTTAATTGATGCTTCAAGACCAAAATTTCAGCTTTCTTAAGATTCCTCTTCTTCTTCCTTTCCAAGTTCTCTTCTATGAGCTCAACTCACTCTTCCTCTCATTCTTTCTCTCTACGTGGGTCTGTGAGTATGTGAAAAAAGATGACTAAGGCAACCAAGCACTCTCTCTCTTAGTCTATGTTTATGAGATGAGTAGACATATAATTTACTATTTAGTTTTTCAATTAGTTTGGAGGTTCCAATTAAATTAAATAAAAATAAATAAATAATTAAAAAAAACGACACTCATTTCTACCCAAATAAATTAATCCTCTACGTTAAATAATCTCAATTATACTAATGTGAATTAGGCTCTAATTCTTATCCACTTGTTGTTTTCTAACTTGTTAAAATTAGCGAATCAGATAGGTTTAATTTCTATTCTCACCTATCTATTCAATCAAGCAAGTCAATAATTATCAAGACAATCAATAACAGTTAAGCACATAAGCACTCAGTTAACAATAAACAATTAATTAATTAATTAAATTAATTTTAACTAAGGAGGTGGTTGTCACACTAGAAGACATACACGTTATTACAACATTACGCCCTCACACTGGAGGGTCCGAATGAACTAACTAGCTAACTAATTACCTAGCTATTACAACAATAAATGAATAATTTAGCTAAACCACTTAACTAATTATCACAAACCAAATGAATTAATTAATTAACTAATCTAGCTAACTAAAATAATTACAACACAAGACGAATTAGCTATTCTAACTTATTATTTACAAAGCCACTATTTTAATCACAACACTAATATATTTATAGCACGGATCCCAAGGATCAATGGAGGGCTCATACATGAATACGATTTCCACTCGAAGAAGCCACTGTTTCTGCTGCTAAATGCCTCTATTGCACAGTAAAACATTTGCATTGATTTCCACCTCCAGACCAACTCTGTTCTACTTCAAAAGGACATTGCTTTATTTTGCACTGGTGGCCGGCAGAGGGCCTGCCGGCCATTGAAGGTAGCTTGCCGGCCACAAAAGATGGCCTGCCAGCCACTACTGACTAGGTTGTCCTGTTGTAACAGAGAGCAAATAGAGCAGAGACAGTGTATTCTCAAGGGTTTGTTTGTACAATTTACCTCTCCTTATCATTTGAATAGCTCAAAGGAGTAGTAAAACTTGATTCACGAACCATCAATCTATGAAATTTCATTGCATGATGGCTTATGAACCAAAGTGTGCAAGTTCATTGAATGCAACAAAACAAGACTCTCAAAACCACCTCCCTATCATGAAAGATCAAGAGAAGTAGTTAACAATGAATCTTGAACCGTTTTCATCACTAGTGAGTATGAAACGACTCAAGACTCAAGGGTTCAATTAACGTTCAAGTGAACCCTAACCAATTATTATCTTGCACCTTTTTTAGCCTCTATTTTATTACTTCATTTTAGATTACCATCCATTCTTTAGTCAATTGAGTCCAAAGGTGAATTTAAGTCCTCTAATGGAAAGAGGGCTCAAACCAAGAGTTGTTTTGAGCATGAAAGAGACATCATACCGTTGGTAATGAACCCCCAAAGGGATTAAACCATTTAGCATGACATCTTAATCTCATGCTTAAACAAACAAGTAGTTTTAAATAACTTTCAAAGAAAAACAAAAACCAAGAATGGATGGAGGCTACAGATGTAATTAAGAGTGATTACAAGTATGGAAAGCCATAAATAAACACTATCAACTCAAATAAGATGGTGTCCAATGCCTAAAACAGCAAGTTTATGTGGACAATTACACTACAAGCATGCAAAACAAAACTCAAATGCAACAAACACTTAAAAATAGTCCTAAAACAGTCCTAAATAAGTCTTAACACATGTTGGAATTAAGACAAAAATAGCTACAATAATAAGCTAAAACATAGATCATGCTAGGCTAGTAAGCAAAACACAAGGAGGTGAGGCTAACCCCTCTAATTTTGGACTTCAAACCATGATTTTAGCCACTGAAATAACTCTAAAAATCAGTGTTTAAAAGCTCAAAAAAAAAGTTTTGCAAAGGTAGGAAACACAAGGGTAAAGGCCTTGAGAGCAAGGTGTAAAGAATGGTGAACCGCCCCTCAACCTTTATTGGCCTTAAAACCAAAATTTCAGCCCAAAAATACAGAATTTTTACAGCCCAAAAACTATTGGAAAATAGTGAGAAAAGAGTAAATACAACAAGTAAAGAAGGAAAACACAGCCTCAAGAGCTCCAACAAGGCTCAAAGATACCTCAACTCAAAGATGGAGAGGTTTGGTTAGGAGTGTATAGGCGAAGGTGAAGAAATTTTCAAGAGAGAGAAAGAAAGAGAATTGTAGAGAGAGGAAAAATTTTGCTCCAAAATGTTTCTAACCCCAAAGCAAGAAGGGAGGTTCTTTATATATAGAAAAACATGAATCTCCCTCAAAAACATCTAGCCATACACGTGGGAGCAGATGCAAGCATCTATGCAAACAGCTGGCACAACTATCACAAAATATCTGCAAAACACATTGGTGGCCGACAACCAGGAGCAATGGCCGGCAGCCCCTACGACAAGCCACCAGAGGTTACAGGCATGAAAATCCAAGGTTTTGGTCCAAAACAAGGCAATAGGGGTGTAGGGTTTAAAAGGCTCAAAGCTGTGGCATTCCGCTGAGAACTTCGAGCACTTGACAATCATATAAACTCATCATTGGATGTGCAAGCGATGACGTCCAAGTCGTAAGGGCCGTCAAAAATAGGGTGTCTACACATCATCCTGAAAGCATCCAAACTAAAGGTTGATGGAAGGAACTGAGGTAGCCCAGAACCATGTGATAATTTGATAATTCTTACTTTCCCATTCGTCAAGACGGTCATTAAATGCAGAGTTAGTCTCATCCTCTTTCGGGTTGGGTTTGGAAAGAGCACCAGTAATGATCCGCAAAAGGCGTTTTCTTTTGATGAAGCTAGAGAGAGCTTGGGCCCAACTAACATAATTGGACCCATCAAGTATAACAGAAACAGATTGGATGTTCTCAGTACGATCCATAATTTCCAAAACAGAGGTCACTAACAAATTCAGAAGACTGCAAAACTCTAGGGACAGGTAGGGCTAACGTTAGCACTGTGCTGTGATGATGTCAGCAGCTTAGGCAGTGGCTGAGCAGGAATGACGTCAGAGGCTGAGTAGGGCTGATGTTAGCAGCTGAAGAACAGGCAAACGGCTGGACAAGCCAGGTGGAAGCTGGGGCAGCGGCACCCGGCTAAGAGAAGCCGGGCAGAAGCTGAATAGGAATCGACTGATGCGGAATCCAATGGGCGAGCCGAGGTCGAATCGGCTAAGGCGGAAGTCGAGCAGCCGAAGCCAAGGGAAGCCAATTGAGAGGACACGTACGGGAGCGTGGTGAGAGTGAGACCGAGGTCAACTGACGGGCGGGTCTTTGGGAGGAGCGTGAGAGCGTGTGGCAAGTCCGATGAAGATGAGTCTAGTGGCGTTGGCTATGGCGTTGGCTTCGTCTTGAAGAGACGAAGAGGTTGGTATAGTCCAAACGTTGAAGTAGGGATGGACTAGATACGCAGAAACCAATAGGGGACAGAAAAAAAAAAAAAAAAAAAAAAGTGAGGAAGAAGAAAATAAGGGTAGGAGAGAACCCTAGGCTCTGATACCATTTTATGAAAGTAGAGAGAGAAGAGAAAAGAGAAACTCTGTATTTAATTATATTAATAAAATACAAGAAGCCTATATTTATAGGCTGAGAGAAGAAACCTAGATAAGTATAGAAAATGAGATAGAGATACATCAGAGATAAGTATAGAAAAGGAGATGAGATAAATCTACAATACAGATAGATAAGTATAAAAAAATATATATATCTAACAAGGCAAAACAGATCCTGTTAGAAATACATGCTTTCCATACTGGCTTGTTATGTGGTCACAAATTTTTCCCTTTATTTCTTGGCATGTTCTAATAGAGATTGCATCACATTCTTTCATGGAGGTTGTGAAATGATCGTAGAACGTTATACCGCTACCAAATTCAGATGATATGTCTGGTGATGCAAGAGCTTTATGTACGTGCAACACCACGGTAGAAGACGGGTAGTCTGGTGGTGGCATTGCCATTTCGGCCTCCATTAGCATCTTGTCTTTAAAAACTTTACATGCAGGGACTAAAAGCATCGCCAGCGTTGCTGCAGAAACAACACTACAGAACACTGTCTTCAAGAAGCCAATCTTTGATGCTAGTTCTGCCACCCAATGAGTAGCGTCAAAGAAAACAAAATCAGGTTCCAATTCTCGTAGCAATGTTTCCACTTGATCATGAGTGAGGTTCATGGCGGTCGCTAGGTGAGTGGTTAAGACAATGGGTATGTCGGAAGCTGTCTCGGCGTCCAGAGGGAGGCCTTCAACGTTTGAGACGGCGAGGGGGTGGAAAGTGATGAGGTTGGGATGGAGATTCGTAGCTTCCCATTGAATTTGAACCTTGTTTGGCAACAAAAAAGAGATTTTGTGGCCTCTTTGAGCAAGCTCATTGGAGAGATGGAGGTATGGAGTCAAGTGCCCCAAGGCAAACCATGGAAACATGGCTATGTGAAACTTTGAGTCCTTTGTCTGAGCCATTAATTCCCACTTCAATCGACTTCTTTCTAGCTAGTCTCTTGTGTATGGTGTATTTGTGTCGGTGTTGGTGAAGTGGGTTTGCAAGTGCCTCAATATAAACACGAATAATTGAGATTTCACTTTTTGGTAGTTTGGTGCACTATTTGATTGTACGAATTGTGGTCCATAATTGTTTGTGGCTAATTATCTTAATTTACATCATTTCTTAGTATACACACTTTGTAATTTAATTATTAATTAATTTTCTCAATCTATACAGTAAATGTATCAATTATACCCTTCATTCAACTATTGTACACACACCCCCTCAATCCTCCTTCCACACACTTGTCCCTCATTCCATATACTGGTACGATTTGAAAATTTGTAGGGCCACAACACTACAATAGTCAAAGTGAAGACCCAATTGAAGAACACAGTCAAAATGAAGACCACATTGAAGAACCAAAGTCCTTGTTTTTTGAATCTGTACTGCTGATTGTGAGCTTTTGGTGGTAGTTTTCCGAAATTATGTATTTATTTCAAAAATTTACTTCCGAATAAAAGTGATTAGTTCGATAAATTTGTTCAAAAAAAATATAAAAAATTTGGCAATTGATGTCCGAATATAATGAAATAATTCGGCACTGGTTGTCCAATTAAAAACCGTGAAAGGAAAAAAAAAAGTTTTGCATGAAAACTAACATTTTCATCACTAATAAAGTATAAACCTAGCTATTAAAACAACATGAGAGTTATTATGAGAGTATTACTTTGCAAGCAATAGAGGAGTATAGAGTGTGTAGCAAACAAAGTGACAACAATAGAAAAATTAGAGTTTGTTTTTATTTTATTTTTTTTACTCAAAATGTGTACATTGAGATTTTTTATTTTTAAAAGATGTGTATAAAGTATTTTCATATAATATTATGGGTGTTAGTAGATGTTCATTATGGTCATTTTAGTTTTGGGTATAATTGTCATTAAAATAATATTTCATTAAGTGTGTGCACTAAGGTAACTAAGTGTGTGGAAATATAATTACTCTTATTTGTTGTCTTGGGGCAAGGCGATGTTGTGTTCTAAATTGGTTTTTATTGATTGAAATAGTGAGATCCAATCACCATGTTTGATTTTGATTATTTTTTAAAATTTGAATTTTTTATTTTTTATGTATTTTTTAAAAATATTTACAGTAATTTTTTTAAAATTTTTTTAGAAGCACTTAGCCTAGATGTACCAAAAAGTAAACTATCTGTGAAAAAATATTTTTAAAAAAATTAATAAATACATAAGAATATGAAAATGTACTTAATTTCTTAATTTAAAAAAAAAAATTGTAGTTAGCGAATTTAAAAGATAGTTTTCACAAATAATATACTTTTTAACTATATTTATATTAGGTGTGTGTATCTAAAAATTAAAATAAATAATAATTAAAATATTCATTTAAAAAATCAGTGGAAACAAAAAAATACAGAAAATAAAAAAATAAAAAAAAAACTCAATTTTTAAAAGGGCATTTCTATACAAGTCCTAATTTATGAACTTATATTCTATTAAGTCCTAACTAAGATTTTTTGAACTTTCAAGTCCCATTAAATTTTTAATAGTCGGAATTGCTCTTCAAACAATGATTGTTTATCATTTATGATTATCTATAAAGGAATATGATGATTTGACATTTATTTTGATTTTTAATACTTTAAAACATCAACTTTCAAATTAAAAAAAAAAAATTTTAAAAAATTATGTGCAATAAACAAAAACTAAGGCTGTGTTTGGTAAGGTTTCGAAAAGTTGATTTCACCCATTGGTTTGAGTGTAGTGTTTGGTTAGCGTTTTCAAAAATTGATTCTCCACCCACTTTTCAAAACACATCAACTTGGTCATTCCCCGAACGTCCCCGGATGTTCGGCCGGTTGACCGGAATAGCATTCAATTTTTATTTTTTATTTTTGCACCTATTATTTTTATATTTCAAATAAAAAAATATTTGCGGAATTTTTTTAAAATTTTTTATGAGTTTTGAATAGAATTTTGAATTGTGTGTTTGGTTATGAGTTGTAAGTTTTTGAATCAAATATCATATGTCACATCATTCATTTTAAACTCAATTCAAAATTCTTTTCAAAACTCATAACCAAACAAAATTTTCACACTCAAATCATAATTCAAAAACTCACAAACTCAAAATACAACTATATTCTCAAATCATAATTCTAAAACTCTACAAAATGCTACCTAATTTTTTTTGAAAAAATTGAATCAAAGCTGAAAATTTTGTATATATAAAGGAGCATGATGATGAAAAATTGTGCGCACAATTGAAGAAAAAAAAAACACCTTTAAAATAAAAAAATTGATAATATTTTGAGTTTTAAAACTTGAAAAAACTGATAATGTTTTCGATTTTATTAGATAGTTGAATCAAACCAATAACTAGAAGGCAAAAACGTTGAATCTCATGCTCTGTTTTTTTATTAGTTAGTGAAACAATTATCTGAAATATTACTATACAAAATTGATAATGTTCTCAGTCTTAAAAATAAAAAAAAATAGAAAATATTTTTAGTTTTACTAAATAACTTATTGGTTCAAAAAATCTTAAATCGGACCTGAGCTACCATAACATTTGTAAATAGGATTTTTAGGTAATTAACCCATTTTTAAAAAATAAGAATAAACCAAACAACACTTTTTTTTTGCTGATTTTTGAGAAATATTAAATAGCATGGAGTAATATTCTAAGACCCCTAAATAATTTCTCCAAATAAATAGTTAAAATATTATTTTTGATAAGTAAAATTGTTAAAAATATTATTTTAGTAATTAAACTCAATGTAGATGTACCATTGAGTTTAATAACTAAGTTACATTTTTACAGATAGTTATACTTAACAAAAATAGACAAATAATTTAGATTAAATATAAATCAAACGATTAGAATTTAAATGAATAAAATTAAAAATCAAAAATTTATTTTGTTGTACTAGTACTACAAAAGTGTCTATGCTTAATCTAATACAAATGTTTAGGAAAGTGAACAAAAAAAATCCGCAGTGATGTTAGAGACTTCTAATTTAAAAGCTCTAAACACACCTCTAATAAGGTGAAAAAAAAAAAAAAGACACAGCACTAACAGTGGCAGTTGGTGGGACCCACTGCCACATCACTAGTGGCACCCTAATTAGAGATCCCAAGCATTTTTGAAAAATCCCAAGTTAAAAAGCATTTTTGTTGTCAGTAAAAATACTAATAAAAAAAAGTCACTCAACTTTGTCCCTAACAAAAAAATAAAATAAAAAAGCCACTGAATTTTCTAAATGCATAAATTTTTTTTAGATTCTACCCAAAAAAAATTCAATATTTCAAAAATTAATTAAAAAATCAACTCCAAATATTTAGTTGTGGAAATTTTATTATACATACCTTATACCATATACATTTCTACTTATGTTATTTTTTCTTTTTTGATCAATTTTATTCTTTAGTTATGACATTATTTTGAGATATTTCATTATGACTGTTTTATGTTAAGTTATAACTTTTTTATTTTATTTTATTTATATAGTTATGATTCAGAAAATATAGAGTTATATTATTTCTTCTATAATTATAACGTGCATGATATACACCTTTTGTAGGGTGTGTACCATAATCTTTCTCTTTAATTGTAGTTTTGCATTATTTTATTTGAATGAACACATGAATAAAAGAATATATATTTATTTTATTTACTTTGTGTCTAAAAAAAAATTAATGTTATATCTTGTTTTTATTTTTTTTTTTATAGTAGTGAGAAAAAAAAATTTAATTTCTATTTCTTGCGTTTAAATCATTCAACATTGGGTTTGGCCTAATAGTTTAGTAGACACACCAAGAGTGGTGAGATGGAGGGGTGGCCATACCGACCCGAACCCGACCACTGATTTCCGGGTTTCTGAAAACATAATAAGCAGGAAATCGAACCTGCGCAGAAACTTCAAATCAAAGCAATACATCCATTTCACCTGTACACTTAGGTCATGTTTGATTTACAAGATTAATAGTGAAGTATTAATAATCTTATTAAATTAGTGTGGTATTCACTATCTAATTGGATTAATATCCATTGGATTAATAATCCCACCCCTACCTCATTACTAATAATCCTACAAATATGTTGGATTAATTATCCATTGGATTAATAATCCTAAACCAAAATGTTAAAACAAACATAGGATAATTGGGCCAACGGATTAATAATCTCAATCCCATACTCTAATCCACCGAATCAAACATGCCCTTAAATGACATGTTTCTGGTACAAAATATACTTGTATTACCACTGTTTCGTTTCAAAATAAATAATAAAAAAAATAAAGCAACTAATTTATTAATGAGTAAATCACATTACATTTTCTTTTTATGTCATATATATACATTAATAATCATTAATTAATTAGTAATTGTCTTTTTTAATTTAAATTTAATCCTTTAAAAAAATCATTTTTAAAATTAGTTTTGCAATTGTATAAAAATTAGTTTTGAAAAATTATTTGCATTTATTAACAAAGAGTTCAATAAAATAAATGGGCTAGTCAGGATGATTTGTCCAACTCGTATCTAGTTTAACATAACTCATTTAGACCCATTTATTAAATGGACGGGTTAGGATTAGATAATTTTAGTGCCTAACCCATTTAAACCTACCCAAATCCACCCATTTGTCACCTCTAGGTGGAGGTTGGGAGTTTGAGCTGATATAGCAATGGTGAACTCTTTGAGTTGTAATCTAACTATATTAAGAACAACTCAAACAGTGAGCTATTGGAGCTTCTATTGCTATAAAATAGCATGAAATTCACTTTTTTCATCTCCAACGGTGAAGTATTAAAGTTGATAAATTATACTTTTGTTATACCTTGTATCAAATTTAGCACACGTTTTACCTAGAGTTAAAGTTGCCAACACAACAACATTGTCCAAAAATACTATTCATCTTCTTCCTTCACTTTTTTATGTCTTTTTATAAAAGTTTAAAAAATCAACTAAAATAGTCGTTTGGCAACTTTCAGTTTTAGTTTAAAAAGTTATTATAAGTTTTTACATCACTCTCTTACTTTTCTGCACATTTTTTCAGAAAAAGTCAAAAAAATTATTAAAATAGTTTATTTCCAAACGAAGTCCCTACAAAACTTTGTGCTTCCATTGAAGAAGAAGAAGAAAAAGTTCATCAAGTAATTATGCTTCATTCATCTTCAACAAACTTTTACTTCTCTGTTTTGATCAATCCATTTTTCATTTCCACTCTCAAATGGCGATGGATGTGTTTCTCACTCATATCTCTCCTCCACTTCTCTCTCCGCCTACAAATTTGTACGTACTAATTTCTCACCACATTTCATAAGATCTTAATATTATTATATACACATGTATATGTCTGTCCGTATTCTTTTAATCTATTGCTTGTTCATCTCATTCACTTTTTTTATTTGAGTTCTTAGTTAAAGTGTATAATAGATGCGATTTTGTTGCTTGATCTAAAAGTATGCTTGTTTCCCAAGAAAACAAAATTATTGATTATTTTTGAAGTTTCGTTATATTGATCTTACTAACAGTCACTGCTTACGTTCAAAAATATTCACCAGCAAGATTTTAGCTAAAAATAAATAGTACATTTGATTGCTAGATTATGATGAGAACATTGATAGAATTGTGGGGAGTAATCATAGGGTAAATTACTAATAGGTCCTACTTTTGAGACTTATTACCTATTAGGTCCTATTAATAAATTTATCAGTCTCTTATTTTTATAAATAAATTTATAGTGATAAATTTATCAGTCTCTTGTTTTTATAGTGATAATTATGTGCATTGTACATATCAAATTAATTATTTTTATATTTTATATTTTTTGTCTATGTTATTGATGTCTTAACATTAATTTATATTTAATATTTTATTCAACATGAAATTATTTATTATAAAATATTTATATTTAATTTAAATTTTATATACCTATATGCAAGATTACATGGGTAAAAAATCCAAAATTGATTTTTCTAAATCTAAAGATTCAAACGTTTATTTATTTTTTTTTTTTGTCCAAAAAGACAAATTCATACAAAAAATCAAACTACTCATATATTATATATATATATATTATAGCCTTCATTTAGAATTTGGATTGACTTTTTAATTTTTTTGATTATTTTAACTTGATGTTAAAAAGTTTTGTTTTGAATAAGTTTTTGGTTTTTTTGACTTTTATGAGAGAAAAAAATGAAATGATTATGATTTGGATATGACTTTTTTATTTTTTTTGACTTTTGTGAGAGAAATATGAAATAATTATGATTTGAATATGATATTTTATCTGATTAATTTTCTAACTTATTTTATCTTTTAGTGACTTGGTAGGCCCTCTCCTCTCTTGATCCCCGATTCCACCACCAACACGTCGGTGTCGGCGTCATCCACTCCGCCGACAGCCTGCGATCACCAACTTCCGCTACCGTGTTGCCGTCTCCTTCGCCGTCCTCGCCAAAACAAACCCCCCTCTCTCTTCTCCTCTCCTCTGTCGCTGCCTTGCCGCCGACTCATCACCAATTGTCGATCGAAGAACCACTATCGGCGGCGGTGTTGATATCATCACCGCCTGTGACATTAGTCGTCGCAATCGCTGAATTGGTGATGTAAAGACTCCAAATCTGCTGGATCTGTGATAGATCTGAGATGTGAAGGCTTCGGATCTGCTGGATCTGTGGTAGATCTGAGTTGTGGTAACCCTTCTCTTTCTCCTCTTATACAAATTTCAATTATATATATAATATACATACATATATCTCTGTGTATATTTACTAATTTATGTTGGATCTTATTCTCTGTCTCTGGCTTGCTTTGTTGTGGCAAGAGTTGTAGGAAATTTGAAAACATTGATTTGAGTTGCTGGATCTGCTTGATTTTTGTTGTTGTTTGTTGAGGCAATCCCACATTGCCTGGGAGGGACACTTGCAACCAACTTATAAGCGTACTGGCCCCCTCCACCTTGTAAGAGGCCTTGTAAAGCCGTGAGGCCGACGGGCGTCGTTTCGCCACCTCGCCATCGCCAGAGCAAACAATATTTTACCGAGGCGCGAGAAGCCAGTCACGTCAGTTTGGTGGCCCATGCAGGTCGTCCGACAAACTCTCCCGTTGTTCGCGGCCCAGTCCACTAAGGGGTTATGTTGGGACAATCCCACATCGCTTGGGAGGGACACTTACAACCAACTTATAAGTGTACTGGCCCCCTCCACCTTGTAAGAGGCCTTTTAAAGCCGTGAGGCCGACGGGCGTCATTTCGCCACCTTACCAGAGCGGACAATATCTTACCGGGACGCGAGAAGCCAGTCACGTAATTGTTGTATAATAGTATACAGTCTACTAAAATAACAATAGATCATGCATTTTCCCAAACATAGTATAATAATATATAATAGATAAGTATTTGGCCTGGAACTACTGGAATATCAATCTGGATAAGTGTTTGTACGTTTTGGGAATTTTTTTTGAACAGATAAGCTTCATATATCTATACTATTATTTTTTTTTTGTCCAACAAAATTGAACAGATGTTTTCAACAGATAGAAAAACAAAATTTAAACAAATAAAAAAAACAGTTGGACAGAAAATTTATACAAACAAAAATTTGAATAGAAAATTTTTTCATAAAAAATTTAAACCGATAAGTTTAAAAATTGAACAAATAAAAAATATGTTTGATTTTTTTGATTTTCTTTCAATTTGTTCCATTTCTTGTTCAATTTTATTTTATTTTATTTACTTATTTATTTTATTTTATTTTATTTTATTTTATCTTTCTTTTGGGGAGCTAAGAAAAAAAATTAGAATAGTTGTTGAGTGATTTGAAATTTGGCTGGTGGTGATATGTTGAAAAGTCTAATTTAGCAGATTAAATATCTGTTGATGCTGGTGTTGATTTATCTATTGAAGCTGGTGATGATCTGTGACTGATTTTGAATTGTTATTTTAACAAATTAAAAAGAATTTTGAACATAAAGAAATTTGGCTTGGTGATGATCTGTGACAGATATTTGAACAGATAAGTGAAAAAATTGAACAGATAATGAAATTTGGATAGGTATTTGAACAGATAAAGGAAAAAATTATATAGATATAAAAATTTATACAGATAAAATTTTGATAGAAAATTTGTATAGATAAAAATATTGAACAGATAAAAAAATTGGACACATAAAATTTGGACAGATAAAAAATTGGACACATAAAATTTGGACAGATAAAAAATTTATACATAAAAAATTTAAACAGAAAGAGAAAAAAATGGACAGATAGAAAAAAATTTGAACAGATATATGAAAAATTTGAATAAATAGAAAATAATTTGAACAGATAGTCAAAATTAATTCAACAGATAAATTAAAGGGTAAAATTGAAAACAAAATGTCTTTCAAAATAAGTAAAAGGACTTCTTACCAAACTATTTCACAAATGGTGAACCTCTCACCAATAAAAAAAAATACACTGGACCTAATGCCTTAGACACTCGGGTAAATTACAAACACACCGCTTGAGATTTACTTAAATTACAAATTATCTCATGTGATTTTGGAAATTACATTATGCCTCCTATGGTTTTTAATTTTATAACAAATAAGTCATTTTATTAATAAATCATCAAGTTAATTAACAGTTTTTGATAATGTTAAAATTTTATTTCAATTAATAATTTAGATAATTTTATTATTGTATAGGTGAACAATTAGAAATTTTATTTTTTCAATTAATTTTGTTAAATAAAAAATTTTGACAGGGAGGTATTTGTAATTTTTCAAATTACATGGGACAATTCGTATTTTAAGCAAATCTCAGAGAGTGTATTTATAATTTATCCTAAATTTTGTATAGTTCTATTTCTATATATTTTTATTTGCCAAATAAATATAAGTATAGAAATAAAATTCAATAATAAGAACCACTTTTAGTTTTATATTAGTAATTATCTTTCTAATTTAACTATTATTTTTAATATCAAAATAAATATTTATTTTACTATCTCATAATTTAATATATATCGTATAAAATTATTATATGATAATTATATTTTTATAGCATAATAGAACTAAAATTATCAAAATAAATAAATAATTTAACTAAATTTATTAGATATAAGCATTCAAGTAATATTTTATAGAACGCTAAGGTCAAAATTATTGAAATAAATAATTTAAATTAAACTTTTATGTTAAATTAAAATTAATATTATTCTTTGTAACATAATCATAATATGAAATATCATTATATTAACTAAAGTTAACTCCATTGTGATTTTATGTTAGACATCATATTTCTAGGAATAATTTATATATACGTGTAACGTCCAATTTGATATTGATTAATTAAAATAATAGAGCTCAATACTTTTTTTGTTAAGTTTTAGAAGATAAATTGACAAGTGTTAAATGATAAATAGTGTGAACTATTATTTTTAAGAAAAATGATTCATCGAAAATTATTGTTTATATTTAAGACATCTATTGATGTTTCTTGAATAATTCTTAAATAAATTTTGAATTTATAGTATTACTAATATACACCTTCATAAGATTGCTAGAAAGATATGTAAAAAGACAAAGAGTGTGTGTCATATACACCTTATAAAAATGGTACAATTCCATACTTTCTAAGTCATAAAAGAAAAAGAAAAAGAAAAAAGAAAACCAAACAAACGTAAATCATAACCAAATATCTTGAAATAATATTATAATTAAAGAAAAAATAATTATAATTAAAAAATGATATAATTAAAGATGTATATGATATGCTTGTCTGTATAATAAAATTCAACAGTGCTAGGGGCCTCAATTTCTAAGGCTCGAATGTGCCTCAAATTCTTTTTTTTTTTTAATTTATTTGTTGGGATGTGTTAGTTTTTTTTTTTTTTTTTTTTTTTTTAAAGAATGGTGGGTTATGTGTAAGGTGTGTCAAAAAACTAGACATCATGTACCAATTTATTAGCCTAACTGATTATATGGAATTAATAAATTTTAACCAATAATCTAATTGATCAATTAATTTTATCACCCAACTCACTCATCTTATCAAACCACACAAACTGAGTTGGTGCGAAATGTTTAATTTTTTGACACACTCCTACGCATAACCACCTTTGAAAAAAAAAAAAAATAGCATTTCATTTGCCTCTGAGTCTTCCTGATTTGAAATAAAAATATTACAAGGACTCGTAAAAAATTATATGGAATTAACAAATTTTAACCAACACCTAAATGATCAATTAATTTTATCACCCAACAGTCTAACAGATCAGTCAATTTTATTACTCAACCAATCCAATACACTCCTGCACATAACTACCTTTAAAAAAAAAAATAATAATAATAATATTTCAATTTCCCCCGAGTCTTGATTTGAAAATAAATATAATAGAAACTCGTACAAACTATATGAAATTAACAAATTTTAACCAGCAACCTAACTGATCAATTAATTTTATCATCCAACAGTCTAATTGATCAATTAATTTTATCACTCAACCCGTCCAACTCAACTCACTCACTCACCTTAACAAACAACACAGGTTAAGTTGATGTGGAATGTCTAATTTTTTGGCACATCCTACACATAACCACCCTTAAAAAAAAAAAAAAAAAAAACCAAACTAACACAACTACCAAAAAAAAAAAAAAAATCAAGCATTCGAGCCTCAACCATTCTAGACGTGAAGCTTTATTAATAAAATTACAACAATGCTAGGTAGCTCAAAATTTTGTAGCTAAAAATTTTGTGGATCAAATGGCTCAAATCACTTAAAATGACGTCGTTTTAACAAATTTTGAATGTAAAACGACGTCGTTTTGACAGATTTAAACCATTTGAGCCATAAAATTTTGAGCTACCAAACATTTTCCATAAAATTATCCTCATTTATAACATTTTTTTTTTTAAAGAAGATGTTACAACAGCCCCGGTACAGAGCCCGAAAACCGGGGCTCGAATTTGGCTCGAAACAGAGGCGAAGGAGGAAGAAGAGAAGGAGGAAGAAGGAGGAGAAGAAGGAGAAGCAGAACTAGAGGGGGCCATAAAAATGGGGCTGGAGGCGGAGGCGGAGGCGGGGCTGCGAGCGACGATCGGCCGACGAGCTGCGACGACGACAACGACGACGACTCTCTCTCGCCTCTCGCCTCTCGCCTCTGTTTCTCTCTCGCCTGTGTTCAAACGAAGAAGACGAAGAAGAAAAGAAAGAAAGAAAGAAAAGGAAGAAAGAAAAGGGAAAAAAAAAATCGAAACGCAAAACGACATCGTTTTACATTTTGAGCCAAATTCGAGCCGTGATTTTGGGCCCTCAAACATTTTTCATGTTACAATTGGTGAATATGACAGTTATGAAACCAACCCATCACGTCCTCTGCTAACAATTATTGCGGGTGGTTGGGAAGTTCTATTTTAGTAAATTATTTTAATATGTTAAAATTTTTATTTAGAAAGATGATTGGATTTTTTATAGTTAAATCTAATATTTGCGAGAGAAAAAATAGAATAATTATAAATTTGATATAATATTTTATCTTATTAACTATTTTAATCTATTTTACTTTTTTTATAAATTTTAACTTAAATTGAGCCCAAAACAGCCTCATTGATGCCGGTGCTTATAAATGCTGAAAAATGGATCTAAACAGGGGCAGATCAAAAAGACAGAGAAAACACTTTCTGTTAGTGCGTGGTACTTTATTTTAAGTGTAATATAAAAGTCACAAAATTTTCATAATTATTTTTGTAAAAAATTTTTTATGATACCTAACATTGCTGTTTAGATATGGATTTGTTAGAGTAGAGTAATTGTTAGATAGGATGTACTGTGTACTAAGCATTTCCTTTTCAAAATTTATCTAATTCTTTTAGGATAAATTACGGGTTATTTTGGAAAGATGGTTATAATCAGTTTTTCGGTGAAAGCTGCTTATAAGCAGCTTTTTTGTGAGAGAGGAAGTGGGTTATAATCTGGAAAGTGGATTATAACCCACTTCCCAAAATAGGCCTACAAATACATTCTTTAAAATTTACTTAAATTACAAATTATTTCCTGTAATTTAAAAATTATATTATGCTCTCTAAGGTTTTTAATTTTAAATAAATAGGTCATTTTATTAATAAATTATTAAGTTAATTAACAGTTTTTAATAATGTTAAAATTTTATTTCAATTAATAATTTGATAATTTTATTATTGTATATGAATAGTTAAAAATTTCACTTTTTCAATTAATTTTGTTAAATAAAAAATTTTGACAAGGAAATATTTATAATTTTTTAAACTACATAAGACAATTTATATTTTAAGTAAATTTTAGGAGATGTATTTGTGATTTACCTATTCTTTTTTTATTATTATTATTATAGTTACTGAAATATCCGTTTGTACCTGGTTTAACCTCAACTCTCAGAGTTCAATCCTCTTTAATGTCAATTATTTGGGTCAACACTATTCAGTATTTGAAGTGTGGGCGAATCTCGTCTATTTTTGAGTTTGTGACTTACCGCTGTAAAATTAAGTTGATTTATGTGTAAGTTCTAATAAATAAATTAATTGTTAAACAATTTTATTGTCAAATAAATTATATGATAATTAATGATATTTTTTATTAAACACTATTAAAAAAATGTCACTAATTGTTAATTTTTAACAATAATTTAAAATTTGTCACAAAAAATACTAATTATAAGTTTTAGCGACAGTTTAAAAAAATCGTCACAAAAAAAGTTTACTAATTTACAACTTTCAGCTACAGTTTAAAAAATTTGTTACAGAAAAATATCAGTAATTGTAAGTTTTAGCAATAATTTATAAAAATCATAATAAAAAAGTCACTACTTATCAATGTTTAGCGATGTACGTAAAAAATCATCACAAAAAAATATTTTTAGCGATGATTTTACTAGGATTTGTTTTCAATAGGACTGGATAAAAATTAAGTCCAATTATTAAGACAAATTAGTATTTTATCCTATAATTAAGTGGTCTTGTTATGTACCATCACCTAAAATGACCTCTGGAATTAAGACTTCCTTAAGTCTAGCCTCACATATCACTCTTTTGTAATTGGCTAATACTATATACACCAATTAGCATACTGATTAATGTACTAATAAATGATGTGACATAATTTTAGAAGTTTTGAGTATTTATAATTTGTATAATAGATAAAGTTATAATTTTAAAACAATAATGTCATTACATATATTGATTTACTAATTGGTACGTGTAATACCACCGTTTTTTTTTTTTTTTTTTTGATCAGCAAAGAAAATCCTTTATTGATGAAGAAATATACATTACATATAAGAAAACATCAACAAGAAAGAGAGAGAAGAAAGGATAAGAAAAGAAACCGAGCATAGTGTTGGTGTAATACCACCGTTTGTAATTAAACCTTGTTACTTAATTGTTTTCTTGCAATTATTCTAAAGAAGTTTTTGAATCTTCAAGGCAAAGCAGAATCATTACAATTGCTTGATCTTTGATCATTTGGTAAATCCTTAGCTGCCTATCGATAGGGTGTTAGAAATTTATCAATAATAGGTCGCATCAAAAATAAATTTGATATAAAGATTTACTTTTCGTATTTTAAAACTAAATATTTTTTTACAACTAGAGGAGGTAGATCTTAAAGGTCACCTCCTTTCACGAGAAATTTAGGTAGTATTTGGTAGAATTTTATAAACATGATTTGAAAATAGAAATTGTATTTTGAGTTTGTGAGTTTTGAAATTCTGATTTGAGTGTGTAAAATTTGTTTGGTGAATAAATTTTGAAAAGAGTTTTGAATTGAGTGGAGAATTTTTGATGTGACATATGATATTTGATACAAAAACTTACAATTCATAACCAAACACACAACTCAAAATTCTATTCAAAGCCCATAAAAAATTTTAAAAAAATTCTGAATTTTTTTTATTTAAAATATAAAAAATAATAGGTGGAAATTGTAAAAAAAAAAAAAAATACATTGTTCCGGTCAACTGGCCGGACGTCCAGGAGGACGACCGGTTAGACCTTTCCCGCCTTTGACAGAGTTTTCAAAAGTGAGTTGTACGGGAAAGAAATAAACCTTCTCGTATAATCCTGTTGATCAAGATTGCGCTCCTTCGTACGACGTCGCTTTACTCCCTGAAAACACAAACGTGAGCTAGCCGGCGGGTGTGTGCCGGAAACCTCTCCGATGCCTAAGTCAGCAAAATAGACAAGTAGACAAAAGTTCTGTGTATTCGGAAATCAAAGTTGTGTTACCTCTCCAAAGGTGATGTTGTGGGCTTTTATAGGTTCCTTGTGGCACAATCCTAGTAGGACTTTTACTCCTCCATGTAGAGTCCTACTAGGATTCATACTCCTGAAAGATAATGCTTATCCTTCAACACCCCCTCACTGCATAAACCAAGTGAGATGGTTTTACCAGACTTCAATATGACCAAGGTAAGCATGGCTATGCTAAGCTGCAGACTAGACCGAGATAAACTTAGTTCGGCTCTTCCATTCACTGCTCTTACCTTGGCTCTCCCAAGGCTAACCATGGCATGTCTTGACCGGGATAATCAATACTCCGGTGCCGACTGGGATAACTTTGTGGTGACGACCGAACTTACCGTAAGATCTTTGGGACCGGAGTAACTTCAAGCCTCTTGCGGACCGGAGTAACTTTACGCCTTTTGCGGACCGGAGTAACTTTATGACCTTTTTACTCAGCCCTTCGTATTGTTAGTCCATAACGGCCCATTGTCCAGCTCGACTCAATTTTCATATAAATTACCCTCTCATGAGTGTAAAATTAATTTTTAAAAATTATAAATAACATTACGTACAAATAAAGAGTGGAACTAAAATTCTAAAACTTTACCGAATAGAGCCCTAGGAGCCTCCACTAGAGAAAGTTACAACAAGGAGAAAGGTTAGTACGTCACATCAAGTTACATATTTTATTTTTTTAATAATTTATCGATTAATTTTTTCAAATTGCGTACCACCCTTTCTCATGAAAATACATAAGGGTCCGTTTGGCAAGTTAGTTTCGGACTATTTTAGTTACAAAAAACAAAATCGATTATTTTAGTCATAATAAATAAAACATCACATTCAACCCATAATTATTACACTCTTCTCTCACAAAAAAAAAGTTAAAAAGCCAAAAAGTCCTTCCCAAATCAAGCTTTTTAACTCAGGTTAAAATAGCCAAAAAAGTCAAAAAGTCAAAAAGTCAACGCACTTTCCAAATGGAGGCTAAATAACATTGACAAACTAGAATCTCAAAAAAATTACATCGCACACACCTGAAGATCATGGAATTGCAATTAGATCAATGTGAGACTCTTAATATAGAGACACATCAATCAAATAGAAAGCTCATGCAATTGTTTTTCGAATCTATCTATATTGTCAGTTATGAAGCCTTGGCTTGTTAGGGTTTCTTTCTACTTGAGATGATTTTTCTTTACCAATTTGCCCATCTCGTTATCTTTATCCATTACGGAGCAAATAGACTCGCACAAACTCTCTTTTGAAAACCAACCATTTTCATCTCTTGCTACCTCCACAGCTACCTTCAATTCCTCAGCCATTAACCTAGTGTTGAGGATTTGATCACATAGATGTGGTACAAGCACTATTTGAGCATTGCTCAATGGAGACTTCCACATCGATCCAAATCCGCAGTGATTCACAAAACACCCAACAGATGGGTGACCTAATATTTGTGGTTGTTGCACCCATCCTCCATAAACCACTCCTCTCCCTCCAACCCTCTCTTTAAACCCCTTCGGCAACGCTTCTTCCACCGTCGCTGCTCCTGCAGTTGGTTTTAAGGCTACTAAAAATGGTAGCCCCGTTAACTCAAACCCTAGAACAAGTTCTTCGAATCGGTCCTTTTCAAGGATCAATTGGCTCCCAAATGCACAGAACACAACGGAGTTGGGCTCGAACCCCTCCAGCCATGTCGCCCACCGGTCTTCAAGCAGCCTTTCCATTTTCATCACTTCATGCAGGACAGGTCCTGTTAGAAACACGGGCTTTCCATACTGGCTTCCTAATATGTAGTCACAAAATTGTCCCTCAATTTTTTGGCATGTTCTAATGGCGATTGCATCGCATTCTTTCATGGAGGTGTGAAACGACCATGGAGCGTTATTCCAAGGCCAAATTCAAATGATATGACCGGCGGTGCTGCTAGAGCTTCGTGTCTGCGTAACACCACGTGGAAGATGGTAGCCTCGGTGTGGCTTTGCCATTTCGGCCTCCATTAGTGTCATGTCCTCGAAAACTTTACGTGCAGGGACTAGTTGATTGCCACCGTCACTGCAGAACAGCACTATAGAACACGGCCTTCATGAAGCCAATCTTTGTGCTAGCTCTGGTATCCAATGAGCGGTGTCAAAGAGAACAAAATTAGGTTTCAATTTGCGTAGCAATGTTACCTGATCACGAGTGAGGTCCATGGCAGTCCCTAGGTGAGTGGTTAAGAGAATGGGTATGTCAGAAGCTGTCTCGGCGCCTAGAGGGAGGCCTTCGACATGTGGGACGGTGAGGGGATAGAAAGTGATGAGGTCGGGATGCAGATTTGTAGGTTCCCATTGGATTTGGACCTTTTTTGGCAACAAAAATGAGATTTTGTGGCCTCTTTGAGCGAGCTCATTGGAGAGATGGAGGTAATATGGAGTCAAGTGCCCAAAGGCAAACCATGGAAACATGGCTATGTGAAGCTTTGAATCATTGTTCTGAGCCATTAGTTAGCTCTTCAATGTTGTTTCTGGCTAGTCTTTGTGTATTTGTATTTGTGTCTGTGTGTGAGCTTGGTTTGCAAGTGCCTCTATATTATAGTCAAATAATGGAAATTTCAATTATTATTTATTTACTTGCGGTAGTTTTTATAATACATATTTCCCTTTTACAGTATATGATTGTCGGATTGATGAAGATAGATAGCTGTGCTGATTAAAAATTTAATAATAATAAAAACAGTAATGATAAAGACTCCACAAAACACAATCCTCACAATTCTCAAAATGATCCGAACGACTCATGTCACTGTCAGACATAACTCTAAAAAAAAATTCAAACACATCAACAGTCAATACATCAGTGGGTAGTGGGGGTCCTCCTTTGTAGGGATTCTAAACATTTTCTTAATAAAAAAGAGTTGTCCTAAAAGAGATGATTGTTATCCAGTTAACAAATACTATAATATTACAAATTCATAAATTTCACTCAAAAAATTATTTAAAAATATCCTTATGTGAATTTAGATTCATTACCCACCTAGAATTCACAATATACACACATTCTATCTCCATTGTTGTCCTCAATCTAAAAAAAAAATGTCTCCTTGGTTGCCCAATATACCGCCACCTGAGCAGGTGGGGCCCACGTCCTCCAAATGGGCTTGTTCCCTTTTGTCAGTTGAAAAACACGTATTTTATTTTGTTCTTGCAAAATTAGGAATGGCAAGGAGAGTTAATAGGGTAGATATTAATTTTTTTTCTTCATTCTTTTATAATAATTTTTCTCTATTCCCTATTCACTATTCTCTATGCGTACTACTCTTTCCATCTCCTAATGAGTTTAGATTTTTTCCAACCCAACTTGACTTTTATTTTTTATTTCTTTTAAGATTTCCAACTAAAACTAAATATATATTCAATCTTATTTTATTTTATTTGGTTTAACAAAAAAATCAAATACACATTAATTAATTAATTAATTAAAAATTTGTTTTAAAATAATCAAATATTAATTTTGAAAATCAAATAAGTTTTTCATAATAATCTAGTATTTAACTAAAAAAGCATTTCAAATAATTTTTTTTTTATTTCACAAAAAAGAAAAGAAAAGAAAAGAAATTGCTAAACGGGACACAATTTAAAGTGAAGGAGAGTGAGAGTGAGAGTGAGAGTGGATAAAGGACAGTGTGACATGTCCGCATTTATTTATCAATAATGATACATACTTCTAATACTAGAGCTCTAAATAGAGTTTTAGTGAGGGGAGAGAGAGAGAGAGAGAGAGAGAGTAAAGAGAGATAGAGAGAGGAGTGTGGGTTCTACTTTCACATGGGCACTCTCCACATCATTAGAGTTGCATTAGAACTCTTAAATTAGAGCTCTCAAACATTATTCTTTTTCATCTCACTAAAACTTGATTTAGAGCTCTAGTATTAAAGGTATGTATCATTACTGCGTAAGTTGTCGTTTCCCTCTCTCTTTCATTATAGCCCTCAACTTTCTTTCTCCACTACTCTCTCTCTCTCTCTCTCTCTCTCTCTCTCTCTCTAGTTTCATTCAGTTAAAACTTTCTGGAATTGAAGAATTGACCAGTTACATTTCGATTCTTCCACTTGGAAAAAGGAACAGAAGAACGGAGATTCCAAACACAACATATAGGGAAATAGGCGGTGTAACAAGCCCGCGGGGGACCTCGCTACAGCTCGGACTCGATTTGTGTCACGGTTCTTAATCTTGAACCAAAGAGTCCA
Organism: Camellia japonica; assembly: GCA_030407325.1. Taxonomy (NCBI): domain Eukaryota; kingdom Viridiplantae; phylum Streptophyta; class Magnoliopsida; order Ericales; family Theaceae; genus Camellia; species Camellia japonica. Next base: position 153,179,158 of record JAPPVO010000029.1, read on the forward strand.
AATCCGGCAAATCGTTTTGGAAAACAGATTTTTGAAAGAAGTGCCAAACATGGACTGCTTTTCCAGATACAGAGTCGCCACCTAAATATTTTATTTTTGAGAAATTTAGGAAACCCTGACTCGGTGCCAAAGGCCACGTGTCCGTCATCACCAAAGTTGCCTCGGCTCGGGAACTTGGGTACGATTGGGGAAGGTCACTTCGTGAGCACCCCCGCTCGCCCGGTCAAAGACCGGCCTCTACTAACCATGATACCTTATTTTGAAAACATTGTGAGTTCTTATTCCGGTTATTAGCCTAGGTTACTATGTGATGCTCGCAGCAAACAAGTATAGACTGGGCCGCCTGAATTGGAACAAAACATTTCATGTTTGTTTGTTTGAAAATGGTTTGATGGTGCTACCCGCAGGTAGGCTAAGACGTGGATTTGCCACCCTCGGGTGGGCTTAAGAAAACATGATTTTCCCACTATCTAGTGGGCTTGAAACAAACATTTGATGAATTGTTCAATCAATAACCAACCTCCACCCACAGGCATTCAAGGCAGTTATATCACATAAGCACATAGCCTCATGGTAAGCATGCTATTCATGGCAGTCACTCACACGCATGCAAGGATGCTAAAGCATAAAACTCACCGAGTACTCCAAGCCAAAACAGAAGCTGTTAGAAATCATGCATAATCCTAATGCACAGAATGCCTAATGCAACACATGCAATAATGCAACTATAGCAGGCTCGGCTATTCTAAACATGGCATATGGAATGCTACAACTAACACGTATTCAATTTGGAATTGAAATACAAATGCAGTTTGTATGATGCGCCGAGCCCGGTGCGTGCAAAACAGATGAATGATGCAAACATGCTGTCATACTGTATGCTAATTAAAATATGCCCTATATCTAACCATCATAAGCGGGTAAATAAAAGGGAAGAAAGACGTGGGGTTGGAAGACATACATCACACTCACCCACACTTATTACAATTATGCCCTCGCGCAGAGGGTCCGAATAAATAATACAGTCCCGAATGAAAGAATAATACAGTCCAAAATATACAGATTAACTAATAAAAACTGTAAACTGGCATGCAAGCCAGGGGCTGCCTCACTTCCGCTGAATGATGTATGCTGGGCTGCCTTTTCGGAAATCCACTGGGATGCCCCAATTAGCCTCTGTTTGCAATGTTTCCTCGAAATGCGTGACTCTGAAGAACTGCTGATTCTCATTTTGCTGCAACAGAGAGCAGGAAAGGGCATAGCAATGTATTTCACAAATATATGCATGCCTCGATCCTCGTGCCACCAATCACGCATATCGATGCATGATGGCCGAGGAGCCGATTGCACAACTCAATATAGGATGAATGCAGATGAATGCTACAACAAAACCTAACTCCATCAGGGTAATCCGGAGTGTCGGTGACTTGGGAATTGAGACCCGTTCCGTCACTCGGAGTACGAAACGCGCCTCGTTTCCCGTGCCCGGGCTAACTCCTATCCCGAACACGATGCAATATGCATGATATGCATGAATGCAACTAAAATACAATCCTAGCATGCACAATGCTATGAAAATGAATGCCTCGAAATCGTGCACACGGGCACGCAAACCGAGGCGATGATCCTAAGGCATGAAATGGGCATACCAATGCCAATTGGACTTACACTAACACGAGTGGACCTCAGCCACACTCACATAAGAGGCCGACGGATGAAAATGAAGCGCCTCAAATGCGTGCACACGGGCGCGCAAACCGAGGCGATGGCCGTAAGGTACGAAATGGCATGGAAATGATATGCAACTGAGACTAAAATGAGATGTCTCGAAATGCGTGCCCACGGGCACGCAAACCGAGAAAATGGCATACGGAATGCAACATGACTAAAATGAGATATGCGATGCAATATGGGCTTACACCAACATGAGAGAGCCTCAGCTACACTCACACGGGAGGCCAATAGATGAAAATGAGATGCCTCGAAATGCGTGCACACGGGCACGCAAACCGAGGCAATGGCCCACGCAATGCGATGAGACTAAAATGACATACAGAATGCAAAATGGACTTACACTAACATGAGAGAGCCTCAACCCTACTCACACGGGAGGCCAATAGATGAAAATGAGATGCCTCGAAATGCGTGCACACGGGCACGCAAACCGAGGTGATGGCCTACGAAATGCAATGGCATGGAATATGATATGTAAACATGCAAATGGAATTTCAGCACTGAAATATGGGGGAAAACAGTCCCGAAAGATGGCGAAATGACACCAAATGCGAGGAATGGTCCTGAAACATGAATTTTGGCACCCGAAATGGCCTATAGCTACACCGAACATGCCACAATATGGACATGGAATGAAAATACATAGCAAGACAGCCCCAAGACAAGCATTTTTCAGTCAAAAAGGGAAACAGCAAGCACACATAGGATTAGGCAAGAATGCAAAAATGGCCTCGCAAGAGGGGTATTGAAGCAAGTGATACATGCGATGCTCAAATGGAAAAATACCCTTCTACAACACTGATGAGGACTAAAAATATGAACATTTACAGTAGATGACATCCCCCAAATCAGTATGAAAACATGCTAAAAATGTCATGCAAGAACTAGGATACATAAGGCTATAACATTCGTACCCCAAACATTCATCAAACCAGAAAAGACCCTTAATGAAATATGTCAAGAGATCAAATATGACTCTTTCCAGTTCTGATGATGGCCGAAAACAGAAGCTAGATAAGCTTAAAAAAGCATGCAAAAATGGGGTCAAAGAGGGGTATAATGACAAGTATAACATGGGACCCCAACAAGGTTGATCCTTTCTAAAATGTTCTAGAGGGACACAAAATAGATTACTCACAGTTCATGACATGCTCCAAAACAATTTACATATAGGCAAACAAATCATGCAAATTTACGGTAAATTGGAGGAATTGTGAAGCAAGTGCAAGATGGGGGGCCTAAACAGGGTTGAGCCCTTCTTCAATGTTGAAGAGGCACACAAAATAGGCCCACTTACAGTTTACATCATGCTCTAAAACAGATCACACATGGGCTAGAAATCTTATGCAAGATAATGGCATACAAGATGTTATTGAAGCAAGTACAAGATGGAGGGCTCAAACAGGGTTGAGCCCTTGATCCAACATGGAGAATGGCTCAAAATAGACCTAGTTTCAGTTAAGGTCGGAGCCCAAAACAATAAGAAAATAGGCTTAAAAAATGAGGCAAGAAAGTGCTACAAAAGAGGGAGATTGAGACTTACCCTTGTAGACCTTTTCTTTTCTACCTCTTGGCTTGAGAAATGTTTCTTCTAAGCCTCTGAGAACCTCTCCTTGCTGCTGGAAATGGAATGGTGATGGGGATGCTTGATAGTGATGAAGAAATGGCACCAAACTTGAAGAAAAATGACTTTGGAGCTTGGAAATGGAGAGAAATGGGAGGTGGAAGGTATAGCTCTCCCTCAAATGTGTCTAAAAAATGTCTAACCTTGAGCCAAGAAGCCAAGCCTCTCCTTTATAGAGGAGAGGCATGAAAAATATCTAAGGTACCTCTCAATCCTCCATACACGTGTATGGAGGATGGTCAATGGCAACCAGCTGGCACAGCTGGAATACACTGAGGGAGAGGAAAATGGCCGGCCAGCTTAAAGGGGCAAAAAAGGTCATTTCACAAAAGGGTGGCCGGCCAGCTAGGTTTCTGGCCGGCCAGCTACTTTTCAGGAGTTGTCAGGAAGAAGACTGGCCGGTGGGGCTAGGGAAGTCCAAATGGGCCATTCAAGTGTCCAAATTGAAGCCCCGGAAGTTAGCTTTCCAATGGCGCAAACCTTGCATTAAAATTCCTCCTGTGAAAACGTATTATGCCCGTTTCCGTGAAGCCCCAGATTTCGGTCCAACCGGGAGTTGATGCCCTACTTCAATCAACCATATCTCTCCATCGGAATTGAATTTAGGAGATTCTGAGTGAAAATGAAGCCCCGGAGAGTAAAATTTCCAACGGTGGTGGGCCTCAAGCTTGATTCTCTTGTGCAAAGAGTTACGCCCGTTTCGGTGAAGCCGCGCAGACTTCTCCTTCCCGGATTCATGCTGAACCCACTTTTGACCAAACAAAAAAAGTTGGTTGGTTCAAAACAATTGCTGGCCTCCCACCCTCCTACAAGCTTCCAACTATGAAAAAAGGCCTCCACCAAAAATGAGCCCAAACCGATGCGAATGAAGGTTCGGGGGCCAAAACACACGCAGTTCGGGGCCCCGAAAACGGGCTATTAAGCACGGGAGTGGTGTTCGACCACGAAGTGGATCTCTCAGACCCCAGTGTCCCTCAAAAGGGAGTAAATGTAAATGAAATGCACGCCAAAAATCGGAGAGCAAACGGAGATGGTCAGGCGGTCCCGAACGAGGCAATGGCCTGACGGTTCCGAAAACCGAGAACCGGGCTCCGAAATGGGCAAAAGGCCTACGGCCACGAAATGTAGCCCACGGCCACTGAGAGATGGTCTACGAGACCTCTCCCTCCCCTTAGGAAAAGAAACAGAGAAAAACGAGCCTGGTTCGCAAACCGAGACAAAGTACAAAAAGAGCCCGAAGTCCGGAGGCAAGGCTCGCGGCCGAGACTCTGAGACTCTGAACGAGCACGATATGCAACATCACCAAGCGCTCAATCGGTGACGTCTGAGTCTTAAGGTCGGTCAAAAATGGGGTGTCTACAGTTGCCCCTCTTTGACAGAACTCGAAAGTCATAAGAATGACGGGAGTGAATGTCAAAGCCCAGAGACGACCCATTTTTGACAAGGCCGAAGACTTAGACAATCAGACAAGATAGACAAAGCTGTGCCCGTAGGCATGCCCGCAGGCAGGGGCAAAATGCAAAATGATATGCAGGGAGATTTTGATAATTGGACTTACACGCTACGCGAAGCCGGTTTGAAAATTGGACTTATACGCTACGCGAAGCCAGTTTGAAGATTGGACTTATACGCTACGCGAAGCCGGTTTGAAGATTGGACTTATACGCTACGCGAAGCCGGTTTGAAGATTGGACTTATACGCTACGCGAAGCGGTTTGAAAATTGGACTTACACGTTACGCGAAGCGGTTTGAAAATTGAGGATTCATGCAATACACTGTAATGTGGTGGCTAAAGTGCAATGTAATAGCTAAGAGGTAAAGTACCTTACAGGGGTAATTGGCAATGACTTACCTCATGCTGCTGGGGATCTCTCGCTTTCTTGATTGAACCGCAGGTACTACTTTTCTCCCTGACTATGGTCGCAGCTTTCCCTATTCTCCAACAGGGTGACAGACTAGGTTGGATCAGTATCCAGAATTGAGGTGCATACAGATGCTATCTCAATCTATGGGGCTGCCATACAGATTTCAAGCCGAGGATATACCCCTGGGTATTTAAACCAAACTTTAGTCCCGGAAATCCCGAACCTTTGCGTTCTAGGCATGAGCCATTCGAACTCTAGTTTCCACCGTCTCAGTTGGTCTCCTAGGAACTCACCGCAAACACAGGCAGGTGGCTATACTAGACCACCGGAAGTCGTTCGGGCACGACAAACACCAAAGGAATTGCACCTTTAGAGGATTTAAGGTCTCCTAGACCGGAGAGTGCACAAGATAGTGCGAAGGAAGATACAGGATTTAAGGTCTCCTAGACCGGAGAGTGCACAAGACAGTACGATGCAGAGTGAATGCACAAAACAGTGCGATACAGATAAAGTGCGCAAGATAGCGCGATGCAATGCACTAACAAGTGCAGTAAGGTGCGCAAGATAGCGCGATGCAATGCATGCACAATGCAAGTAATGTGCACAAAATAGTGCGATGCGCAAATAGCGCGAGTGAAGTGTAATGCACTAACAAGTGTAGGTGGGACGCGCAAGATAGCGCAAATGATACAATGCACAAAATAGTGCGATTGAGGTGCGCAAAATAGCGCGAATGATAAACTGCACAAAACAGTGCGGTGCGCAAAATAGCGCGAATGTAAACTGCACAAAATAGTGCGATTGAGGTGCGCAAAATAGCGCGAATGTAAACTGCACAGAACAGTGCGATTGAGATGCGCAAAATAACGCGAATGTAAACTGCACAAAACAGTGCGATTGAGGTGCGCAAAATAGCGCGAATGATAAATTGCACAAAACAGTGCGGTGCGCAAAATAGCGCGAATGTAAACTGCACAAAACAGTGCGATGCGCAAAATAGCGCGAATGTAAACTGCACAAAACAGTGCGATTGAGGTGCGCAAAATAGCGCGAATGTAAACTGCACAGAACAGTGCGATGCGCAAAATAGCGCGATTGATTTGAAATGCACAAGACAGTGCGATACGCTAAACAGCGCGATTGATATGCAATGCACAAGAAGTACAGAGTGAGATACAGCCACAAGATGCACAAGACAGTGCAAGTGAGATACAAAGTGTAAGTGCACACAAGTCAGTGCGATAAAATGCAGCTTCTATGCAAGTATGGGGGCATTGTCTATGCAATACTGAAAGCAAGCATATTCTATGCATGAAACAAGTAAAGCTATTCTATGCGGAATCGAAAGCAAGCATATTCTATGCATGAATCATAACGATGCGCGGCACGCATGCAACACAGTGTATATGAAAGCTCACATTCTATGCAATAGAGGAGCATCAAATATGTACTCTGGTGCCTCTGATTTGCCTCTTAGAGGACTTTGCAACACACTTAGCTCAAAAAGGGCACACCCTGTTCATATTGGCGAGAGATAATATCTGTATGTGAAACCCTCGGGTATCGCTTGGACTGCCATTCGGACTTGAAGCAGGCTTACACTTGGGGTCGAGATACACTAGACTCCAGAGAAACGGCGAGGCCTGAGAAGGTGCACCTGGAATGCAGTCTCGGATTTTGCTAAGGTTGAAACATACTAAGATGCTCCAAATTTTCCCTCTTTTCTTTTGCTTTGCAGTCCGGAACCTAAATAGCTTCAGATAGGTCCTTGTTTTACTGTTCTGACATGACCTGGGTTGAACCCTGCGGTTTTATGAAAGAACCAATTCTGTTTTGCACAAATGTGGAGAATGGCACAGCACTCTGAGCACAGGATGATTTTTGAAATTGAAATGAGAAAAGGGTTCTCAACCGGGTATTGAGCCTACAACTGACCATAGCCAAAACGACTCAACACAGAAAAACAAAAGGTAAACGACCTAGACACATCGAGTAACACTCGGGACGACTCAAAGCAGGAATCGAGACAAACAAAACAAAAGACACGACACACAGATGTATACAGGGAGCCTGTTTCACCGGGTATTGTTTCCCGCCCTTTCTCATTTGTGTCTCTCACATCGCTCGGGCACTCAATCTCTTGTTTTCTGAAAAAGCCCTTTTGCTCACTTTTTCTCACATCGCACATCTCTCTATTCTTCAATCTCTCATTTTTCATCCCTCCCCTGGGTGGTTGATGGATAAACAGCAAGTTGTAGGCCCGTGCCCCTAGCATTCTGCTAGATTCTTCTTCTTCTGCACGCAACTAGTGAATTCCTCCCACAGAGGGGTTGCGCTACAACTGGGTGTGTAGCAAATCTGCAGCTAGCATCGGTTGATGATGCTTTGCTGGGGAGTTTGGATGTAATAAGATCTGTCCAGATGATGGAGTGGAATATCTTGCCTCATTCTAGTTCGTGCTTCGCACTTGGCTCGACAGTTTTTTGCTTGGAGGATGAGAGAGCTTTCAGCCCTTTTGCGGTTAGCTTCAGTGGTGCCCTTTTCCGGCAGGTAGAGTGCCCTTCTTGGCAAGTGCGTTGATAAAAGGAAAAGACAGAAAACCTGACTCAACTGTACCCCTAGTTCATCATTTTGACCATTTTTTGTTTTTGCTTTCTACTAAAACAATTTTGACCAACATGAGAGTTAGATTAACATGCTTGTTCGATTTTTGATTTCAAATCACGCAAGTCAGGCTATGAGCACTGAAAATTTTCCTTTTTTGGGTCCAAGAAATGGTCCAGTTTTAGAAAAAGATAGAATGATTTTCAAGAAAATAGTCAACCTCAGTAAAAATTCTCAAAAGCCGTTTTTGCAATTGGCCACTACTCAACGAGCATAGAACCCACTCTCGAGATGCACAACCTCAGATCCGAAGGAAAATTGCCCCTTGCCCGAAGGACGCTGCATGGCAACAGAAAGTTGCCCCTTGTTTGAACGGCACCGCGGCGCATTGAATGGCAACGGAAAGTTGCCCCTTGTTTGAATGGCGCCGCGGCACACTGAATGGCAACGGAAAATTGCCCCTTGTTTGAATGGTACTGCAGCGCATTGTAGTCAGTCCTCAGAGCGATGATTGCAACCGTACTCTCGGATACAGAGAAGGCAAGGATGGTCAAAACCATTACATGGACACAATTGAATTTGAATTGTTTTACGGCTGGACTTCAGAATGAAGTTGCCTACGTATCCCAAAGATGGGAATCAAGCCTTACGTAGTTCGGGGTTAAGGTACACTCGGGTATTTAACCTCTCCTTTTTATGCTCTAACTTTTGCCAAGGCGCCTGTTGCAGGTTTTCAACCTTGCGAGCTTTGCATTTCCTTTCTTCTCTTTTTTTTTCTTTTTTGTTCTTTTTGTTCTTTTTGTTCTTTTTTTCTTTTTTGTTCTTTTTGTATATATCTTTTCTTGCTCTAACTTTTGCCTGGGTTACCCTTCCGGGTTTTCGGCCCAGCGAGCCTCTCAAAGGGTAAAAGTGTAGCTTGGTCCATGCCAAATGGTTGTAAGGTTTTGAGGCCATCCGTATCCAGGAGAGTGGCTGTTGATTTGCAAGAGGACTCATCTTCGGCTCTTCGAGCACATCTGACATCTTTGCCCCTAGTTCGAGGGGTACTTCTGTTTTAGCTTTGCAAGCTTCTTCTGATCTTCTGATCTTCTTGATCCAACTTTCCTGGCCCTTGTTCGAGGGCTGCTTTAAATCTGGCCACACAGGCCTCACATCGTAGTTGACCGTTGAACCTTCTGAATTCAAGTTCAAGGTTTGGAAGCGAAGGGGTTGAGTCTCGAGGCTGAGAGCGATCCTAGGCTGCACAATCTCAAGAGCGATTCCACACAGGTCTTCGTAGGACCGCACAAAACATTTTTGTTTTTGAAAAAATTTTTTAGAAAGCGACAAAATTGCTCGTGCTGAAGATAGTGTAGAACCAATCTGGATCCAGCCAGGGTCCTTCCCAGTACTCACACCAACAAGCATGATTTCATTCATTAAGGGCTTAGCACGCCTCTCTCTCTCTCTCAATTGATCAAAGTTTTGCAAATCCCGAGGAATTCCTTCCTCTTCATTTTCACCGCAGTGTTCAAAAAGTTTTGAAAAACTCAGGTCATTACAATGACTTCAAGGCACAGAAAAGACAGTGCTTCTAGTTAAATACTGCCATCTCATTTAGAAATTCTGGCACAACTGGCACACGGCAGAAGCAAACACGAGAGTGTGAAAATCACTGTTGTTTCATTCAAAATCTGTTGGCACAACTAGCTCCCTGACAGAAACAGACTCAAAACAAAACGAAAAGATAAACACAAAATAAAATGGTGATGCCCGAGGTAACACTCCCCGGAATCACCCGACTCCTATACAACAGGACTGACTCGATACAACAAAACAGACCCAAAACAAAAAGAGACAGACTCAAAACAAAAAGACAGACTCAAAACAAAACAACAAGACTGACTCAATACCCAAGTTAGAAAGCACGAAAGCTAGCATTCGCAAATGCTCAAAACAGTGCATGCCATCCACCACGTCTGGAGTTAATCGAGCGCCGCCTGCAGGTGGTTCATCCCCCGTTCATATAACATTATCCCCCAAGTTCACTGACCCAGTGCCGATAGACTTTGCTGAGCTCGGCGGGAGATGGCCCCGTTGTCAAACAGATCCTGTACTTCATGGCGAAGACGAAAGCAGTTGTGCTAGTATGGCCAGTTTGCTGATGGTATGCGCAGTACTGGGTAGCATCATGTGTAGCCGGAAGAGGGTTCGGGGGGACGAGGCTCAAGGGGTTTGAGATGGCCTTGTCCAACAAGGATTTGGAGAGCTTTGGACAAAGGCATGTGGAGGGCATGGAAGACCCTTTGACCTCGGGGTTGGTACTTCAAGGCTTGTGGATTTTTGCTGGGTGCACCCGCAAAGGGATTGGCAGGTGCTGGCCTGGTTTGCTGATCTCTTCTGAATGGAGGATTAGAGCTGACAGGAGACTCTGGTATACGGCCCTTCTCCCGGCTTGCCCCTTGATTCAAACTGCCCCCAACTTGAGTGGCAAAAATGCCGTCCACAGTTTTTGCAACAACTGCGAGCGCTTGCTCTTTGTTCAGTCCCTCGGCTTTCAAGGCCTCAACAGCCAACAGAAGATACTCATGGGGATCCATGCCTACCCCTACCTTGTTCTTTCCACTCGCTTCCACTTTGCCACGGGATTGGCTTTCCTCCAGATGTAGCCCGCCCTAAGACTGGGGAGCCTTTTGACATGAAATTCCCAGTATGTGGTGTGGTCGATGATGGAGCCAATGTCCTGGAGGCCAGATCAGTCACAGTTCTTTGAAGATCTTTTATCATTCCCATCAACTCAGAAGTAGTGGGTTCTCGGGTTTGAGATGATTGTGGTCAGGTGCATCCATCATGCATAAGTCCATGCTTTCTGGGATAAACACCTCAGGCTTGGGTAGATGGGCCAGGTGATGTATGTGGGGTATAGGTGGATGACATAGTGGATGAGATATGGATGAGATTGAGGTAGGCAGGAGATGTTTGGTCATTGGGGTCTGAAGGTGGAGCTATCGTCCGGTTGTCGATGAGATTTTGGACCTCATGACGAAGGCAGTAGCAACGGTCGGTGCCATGACCACGCTGCTGATGGTACATACAGTACTTGGCGAGGTTATGTCTGGCTGGGAGTGGGTCGGGAAGAGGTTGAGGATCGAGGGGTTTGAGATGCCCTCTTTCCATCAGGACTTTTAGTGCGCTAGTCAGGCTCATATGGAGAGGGGTGAAAGTTCTGCCCTGGGCTCGGGCTGGGCTGGTTGTTTGTAGGCTTGGTTTGGCAAAAGGGCTGACTGTGGTGACTGTGTTGATTTCAGTGGGTTCGGGAGTAGTGCTACTTCCGGCATTGGTACTCCTGCAATCACCCTCCTAGCCGGTTCACTTGTTCTGGGAATGATCCCGCTGTTGAACGCATTCTCGACCTGAACCCCCAGTTCATGCAAACTTTTGAAAGTGAATAGCGGAGCGACTATCAATTTCTGCAACATATCATGCTCGAGGTTCCGCACCATCATCTGCACTTGATCCCTCTCAGAAGGGCGGCGATCTGTCATCTGTGCTGCCTTTGCTTTCCACCTCGCAACAAATTTCACAAAAGGCTCTGTTGGGTTCTGGCGGGTTGCTTCAAGCTCTTGGATGGTCATTTCAACTTGGGTATTGTAGGAATACTGATCGACAAAGGCCTCAGCCAATTCTTCCCAGTTTTGCTTCACTTTGTCCTCCAACTTAGCGTACCAAGTGGCTGCTACACCGGACAGAGTTCTTCCATACAGAGAGAGTTTCTGTGGCTTAGTCAGACCCATCGGCTTTAGGACATCCAAGAAAAGTCGGATGTGTACCATTGAATCCCCAGACCCGTCGAAACGGTCAATATGTAGCATTTTGAATTTGTCTGGGAGCTGGATGGCAGACTCAGTGTGCCCATCCTCAATGTCGGGAATGGAGTTAAGGCCCTGTGCCTTTTTGAATTGCTTCTCAAGGTTCGCAATTTTCACTACAGTCAGATCGAGGTCATTAGCATCAAGGGGATAACGCCTCTCATTAGGCTGCACCAGGGGTCTGAAAACTTGGGCTTGAGCCAACCCTTCTCGAGGATCCGGACCCTGCAAATCTTCAGCTGGCGGAATTGGGTCAAAGTTCGGCTGGGGTCCCAAAGCTAGATGTGAGGCAGATGCCCCAGATGGGGGCTGCGTTTCAGTACTGGTCTCAGCCTGCATGGCAGCTCCCTGATTTAACGCTGCTACCACGGCCACAAATTCTTCCGAACCCTGTGCCATTACAGTCTGCTGAGTCCGAACAAAAGTGATGTGACTGGTGACTGACGGATCAGATGAACCGGTGAGCCCCGACTGGCCTTTCTTTGCCTTGCCTCAGCGACAGAATACTGGTTGCCCTTGAATTGAATCTCTGACCTAACAAAGTCTATCAGCACTAGTCCAATGTACCCGGGGGATTTCGAAGCCCTCTGAAGCTATGGTTCCAAGACTACCTAGCAAAAGGGAAAACATGTAGCATCTTAGCCTAACTTCACCAAAACAGATATGACCATAACAGGATGACTGTGCCCTCTACTGAATTCTGCCCCGAATTCTGCCTCAAAACTGAATCTGATACCCGCAGATAACTAATTCTCAGATACTGAATGATGCCCGCAGGCCTGATGCCCAAACTCATACACTGATACATGCATTCCTGTAGAGACGCACTCTAAAGCACATAACAGATAAGTGAGAGCCAAAACACCCCTATGTTGGGGATAGGGTTTCCCTGTCCTATTTTGTCAGGAGCTAGGGTTTCACTACGCATGCAGCGGTTTCAAACAACCTATAAACGGGTAAGCAACCTGTCCTAGTTTGGAATGGTCACTATGGATCCGAATATGCACTAGGTCGAATGGTCAAAAAGGGTGCCCCGGTAAAACCGGGGTTTGTGTTCCCATACTGGCAGTGCCCATAACCGGTCAGCCTTATGGACATGCCTTGACAAGACAAGACAAGCCTCCGGCAAGCCTCGGGAACTTGGATACGATTGGGGAAGGTCACTTCGTGAGCACCCCCGCTCGCTCGGTCAAAGACCGGCCTCTACTAACCATGATACCTTATTTTGAAAACATTGTGAGTTCTTATTCCGGTTATTAGCCTAGGTTACTATGTGATGCTCGCAGCAAACAAGTATAGACTGGGCCGCCTGAATTGGAACAAAACATTTCATGTTTGTTTGTTTGAAAATGGTTTGATGGTGCTACCTGCAGGTAGGCTAAGACGTGGATTTGCCACTCTCGGGTGGGCTTAGAAAACATGATTTTACCACTATCTAGTGGGCTTGAAACAAACATTTGATGAATTGTTCCAATCCAAATAACCCAACCTCCACCCACAGGCATTCAAGGCAGTTATATCACATAAGCACATAGCCTCATGGTAAGCATGCTATTCATGGCAGTCACTCACACGCATGCAAGGATGCTAAAGCATAAAACTCACCGAGTACTCCAAGCCAAAACAGAAGCTCGTTAGAAATCCATGCATAATCCTAGATGCACAGAAATGTCTAATGCAACGCATGCAATAATGCAACTATAGCAGGCTCGGCTATTCTAAACATGGCATATGGAATGCTACAACTAACACGTATTCAACTTGGAATTGAAATACAAATGCAGTTTGTATGATGCGCCGAGCCCGGTGCGTGCAAAACAGATGAATGATGCAAACATGCTGTCATACTGTATGCTAATTAAAATATGCCCTATATCTAACCATCGTAAGCGGGTAAATAAAAGGGAAGAAAGACGTGGGGTCGGAAGACATACATCACACTCACCCACACTTATTACAATTATGCCCTCGCGCAGAGGGTCCGAATAAATAATACAGTCCCGAATGAAAGAATAATACAGTCCAAAATATACAGATTAACTAATAAAAACTGTAAACTGGCATGCAAGCCAGGGGCTGCCTCACTTCCGCTGAATGATGTATGCTGGGCTGCCTTTTCGGAAATCCACTAGGATGCCCCAATTAGCCTCTGTTTGCAATGTTTATCGAAATGCGTGCTAGACTCTGAGAAGTTGCTGATTCTTCATTTTGCTGCAACAGAGAGCAGGAAAGGAGCATAGCAATGTATTTCACAAATATATGCATGTCTCGATCCTCGTGCCACCAATCACGCATATCGATGCATGATGGCCGAGGAGCCGAATTGCACAACTCAATATAGGATGAATGCAGATGAATGCTACAACAAAACCTAACTCCATCAGGGGTAATCCGGAGTGTCGGTGACTTAGGAATTGAGACCCGTTCCGTCACTCGGAGTACGAAACGCGCCTCGTTTCCCGCGCTCGGGCTAACTCCTATCCCGAACACGATGCAATATGCACGATATGCATGAATGCAACTAAAATACAATCCTAGCATGCACAATGCTATGAAAATGAGATGCCTCGAAATGCGTGCACACGGGCACGCAAACCGAGGCGATGATCCTAAGGCATGAAATGGCATACGCAATGCCAATTGGACTTACACTAACACGAGTGGACCTCAGCCACACTCACATAAGAGGCCGACGGATAAAAATGAAGTGCCTCGAAATGCGTGCACACGGGCACGCAAACCGAGGCGATGGCCGTAAGGCACGAAATGGCATGGAAATGATATGCAATGAGACTAAAATGAGATGTCTCGAAATGCGTGCCCACGGGCACGCAAATCGAGAAAATGACATACGGAATGCAACAGGACTAAAATGAGATATGCGATGCAATATGGGCTTACACCAACATGAGAGAGCCTCAGCTACACTCACACGGGAGGCCAATAGATGAAAATGAGATGCCTCGAAATGCGTGCACACGGGCACGCAAACCGAGGCAATGGCCCACGCAATGCGATGAGACTAAAATGACATACAGAATGCAAAATGGACTTACACTAACATGAGAGAGCCTCAACCCTACTCACACGGGAGGCCAATAGATGAAAATGAGATGCCTCGAAATGTGTGCACACGGGCACGCAAACCGAGGTGATGGCCTACGGAATGCAATGGCATGGAATATGATATGTAAACATGCAAATGGAATTTCAGCACTGAAATATGGGGGAAAACAGTCCCGAAAGATGGCGAAATGACACCAAATGCGAGGAATGGTCCCGAAACATGAATTTTGGCACCCGAAATGGCCTATAGCTACACCGAACATGCACAATATGGACATGGAATGAAAATACAGTAGCAAGAAAGCCCCAAGACAAGCATTTTTCAGTCATAAAAAGGGCTAAACAGCAAGCACACATAGGATTAGGCAAGAATGCAAAAATGGCCTCGCAAGAGGGGTATTGAAGCAAGTGATACATGCGATGCTCAAATGGAAAAATACCCTTCTACAACACTGATGAGGGACTAAAAATATGAACATTTACAGTAGATGACATCCCCCAAATCAGTATGCAAACATGCTAAAAATGTCATGCAAGAACTAGGATACATAAGGCTATAACATGAGGTACCCCAAACATTCATCAAACCAGCAAAGACCCTTAATGAAATATGTCAAGAAGATCAAAATATGACTCTTTCCAGTTCTGATGATGGCCGAAAACAGAAGCTAGATAAGCTTAAAAAAGCATGCAAAAATGGGGGTCAAAGAGGGGTATAATGACAAGTATAACATGGGGACCCCCAAAAAGGTTGATTCTTTCTACAATGTTGTAGAGGGAAACAAAATAAGCTTACTCACAGTTCAGGACATGCTCCAAAACAATTTACATATAGGCCAAACAAATCATGCAAATTTATGGTAAATTGGAGGAATTGTGTAGCAAGTGCAAGATGGGGGGCCTAAACAGGGTTGAGCCCTTCTTCAATGTTGAAGAGGGACACAAAATAGGCCCACTTACAGTTTACATCATGCTCGAAAACAGATCACACATGGGCTAGAAATCTTATGCAAGATAATGGCATACAAGATGTTATTGAAGCAAGTACAAGATGGAGGGCTCAAACATGGTTGAGCCCTTGATCCAACATGGAGAATGGCTCAAAATAGACCTAGTTTCAGTTAAGGTCGGAGCCCAAAACAATAAGAAAATAGGCTTAAGAAATGAGGCAAGAAAGTGCTACAAAAGAGGGAGATTGACACTTACCCTTGTAGACCTTTTCTTTTCTACCTCTTGGCTTGAGAATGTTGCTTCTAAGCCTCTGAGAACCTCTCCTTGCTGCTGGAAATGGAATGGTGATGGGGATGCTTGATAGTGATGAAGAAATGGCACCAAACTTGAAGAAAAATGACTTTGGAGCTTGGAAATGGAGAGAAATGGGAGGTGGAAGGTATAGCTCTCCCTCAAATGTGTCTAAAAAATGTCTAACCTTGAGCCAAGAAGCCAAGCCTCTCCTTTATAGAGGAGAGGCATGAAAAATATCTAAGGTACCTCTCTAATCCTCCATACACGTGTATGGAGGATGGTCCAATTGGCAACCAGCTGGCACAGCTGGAATACACTGAGGGAGAGGAAAATGGCTGGCCAGCTTAAAGGGGCAAAAAGGTCATTTCACAAAAGGGTGGCCGGCCAGCTAGGTTTTCTGGCCGGCCAGCTACTTTTCAGGAGCTATCGGGAAGAAGACTGGCCGGTGGGTGCTAGGGAAGTCCAAATGTGGCCATTCAAGTGTCCAAATTGAAGCCCCGGAAGTTAGCTTTCCAATGGCACAAACCTTGCATCAAAATTCTTCCTGTGGAAAAAGTTATGCCCATTTTCGTGAAGCCGCGCAGATTTCGGTCCAACCGGAGTGATGCCCTACTTCAATCAACCATATCTCCTCCATCCGGAATTGTATTTAGGAGATTCTTGAGTGCAAAATGAAGCCCCGGGAGTAAAATTTCCAACGGTGGTGGCCTCATAGCTTGATTCTTCTTGTGCAAAGAGTTACGCCCGTTTCGGCGAAGCCGCGCAGACTTTTCTCCTTCCCGGATTCATGCTGAACCACTTTTAACCAAACAAAAAGTTGGTTGTCAAAACAATTGCTGGCCTCCCACTCTCCTACAAGCTTCCTAACTATGAAAATAAGGCCTCCACCAAAAATGAGCCCAAACCGATGCGAAATGAAGGTTCGGGGGCCAAAACACGCAGTTCGGGGCCCCGAAAACGGGCTGTTAAGCACCGGGAGTGGTGTTCGACCACAAAGTGGATCTCTCAGACCCCAGTGTCCCTCAAAAGGGAGTAAATGAAATGCACGCCAAAAATCGGAGCAAACGGAGGTGGTCAGGCGGTCCCGAACCGAGGCACATGGCCTGACGGCTTCGAAAATCGGGAACCGGGCTCCGAAATGGGCAAAATGGCCTACGGCCACGAAATGTAGCCCACGGCCATTGAGAGATGGTCTACGAGACCTCTCCCTCCCCTCAGGAAAAGAAACAGAGAAAAACGAGCCTGGTTCGCAAACCGAGACAAAGTACAAAAAGAGCCCGGAAGTCCGGAGGCAAGGCTCGCGGCCGAGACTCTGAGACTCCTGAACGAGCACGATATGCAACATCACCAAGCGCTCAATCGGTGACGTCTGAGTCTTAAGGTCGGTCAAAAATGGGGTGTCTACAGGCGGATATTCATTCCCGACCTATATCTTATGAATATTTATAAAATACCACTTAATCGACCAGACGGGTATGAAAAAAGGAAAAAAATTCATATATTTGGGTCGGATCTCCACGGGTACCCATAGAGTAGGATCTCCTTTGCCATCCCTATGCAAAATGTTATAAAACTTTTGTGTTAGTGTGTACACTTTAATATAGTGTTTTAATATTGTGGTTGGTTCATTATAATCAATGACTATTCTTTTACAATGATAAATAATTATTCTATTTATAATACATGTTTTATTATTTTTTTTAATGATAATTCTTCATGTTTTATTTTGTGAACCATCCTCTAGGCTCATAACGATAATTTGAACC
The DNA here is from genome assembly GCA_030407325.1 of Camellia japonica. Lineage (NCBI taxonomy): Eukaryota > Viridiplantae > Streptophyta > Magnoliopsida > Ericales > Theaceae > Camellia > Camellia japonica. Next base: position 153,196,911 of record JAPPVO010000029.1, read on the forward strand.
ATTCATTCGTAAATTTTACAGTGAAAATTCTTTGTACAAAAATTTGCTTTATTGAATATTAATAAATAAATGAACAAATTGTATTTTATTTTATAAATAGACTATTCAACTTCAAAATCATAATTAATGTCTATTTTAAAAAATAAAATTTAATTTGTTCATATATTTAGTAATGCCTGATAAAAATGATTTTTGACACAATGTATTTTATTCTTGATAACAATGATACATCTCTCTAAAACTAGAGCTCTAATTGATCTCTAGTGAGGTGAAAAATCATAAAAAAAAATAAAAAAAAGAAAAAAAAAATAAGGCCAAAATATCACATCAGATGGGTTCCACATACACATTAAAGATATTAAAGCTCACAAATTAGAGCTCCAAAACATTTTTGTTACTCTTGAGCTTATGTGACGACCGGCAACATAGAGACCTTTTTTGGTAAAACATACATACAGTTTGTTTGGTTTTGATTTTTAGAAAATACTTTTCAAAAAATTCTACGGTTTTATTTTCCATATTTTTTTTGTTTTCAATGAATTTTTTAATATTATAAGTAATTTTTTTTTTAATTTTTAGACACACCTAACATAAATACACTTAAAAAAGTATAATATTTGTGGAAAAAAATTCACTAAATACGAAAAATACAAAAAAAGTATAAAAATTCAGTACATTTTTCGTATTTTTGTGTACTTATTTTTTTCACAAATATTTTACTATTTAGATACATCTAAGTAAGGTGCATCTAAAAAAAATTAAAAAATTTCTTAAAATTTAAAAAATATTTACTAAAAAAAATAAGAAAATAAAAAATTTAGTTTTTAAAAAATTGAATTCAGAAAACTAAAATCAAACACACTGATAATTATTTTATTATATTGCAAAGGTGAACAGTTAAAAATTTCACTTTTTTTTTAATTAGTTCTGTTAAATAAAAAATTCTGACAGAGAGATATTTGTAATTTTCCAAATCATATGGGGCAATTCATATTTTCAACAAACCTTAGGGGATGTATTTGTAATTTACTCTTTTATTTTATAAGATTTGTTGTATGGATTATTTATATTGAAAATTAAATTGATTAGATCACATTTGTCTAGAAAAATATAGATAAATTGTATGCATTTGAAGATAGTGTATTTATTTTATTTTAGATAAACATGATTCGATTAAATAGTTATTGATTTTCGATCAACTTAATTTTTTATATAAATAATTATACTTAATGAACCCCACAAAATGAACTGTTTAAATCGTGAAACTGGGATTAATTTGAACCAGACAGTAGGTCAGATTAGATCTCTCCAAGGGAAAAGGAGCTGAAATCGTATCAAGAGGAAGTATTTAAGTATAAGATAAAGGAGGGTGTTGTCACAGCAATTGAGGTTTTTCATGATTTTATTTTGATCATTTGAACCATTCATATTATAAGATTTGTCGATTATAGCATTTATATAAAAAACGAAGTTAATTGAACATGTATAACTCCATGATTGGGCCATAATTGTTTCTAAAAAAATTATTAAAATTATGTTAATCGTTTATTTTATTTAAACATAAATGTGATCTTGTAATGAGTTTCAGATGTCTAATTGATTTGATTTTTTACATGAATGATTTACACGACGACCCTACAATATAAACCGTTCGAATCATCAAAATAGATTCGCACCCTCCCAATTCACAAATATATTACGTTCAGGATTGTAAACGAGCCGAGCCGAGTTTTAATATGTTTGGGTTTATTTACTAAGATTTTAACAAGTTCGAGTTCTAGCCCAAGCTCAATAAAAATAACTGAGCTCGAGCCGAGTTGATTTAGGCTTCATTCGAACTCGAGTCTGTTCACGAGCTTTAATGAACCAAAGAAATTATAAATTCATATTTATATATAAATTATAATTATAATTGAAATTTTGATAATACAATTAATTATATATATATATATATAAACATATTAAAAAAAATTAATATCTTATATAAATGTATTATCTATAGTTAGCTATTATTTACATATAAATAAATTTAACTATCATTTACATTTATATTATTTATGTTGGGATCTGGGATCCCGCCCAAGACCTTATAGAACTTATTGCAAGTGGAAAAACACACCCATGCACAAGGAGACACAATATTTAACGTGGTTCGGCATTAAAACCTACGTCCACGGGAGAGGAATCGTTTATCACTTATAACAATGGAGAGATTACAGAAATATTTCAGAGGAGAAGCTCACACTCTTCTCACTCACATTCACCCATCTCCCTCTCTCACACCGAGAGAGACGGTTTCTCTAACTCACATCTCTCGGTTCTCACGATTTGCTCACTTCTCTCTCTCTCATTTTGCTCTCTCCTCTCAACCTCTATTTATAGGTGAGGGAGTAGGTGGGAGATGGCTTTGGGCAGCCGCCATAATTGACTTGACATGGTTGGTGGCCGAATTCCTTGAATGGGTTGGTAGCCGCCATTGTTGACTCGGTGTGTTCACATGACAAGGTGCAATTACTCCTTTCACACATGGGTGAATTCAACAAATCACCCCCTGCACCCATGTAAGGTGATCTACTGCACACACTGCTGCTAATCTAAATTCAACAGTCTTCATCTCTTCACTGACACGTCATCGAGGGTGCCACGTGGCCTGCCACGTCAGCGACACGTGGCGTGCCACGTCAGTGACACGTGGCCCAGTGGACCAATCACTGTTGCCACGTCATCAGCCACGTCAGCACAGAGAAAGGGATCCAGTGTGACGCGGCTAATGGTGCAACCGCAGGGAGAACGGATCCGATGCTTCGCGGCTATGGTGCAGCCGCGGATCTGAGGCGTACAAAATGTTTTGGCTAGATCTAAGCCATTTGGAGTCCGTTTTTGGCGATCCAATAGTGCTTTCCGACTATTTGGAGTATTCCGGACACATCCGTACGGTCAGATTTTGGAGACGGAGTTTCTGTAAAAAGAAGGCAGATTAAAGGGACGGACGACGTGAGGGGCAGCGGACGGAATATTTTGTTGGTTCGGCCTCAAAGCCTACGTCCACGGGAGAGTAACCGGTTTTCACTATACCAATGGGAAGATTACAGAAAGATTACAATAGAGGAGGAGCTCACACTCTCCTCATTCAGCCACTCTCCCGTCTCCCTCGCTCAACCGAGAGAGACGCTCTTCCTCCTCACTCTCTCACCCTCTTTGGTTTTCTCTCTCACGGTTCTCTTACTCTCTCTCTCATTTTGCCTCTCCTCTCAACCTCCATTTATAGGTGAGGGAGAGCCTTGGGTAGCCACATTCTTTGACTCTTTGGGGTTGGTGAGCCAAACTTGGTTTGGTGGCCAACTTTGACATGGTGTGTGTTCACACATGGGGTGAAATCTCCACAAATCACTCCTCAACCCATGTGAGGTGATCCACTGCACACACTGCTGCTAATCTTGTTACGCCCAAATTCAACATAGTCTGCATCTCCTCACTGAGATGCTGCACCCCCTGAAGCTAGAGATAATACACCAGAGATACAAGAGGAGGAGGGATCCTACATCCTCAACTCAACTCACACCACTCTCTGATTTGGAGAGAGCCTGTGCTCCCATCTTCCACAGATCTCTTCCACGCTTCTGTCTCGGATGTCTTCACCTGCTATGCTTGAACTTACGCAACCAAGATATCTGACACCCCCTGCTTGGATGTCCTGCACCCCCCTGTTGGGATTTATGGGATAAACTGGCGATCTAGGTGCAGGAATTCTGTGTGGAGGAGTTTGTGGCTCATCTTGAACTTCTCTTGTGATTTCAATAGGAGCTATTGATGTTTCATCTTCAAGAATAAGTTCTGTATCTTTGACAACTTCATCTTGATTCCAGTTCCAAGCTTCTTCTTCTTCAAATATCACATCTCGACTCATGATCACCTTTTTGGTAATGGGATTATACAACTTGTATCTCATTGTTCTATCTCCATATCCGACAAGAATACATTTTTCTCCCTTATCATCGAGCTTGGTTCTTCTTGCTTCTGGAATCTTGGTGTATGCAACACACCCAAATATTCTGAGATGAGTGACGCTTGGTTACGGAATATGGTTACGGAAAATGACAACCTCCCATGTTTTGACACTCTTTTAAAACCGTTCAGAATTTCACTATTCTGACTTCGCGGTTGCGTCCGGAGCGGTCCGTTTAGCTCGGACCAACCTTCGCTGCACTTCTGGGGATCTCATTGAAAAATCTCCCCAAACGTTGGGCCACACCACAATTTTCTGAAAATTCTGGGCCAAATTGCAATTTTCAGACATTCAGGGAATATTCCGTGTACCAACAGAATATTCCGTCTACTGCACCAAGGCCGTTCGTTCCTTTGATCTGCCTTCTTTTTACAGAAACTTCGTCTCCAAAATCTGACCGTACGGATGTGTCCGGAATACTCCAAATAGTTGGAAAACACTATTGGATCACCAAAAACGAACTCCAAATGGCTTAGATATAGCCAAAACATTTTGTACGCCTCAGATCTGCGGTTGCACCATAGCCGCGAAGCATTGGATCCTTCTCTCCTGCGACTGCACAATTGCCGCGTCGCACTGGATCCGGCTCTCTGATGCTGACGTGGCAGATGACGTGGCACTTTGTACCGACGTGGACGCTGACGTGGCACACCACGTGGCACTGACATGGCTGCCACGTGGCTGATGACGTGGACCGATGACGCGGCGGCCAGGTGGCCACTCTGCTGATGTGGGCTGCCACGTGTGATGACGTGGCCTGCGCGTGTGGCTGGCGCGTGTAGTGCACGCGCTATACGCTCAGTCGTCTTCCTCATCTGCGCGCGCGTGGGGCGCGTGTTAGCGACTGACCCTACGCGCCGGTTGTATACACGGCGCGTGTCGGCGCGTGCTGTGACTGGGAGTCACGCGCCACCTTGTAGGGGCGCGTGAGGGCGCGTCCTTCGTCTCCTGGGGCTCTGCTTTGCATATTTGGACTCCTCTTCTCGAGCCCTTGCTCCTGGTATGCTCAAAACCTGATTTTGAGCAACTTCATTTCTGGGCAGTTTCGAACATCGCACTGTTTTTGTTCCGAAACGCCACCGACGAGGCTCTGATACCATTGTTGGTGGGAGTGGGGTGTAAACCACTGTTGGTGATTTACAAAGAGAGGCTTAAACACGAATCAAACTAAAAATAAACTCACTGAAATTTATTCTGAAATTTCTGAAAATTACACAACACTCTCTTTTATTCTTTTCTTTTCTCGCACATCCTTAACTCTCATAATACAATGCTATTTATAGATGAATCATACAATGTGAATTCATAGTGTGAAAGCCCACAAATGTGGCAGCCATTGTTGACCATTGAAGAACCATGTGTTCAACATGGTTCAAACATGGTGGCTGGTTTGGCCACCTACCATTATCAGGATCAAGCTTATTTTTCAACATCCCCCCTTAAGCTTGATTCTCCATACTGCTTCATCCCGAGCATTATCTTCATTCTGTTGAATAGATCATTTTTCAACGGCTTCGTGAAAATATCTGCAAGTTGATCTTGGGATTTGCAAGGCAACAATTCCACCTTTTTATTTTTCACATGCTCTCGGATGAAATAATAGCGGGTATCAAGCCAACTCAGCTGTGTGTCATGCAATATGGTTACGGAACATACTGAAGCATTTGGGATTTCCACAAGAAAAACCCACTGAGATCTATGTTGATAATCGCTCAGCAATTGCATTGGCAAAGAACCCAGTTTATCATGAAAGAAGTAAGCATATTCGTGAAAATATCTGCAAGTTGATCTTGGGATTTGCAAGGCAACAATTCCACCTCTTTATTTTTCACATGCTCTCAGATGAAATGATAGCAGGTATCAATATGCTTACTTCTTTCATGATAAACTGGGTTCTTTGCCAATGCAATTGCTGAGCGATTATCAACATAGATCTCAGTGGGTTTTTCTTGTGGAAATCCCAAATGCTTCAGCATGTTCCGTAACCATATTGCATGACACACAGCTGAGTTGGCTGCAACATACTCAGCTTCGCAAGTTGATAATGTCACAATGGCTTGCTTCTTGGATGACCATGTGAAGGCCGTATCTCCCATAAAGAAAGTAAACCCCGTAGTACTTTTCCGTTCATCCAAGTCACGTCCCAGTCGCTATCTGAGTAGCAACAAGACTGAAATTATCAGTTGGTTTATTGAATAAACCATCATCGACTGTACCTTTGATGTAGCGAAGAATCCTCTTTGCTGCATAAAGGTGTGACTGATCCGGTGTTTCCATATATCTGCTGATCAGTCCTACTCCATAGAGTATATCTGGCCTGGTACAAGTAAGATAGCGAAGACTTCCAACTAGGCTCTTAAAATAAGTTGGAACCACATCACCTGTCTTCGCACCTTTTCTAAGCTCCACTCCACTGTCTACAGGAGTGTTCACTGGATTGCAATTTTCCATTCCATATCTCTTGAGAATTTCCTTGGCATAACCACTTTGGGAAATAAAAATCCCATCTTTTCTCTGTTCCACTTCAATGCCTAGAAAATGAGCCATCAATCCAATATCTGTCATTTCAAATTCTTGGACCATGCTTCTTTTAAAGTCTTTGAACATGGCTGGATTGTTTCCGGTGAAGATTAGATCATCAACATAAAGACAAGCAAGCAACATGCTTCCATCAGCTTCCTTCTTCAAATATAGTGCGTGCTCGTATGGACATTTTTCAAAACCATTGTCATGAAAATACTGATCAATTCTAGTATTCCATGCACGCGGAGCTTGCTTCAATCCATAAAGTGCTTTCTTCAATTTGTACACTTTGTCTTCATGCCTATACTGAACATACCCCAAAGGTTGTTCAATATAGATTTCTTCTTCAAGGAAACCATTAAGAAATGCAGATTTCACATCAAGTTGATAAATCTGCCACTTGTGTTGGGCAGCCAAAGAATTATTAGCCTGATAGTCTCCAATCGGGCAACTGGAGCAAACACCTCTCCATAGTCAATGCCAGCTCTTTGCTTGTAACCTTTTGCTACTAACCTTGCTTTGTAGCGTTGCACTTCGCCTTGTGCATTCCTCTTTGTCTTGTATACCATTTCACTCCAATGGGTTTGTGCCCCTCTGGTAGACTGGTAAACTTCCATGTGTCATTTTTATCAATGGCATGAATTTCTTCATCCATTGCTTTCTTCCATTTATCTTCTTGGATAGCTTCTGAGAAGGTAAGTGGATCACTATCTGCGAGTAGGCAGTACAGATCACTGGCGATCTAGGTGCAGGAATTCTGTGTGGAGGAGTTTGTGGCTTATCTTGAACTTCTCTTGTGATTTCAATAGGAGCTTTTGATGTTTCATCTTCAAGAATAAGTTCTGCATCTTTGACAACTTCATCTTGATTCCAGTTCCAAGCTTCTTCTTCTTCAAATATCACATCTCGACTCATGATCACTTTTTTGGTAATGGGATTATACAACTTGTATCCCATTGTTCTATCTCCATATCCGACAAGAATACATTTTTCTCCCTTATCATCGAGCTTGGTTCTTCTTGCTTCTGGAATCTTGGTGTATGCAACACACCCAAATATTCTGAGATGATTGACGCTTGGCTTATGTGAACTCCAAGCTTCTTCTGGAGTCATAGAATGAAGACTCCTGGTTGGGCATCTATTTAGTAGATACACAGCACATGATACGGCTTCAGCCCAAAATTGCTTGGGCAGTCCCTTTCCTTTCAACATGCTCCTTGCCATATCTAAGATTGTGCGATTCTTCCTTTCAGCCACACCATTCAGCTGTGGCATATAGGATGGTGTTGTTTGATGCTTGATTCCCTGCTCTTTGCAATACTTCTATTGCTCGACGCAGGGAGACCAGAAGCCATGGGTACGGGCACTATGCAAGGAATTGCATAGCTGACGATGTTTTGACAGATGGAGCTACTGTCAATCATCAATCTACTGGACAGCAAATCAGGGATTGCAAAGGCACAGACAACAAGCGTATGTGGAAATGCTAGGAGGTTGTTCAGAAGTGCAGAGGGCAAAGGCTGATAGTTCAGAGGAAAAGCTCCGAGCAAAGAAGACAGAGGACGTTGATGGGATACACAACGAGTTTTCTATTGCTCCAATGACTGGTCCTGCGAGATAAGGCATGACAGTCAAGGGCATCCCAACAGGGGGGTGCAGGACATCCAAGCAGGGGGTGTCAGATATCTTGGTTGCGTAAGTTCAAGCATAGCAGGTGAAGACATCCGAGACAGAAGCGTGGAAGAGATCTGTGGGAGATGGGAGTACAGGCTCTCTCCAAATCAGAGAGTGGTATGAGTTGAGTTGAGGATGTAGGATTCCCTCCTCCTCTTGTATCTCTGGTGTATTATCTCTAGCTTCAGGGGGTGCAGCGTCTCAGTGAGGAGATGCAGACTATGTTGAATTTGGGCGCAACAAGATTAGCAGCAGTGTGTGCAGTGGATCACCTCACATGGGTTGAAGGGGTGATTTGTGGAGATCACCCCATGTGTGAAAGGGGTGATCAACCATGGTCAACAATGGCAACAATGGTAGGCCACCAAACCATTCAACAATAGCGGCCACCAACCATGCCAACCAAGTCAAGAAGGGAGGCTGCCCAAAGCCATCTCCCACCTACTCCCTCACCTATAAATAGAGGTTGAGAGGAGAGAGCAAAATGAGAGAGAGAAAGAGTGAAAACCAAGAGAGTGAGAGATGTGAGTTAGAGAAACCGTCTCTCTCGGTGTGAGAGGGGGAGACGGGTGAATGGGTGAGTGAGAATAGTGTGAGCTTCTCCTCTGTAATATTTCTATAATCTCTCCATTGTTATAAGTGATAAACGGTTACTCTCCCGTGGACGTAGGTTTTAAAGCCGAACCACGTTAAATATTGTGTCTCCTTATGCATGGCACCCATGATAAACTGGGTTCTTATGCACTGAGACGTTATATTGTGTCTCCTTAACTCACATCTCTCACTCTCTTGGTTTTCACTCTTTCTCTCTCTCATTTTGCTCTCTCCTCTCAACCTCTATTTATAGGTGAGGGAGTAGGTGGGAGATGGCTTTGGGCAGCCTCCCTTCTTGACTTGGTTGGCATGGTTGGTGGCCGCTATTGTTGAATGGTTTGGTGGCCGCCATTGTTGACTCGATGTGTTCACATGACAAGGTGTGTTCACACATGGTTGGTAGCCTCCATGTGTTTTCCCATGGAAGATGAAGATCACCCCTTTCACATGGGGTGACATTCCACAAATCACCCCCTCAACCCATGTGAGGTGATCTACTGCACACACTGCTGCTAATCTTGTCATACCTAAATTCAACATAGTCTTCATCTCTTCACTGAGACGTCTGCACCCCCTGAAACTAGATAATACACCAGAGATACAAGAGGAGGAGGGAATCCTTCATCCTCAACTCAACTCGCACAACTCTCTGATTTGGAGAGATACCACTGTTGGTGGGAGTGGGGTGTAAACCACTGTTGGTGATTCACAATGAGAGGAGCACTCTCTTCTTCTTTTCCCCACACATCTCTTCCACGCTTCTGTCTCGGATGTCTTCACTTGCTATGCTTGAACTTGCGCAACCAAGATATCCGACACCCCCTGATTAGATGTCCTGCACCCCCTGCTGGGATGCCCTTTGAGCATTTACTTGTTGCCAAATCATCTATCCGTCGATGAATGGTCTTATCTTCTGATTGAACCAGATCCTCCAATGACATCAACAACCAGGAAAGTTCCCAGGAAAGACTGGGGGGGTCACAACCGGTCCCACTTAAGAACCAGTCTCCTTAGACAGTGTCTTTTTGACAGAACTTTCCTAGACACTGTTGATCTTCAGATAATCATGTCTGCAATCCTCTGATCACCCCTGACCAATCCTGATCTCCTCTGGTCTTCAATGATCTATCTCGCTTTGTATCTGGTTGTCCAATCTGGTCAGAATCTGTCCATTCTAACCTCTTCTGCAGCGTTCCACAATATCCGGCAACCTTCCTTCGAGTATTGAAGATGACAAACTCCCATGTTTTGACACTCTTTTAAAACCGTTCAGAATTTCACTATTCTGACTTTACGGTTGCGTCCGGAGCGGTCTGTTTAGCTAGGACCAACCTTCGCTGCACTTCTGGGGATCTCATTGAAAAATCTCCCCAAACGTTGGGCCACACCACAATTTTCTAAAAATTCTGGGCCAAATTGCAATTTTCAGACGTTCAGGGAATATTCCGTGTACCAACAGAATATTCCGTCTACTGCACCAACGCCGTTCGTTCCTTTGATCTGCCTTCTTTTTACAGAAACTTCGTCTCCAAAATCTGACCGTACGAATGTGTCCGGAATACTCCAAATAGTTGGAAAACACTATTAGATCACCAAAAACGGACTCCAAATGGCTTAGATATAGCCAAAACATTTTGTACGCCTCAGATCTGCGGCTGCACCATAGCCGCGAAGCACTGGATCCTTCTCTCCTACGACTGCACAATTGCCGCGTCGCACTGATCCGGCTCTCTGATGCTGACGTGGCAGATGACGTGGCACTTTGTACCGACGTGGACGCTGACGTGGCACACCACGTGGCACTAACATGGCTGCCACGTGGCTGATGACGTGGACCGATCACGCGGCGGCCAGGTGGCCACTCTGCTGATGTGGGCTGCCACGTGTGATGACGTGGCTGGCGCGTGTAGTGCACGCGCTATACGCTCAGTCGTCTTCCTCCTCTGCTCGCGCGTGGGGCGCGTGTTAGCGACTGACCCTACGCGCCGGTTGTATACACGGCGCATGTCGGCGAGTGCTGTGACTGGGAGGCTCGGTTTTCGACGCGGTTTTCACTGTTGTGCTTGTCTCGTCGAGAGCTTTAATTTGGTATGATCAAAAATAAATTTTGACAACTTTGATTTCTGGGCAATTTTCGCAGAACACACTCTGTTTTGCAAATTTGCAGAATTTCTGCAAATTCAAGCTACCTTCGGGCTCTGATACCACTGTTGGTGATTTACAAAGAGAGGCTTAAACACGAATCAAACTGAAAATAAACTCACTGAAATTTATTCTGAAATTTCTGAAAATTACACAGCACTCTCTTTTATTCTTTTCTTTTCTCCCACATACTTAATTCTCATAATACAATGCTATTTATAGATGAATCATACAATGTGAATTCATAGTGTGAAAGCCCACAAATGTGGCAGCCATTGTTGACCATTGAAGAACCATGTGTTCAACATGGTTCAAACATGGTGGCTGGTTTGGCAACCTACCTCAAGCTTATTTTTCAACATCCCCCCTTAAGCTTGATTCTCCATGCTGCTTCATCCCGAGCATTATCTTCATTCTGTTGAATAGATCATTTTTCAACGGCTTCGTGAAAATATCTGCAAGTTGATCTTGGGATTTGCAAGGCAACAATTCCACCTCTTTATTTTTCACATGCTCTCGGATGAAATGATAGCGGGTATCAATATGCTTACTTCTTTCATGATAAACTGGGTTCTTCTGTTGGGACGAGGCTCTGATACCACTTGTTGGGATCTGGGATCCCGCCCAAGACCTTATAGAAATTATTGCAAGCAGAAAAACACACCCATGCATAAGGAGACACAATATTTAACGTGGTTCGGCATTAAAACCTACGTCCACGGGAGAGTAACCGTTTATCACTTATAACAATGGAGAGATTATAGAAATATTACAGAGGAGAAGCTCACACTATTCTCACTCACCCATTCACCCGTCTCCCTCTCTCACACCGAGAGAGACGGTTTCTCTAACTCACATCTCTCACTCTCTTGGTTTTCACTCTTTCTCTCTCTCATTTTGCTCTCTCCTCTCAACCTCTATTTATAGGTGAGGGAGTAGGTGGGAGATGGCTTTGGGCAGCCTCCCTTCTTGACTTGGTTGGCATGGTTGGTGGCCGCTATTGTTGAATGGTTTGGTGGCCGCCATTGTTGACTCGATGTGTTCACATGACAAGGTGTGTTCACACATGGTTGGTAGCCTCCATGTGTGTTCCCATGGAAGATGAAGATCACCCCTTTCACATGGGGTGACATTCCACAAATAGTGTCTTTTTGACAGAACTTTCCTAGACATTGTTGATCTTGAGATAATCATGTCTGCAATCCTCTGATCGCCCCTGACCAATCCTGATCTCCTCTGGTCTTCAATGATCTATCTCGCTTTGTATCTGGTTGTCCAATCTGCTCAGAATCTGTCCATTCTAACCTCTTCTGCAGCGTTCCACAATATCCGACAACCTTCCTTCGAGTATTGAAGATGACAAACTCCCATGTTTTGACACTCTTTTAAAACCGTTCAGAATTTCACTATTCTGACTTCGCGGTTGCGTCCGGAGCGGTCCGTTTAGCTAGGACCAACCTTCGCTGCACTTCTGGGGATCTCATTGAAAAATCTCCCCAAACGTTGGGCCACACCACAATTTTCTGAAAATTCTGGGCCAAATTGCAATTTTCAGACGTTCAGGGAATATTCCGTGTACCAACAGAATATTCCGTCTACTGCACCAACGCCGTTCGTTCCTTTGATCTGCCTTCTTTTTACAGAAATTTCGTCTCCAAAATCTGACCGTACGGATGTGTCCGGAATACTCCAAATAGTTGGAAAACACTATTGGATCACCAAAAACGGACTCCAAATGGCTTAGATATAGCCAAAACATTTTGTACGCCTCAGATCTGCGGCTGCACCATAGCCGCGAAGCACTGGATCCTTCTCTCCTGCGACTGCACAATTGCCGCGTCGCACTGGATCCGGCTCTCTGATGCTGACGTGGCAGATGACGTGGCACTTTGTACCGACGTGGACGCTGACGTGGCACACCACGTGGCACTGACATGGCTGCCACGTAGCTGATGACGTGGACCGATGACGCGGCGGCCAGGTGGCCACTCTGCTGATGTGGGCTGCCACGTGTGATGACGTGGCCTGCGCGTGTGGTGCACGCGCTATACGCTCAGTCGTCTTCCTCCTCTGCGCGCGCGTGGGGCGCGTGTTAGCGACTGACCCTTGTAACAAGCCCGCGGGGGACCTCGCTACAGTTCGGACTCGATTTTTGTTGCGGTTCTTAATTTGAACCAAAGAGTCCAACTCTGGCAAATCGTTTTGAGAAAAACAGATTTTGAAAAGAAGTGCCAAACATGAACTGCTTTGCCAGATACAGAGTCGCCACCTAAATATTTTTAAAATGGGAAATTTAGGAAACCCTGACTCGGTGCCAAAGGCCACGTGTCCGTCATCACCAAATGTCTTGGCTCGGGAGCTTGGGTACGATCGGGGAAGGTCAGCTATGAGCACCCCCTTTCGCCCGGTCCGAAGACCGGCCTCTACTAACCGTGATATCCGATTTTGAAAACGTTATATGTTCTTATTCCGATTATTAGCCTAGAATTAGTATGTTATGCGCACAGCAAACAAGTATAGACTAGATCGCCTAATTTGGAAATAAGCATTGCATATCCGTTTGTTTTGAAAAGGCTTTGGAATTTGCTACTCGTAAGTAGGCTAAAACACGGATTTCAACGAGTTTTTCCAACTCAAGCAATCCAACCTCCACCTACAGGCATTCAAACAGTTTATCTCATATAAGCACTTAGCCACATGGTAATCATGCTGTCATGTTAACATTCACACGCATGCGATATTCTAAAGCATAAATACTCACATCGTACTCCGTGCCAAAACAATAAACTAGTTAGCAAACATGCATGCACTAGTTCATGTCAAGTGGCTAATGCAACACACACAGAGATGCAGTTTAGAGCAGACTCGGCTAACCCTAAACATGGCATGTGAAATGCTACAACTATCACGTATTCAATTTGGAATTGAAATACAGATGCATTTTGAATGATGTACCGAGCCCGGTGCATGTCAACAAATGCATGGATGCACGTATGCATAGCATAAGGTATGCTAAAATAAACGTGCCCTAATCTACCATCGTAAGCAGGTAAATAAAAGGGAAGAAAGAAGTGGGGTTGGAAGACATGCACACCACTCACACACACTTATTACAGACTTGCCCTCGCTCGGAGGGACCAAAAGAATATACAAATTAATTAACTACGCAAGCTAATTAAATATTACAAATTGCCTAATTAATTAACAAATTAACTATGCTAAGAAAAACAGCAAACCGCCTCGGGGCGAGGGCTCAATGCATGCACGCTCGGATTCCGCTCGGAATTGCACTGCCATGCCTAGCCTGCCTCTGTTTTCCCTGCTCTGCCTTTCTGAAAACTGCCAAAGTCTCAGAACTACTTCTCAAAGCACTAGGGGATACCACCGGCTGAGAGGGGACATCACCGGCTGAAGGATGTGGTCATCGGCACAAAATGAACTTATCGGCTGATAATTTAATGCCGGCCGGCACTAAATGTTGCCGATCGGCACTGAATGTCTGCAGAACCTGCAACTCACAGCAGCAGAGGGCAAAATCTTGCATGGCAATACAATTCAAGCCATTTATGCACCAAACACACTCCTTATCATGTTTGTGACTCAAAGGGGCATGTGCCTCGATTCTCGGGCCACCAATCACGCATTTTCATGCATGATGGCCTAAAGAATCAAGTGCGCAATTTTCATGTCAAATGAAATGCGAACTAAACAATCAAAGAGCCTAATCCCCATCACCAAATCAAGGGACAAGGCATGCATGCAAGATGCATTGCAACCTAATCATGTTAGCTAAGGATGCAACATGAGCATGTGAACAAACAATGCAAGCACATAAGCAAACATGAGGTAAGCATACAAGCAAGCAAATGATGGTCTTAAACATGACTTAAGCAACTCTAATTAGGCCTAAAACAATGGCCAAAATGCAAAGGAAATGAGACCAAACACACATACACACATGCACATGTCAAGGCACAAACCTAAGTATTAAGCAAGCAACTTTCAAGCACACTTAAAAGAGGCTAAGTGTGGACAACTAACATGCATTGTAAAGCTCTGAAATTCATGCTAAACATGGTGCCAAACCAAGCAACAAAGCAAGCTAAACATGCAATTAAGGTCCAAGCACTTAAGGCAAGCCAAGGGGCTTAAACCAAGGTCAAACCCACCAAGCCTCACAAGGCCAAGGGGACTCAAAACAGGTCAAGGGCAGACCTAAACAACACCCAAGGAACACCTAGATGGCATCTAAATGGTCCAAGCATAAAGGCACATACAAAGGCCAAAACATGAAGCATACAACATGCGCTTTTAAGGCGACAAAGAGGCAACCAAGGCAAGCATATGGGCATGCCAAAGGGACTGATATTACATGTTGGATGGTTCCAAACCACCAAAATGATGCAAGCAACACATGCTACACATTCACATACTTGAGGCATACAAGCCCGACAAGCCACAAATGCAAAAGAGCTATACTAAGCAAGCTAGGGTCGACCAAAATAACTATGGACAGACCTCATTCATGGCAAAATAAGCATACAAGCTTCACAAATGTAAGCCTAAAACATGCTAGAAACAAAGGCACACAACCTAAGACATGTTAAGGGATCACAAGGCATTACATGGCAACTATGCTAAGCATGCATAAGGGACCAAAACCAACTCTTAGAAATGTTATATCATGGCATAATAAACATAAAATGCAGCCTAGACATGCTCAACACACACTCAAATGAAGGCTTCCTCAAGAGGCCAAAACTTGTCCTTTTCAAGGACAACAAGGAGAGGGGGTGGCCCTCTCCTTCTTGGGACTTCAAGGCATCATCTACACCACTAAAATCCCTCAAGATTTCAGTGGTGAAGAGACCCAAACACCAAAATCTCGAAACTTGCACAAAATGGCACAAAATGAGGCCTTTCAAGGCCTAAGAGGGGTCAAACACACCCAAACCACAAAACACCCTTAATAAACTATCAAGAGGGCCTAAAAACAGAACTTTTTTATGTTATACACTAAACACAAAAACAGCTTTAAGACAGGTCAAAATAGGATGCAAAAATGGGGAATAAAAGGCAAGATTCTCACCCTTGTTGACCACCTTCACAAGTGTTGATGTTGTTGCTTCCTTGGGCTCAAATCCAGCCAAGAACACCAAGAACAACCTCTTGGAACCTCAGAAACCAAGGGAAGGTGAAACACTAGGTGCTTGTGTGCAATAATGTGGACTAAAGCACCTAGTGTACAAACAAGAGAGCAAAAGAGAGATAGGATAGATATAGAACTCAAACCCTAAAACCAGAGCTTCTCTGAGGTCTTTTCTCTCTAAAATGTCTAACTCCTTCAGCCCTTGAGCCAAGAGGAGGAAGGGTTCTCTTATAGGCAACCAAACTTACAAGTTAAGCCACCAAGAAGCTCATCCCTCCATACACGTGTATGGAAGGAAAGAAGATGCAAGACAGCTGCCTTAAAATATCTCAAAAAGCAACTGAACAGTAGTCGGTTGGGCAAAAATGTCATTTTGCCAAAAAGAGTGCCGACCGGCAACAAATAGTGCCGACCGGCAATATACATTGCCGGTGGCAACACAAAACTAGCCGGTGGCCTCTAGCCACTGCCGGTGGTGCAAGGGGATGTCTCACAAGGCATCCTCTGCCTTTCCAAGGCAAAACACAAGTGTTTGGTGTAAAACCAAACACAAACAGTCGAGTTCGGAGATCCTGAGGCAAGGCGCATAGCCGAGGACTCCGGGAACTCCAAACGAACACAAACATGGATGATCACCAGGTGTTCAAATGGTGACGTCCAGGTCTTGAGGACGGTCAAAAATGGGGTGTCTACAGTTGCCCCTCTTTGACAGAACTCGGAAGTCATAACAATGACGAGAGTGAATGTCAAAGCCCAGAGACGACCCATTTTTGACAAGGCCGAAGACTTGGACAAACATGCAAGACAAATAAGGTATGCGCCCGAAGGCAGGGGTAAAATGCAAGACAATGCAAGAGGCCGAGCATAACATATGATCATGCAAAGAAAGCTGTAATGAAGCATGCATGCGACAATTATAAGCTAGCATACGCCAGACTACACTACAATGCAGAAAGGATGTAAGAGAATTATGCAATTCTCAATACGTCTCACTCGGAGGATATAATACCTGCGCGGCTCATCCGGTTGCACCGGCCTCAAATGAGCCGTACATACAATATCGTGCCTGAAAAGAAAGAAAACTTAACAGGTACAATGTTGTTAGCAATATGCATGACAATGCAATGATGAAATGCAAAATGATATGCAATATATACAAAACTATGTATAAACAATGCAAATGATATGCAATGCAATTGAAACAATGCAAACTAAATGCAGGGCAATTGAATCATGATTCAATCATGAGCGGGTCGAAACTACACACTTATGTCAAATAGATTGATGGAAGTAACAAGTCCGTCTACCATAGAACGATGTCTGAACTATGAGTGATGTAGACGGACACAAGGACGAGTATTGGGTGGAATGACATAAGTGGGGTAACGACCCGCTGATGAAAGAATAGTGATCCTAAAGCCGGATGCAACAATTACACTACAATGCAATATATACAACGGATATGGCATGTAGCCAAACCGTATCTTGCTTAGGAAGGGGATGCACGCATACAAGCCGCATCTAATCACAGAACTATACGCGTGCAGAACTGTGTTTTGACGTGAAAAGTATGGACACATACCAGACCAAGCTCAACAAGGAAAGGCGCAAGCCATAGATGGAAGATGATGCAGTGGATGCATGCAACTAAAAATGCAATATATACAATATGCAATGGAATGGATATTTACAATGGATAAGTGAAGGCGAAACATGCGTATCGACGCAAGTGAAGAATGCACGACAATGCGGGTGGAAGCGAAACATGCGCGTCAACGCAAGTGAAGAATGCACGACAGTGCGGGTGGATAATGTAGTGGATGCATGCAAACTATAATGCAATATAGATGAATGTTTACAGAAAATGCATGACATTATGCACTATATTACAACGAAATGCATGACATATGCATGGTTTAAAATGATGCATGACATATGCGATATTTACAATGATGCATGACATATGCAGTATTTACAATAATGCATGACATATGCAGTATTTACAATGATGCATGACATATGCATGTGTTTTTGTTTTTGGATTTTTTTGAAATGCATGACATATGCAGTATTTACAAATGATGCATGACAATGCACTATGATGCAACGACTATGATTGCAGCTTTCCCTATCTTACCAACAGGGCGATATACTAGGTTGGTTCAGTATCCAGGATTGAGGCGTAGACATGCCGCCTCAACCTATGGGGCTTCCATACAGATTTCAAGCCGAGGGTACACCCCCTGGGTATTTAAACCAGACTTTAGTCTCGGAAATCCTGAACCTTTGTGTTCTGGGCATAAGCCGTTCGAACTCTAGTTTTCACCGTCCCAGTTGGTCTTCTAGGAACTCACTGCAAAAACAGGCAGGTGGCTTTACCAGACCACCGAAAGTCATTCAGGCACGACAAACGCCAAAGGAATTGCACCTTCAGAGGATTTAAGGTCTCCTAGACCGTGATGCACAGAACAATGTGATGTGCAAAAAGGTGCAATTGAATGCATGTAAAATGCAATGAGATGCGCAGAATAGCGCAATGGAATGCATGCAAAATGCGATGAGATGCGCTAAACCGTGCGAATGATATACAATGCACTAACAAGTGCCGATGAGGCACACAAGATAGCGCGAATGGGACGCAATGCACAAGCTAATGCGATGCGCTAAACAGCGTGATGCGTTCAGACAACGCGAATGAAGGTCTTGCACCTCCCAAGGATTTAAGGTCTCCTAGACCGTGCATGTTTAAGGTCTCGCTAGACCGGCGCGCAACAATTATACAACACTTTAAGTGAATGCGATGCAAGTGAGTAAACTTGAACCAAACTACATCTCATGCAACAAGGATTAAGAGAATTAAGCAATTCTCACGGCGCCTACGCGGAGAAGGCTAAAAGCGACTACCGAGGACACTCGGAGTCTCAAACACAACGTCTCTCTGCGTATCGTACATAGGAGAGGAAAGAGCGACACTTCTCAACGTAGTACACGCGAGAGAAGAAAGGGAAAAAGCAAAAAGAAACCTCTCAGCGTAGTACACGCGAGAGGGGGGGAGTGCGAGACAACGCACATGGGAAACGCATGCCAATGCAAATGAGACACGCATGCCGATGCAAATGGGGCAAATAAGACACGCATGCCTCATAAGAATGGAAAATGGAGTGCAATGAGGTACGCGTGCCTCAAAGGATGCAAAATGAAGTGCAATGAGGTACGCGTGCCTCGAAGGATGCAAAATGAAGTGCAATGAGGTACGCGTGCCTCGAAGGATGCAGAATGAAGTGCAATGAGGTACGCGTGCCTCGAAGGATGCAGAATAATGCAAGTGTGACACGCATACCACACGAAATGTAAATCAAGGCATGATGTGCGAGGCAATGCATGTATTGAGGTACATGACAACGCGTGAAAACGCTTGTAATAAAATGCATGATAATGCATGACGGCGCAATGCAACGCACCGATCAGTGTGATGAATGTATGTAGCGCACACGGGGCAACTTTTGAACCTTGTAAAAACCAAAAGGATACAAAAGGATACATCTTCGCATGAATTTGAATGCCGCGCGCAGAAGACACGGTCCGAAGTCAAAACGAAGGCCGGTTGAGCATTGGAAACGCACCGTTTTGCACTGTTTTGAACAACAAAGGCCCTGAACCACACTTTTAACCCAGAAAAAGGTGTAGGAGGCTTGGAAATCACTGAGGAAGGGCACCAGAGGCCCACCGGCAGTCAGGGAACATCACCGGCCGTCCATCGGCACTAAAACAAATCCATCGGCAAACTATTGTGCCGACCGGCAAATATCGTGGCCGACCGGCACAAAATTCCTGTGTCGGGGCAGTTTTGGTATTTCGCTACGGGTGTTTTAAAATAGGGCCTCCAACCCCATTCTTTTCACTTTTCCTTGCTCGAAAATTCCTCCCCCTTCTCTCTAGAATATTTTCGGCCTTCGATCCTCGCATTTTCTTGTGTTTTAGGCTCGATTTCGTCGTTCGATTCGCGAATACCTTCGCGTTTCGCACATTTTCGACCGATCAAAATTTCATTTCGGCACATCCTTTGCCATTTTCATCTTTTTGGGACTTGTTCCCCTCGATCTCTTCTCGATACCCGTGCCTTTTTTCCGTCCCGACCCTTTCCGGCCATTTTTCACCCTCCCGGGGGTTGACTTTCGAGTTGACTCTTCGTATTCCGAGCCGATTTTCATTCTTCGACCATTTTCTCATCATTCTCGATATGGCCGACGATATTCCACGCGGCGGGACTCCCTTGGATCACGAGATGGATCCCGGGGTCGAGCTCCTCCCGTTGAGCGAGCGCCCTTTCGACCCGGCGACCTATCGGCCGGCGATCCACGTTCTACCACCCGACGGACTGCGCCAGTTCAGGAGTTTTGACATGGCGTTGGACCCTGAGCTCTTGCTACGCGAGCCTGCCTCCCACCTATCCTCCGGCACTGTAGACGCGCCCGTGGGCTTCGCTCTACAGTTCGGACTCCCTTTTTGTGTGTCGCGGTTCTAAGTCTGAACCAAAGAGTCCAACTCTGGCAAATCGTTTTGAAGAAAAACAGATTTTTGAAAAAGTAGTGCCAAACATGGACTGCTTTGCCAGATTACAGAGTCGCCACCTAAATATTTTTTAGTGGGGAAATTTAGGAAACCCTGACTCGGCGCCGAAGGCCACGTGTCCGTCATCACCAAAGTGACTTGGCTCGGGAGCTTGGTACGATCGGGGAAGGTCAGCTATGAGCACCCCCTTTCGCCCGGTCCGAAGACCGGCCTCTACTAACCGTGATATCCAATTTTGAAAACTTTATGCGTTCTTATTCCGATTATTTAACCTAGAATTACTATGTTATGCGCACAGCAAACAAGTATAGACTAGATCGCCTAATCTTGGAAATAAACATTGCATATCCGTCTTGTTTGGAAAACAGTTTGAAATTGCTACTCGCGAGTAGGCTAAAACACGGATTTCAATGAGTATTCCCAACTCAAGTAATCCAACCTCCACCCACAGGCATTCAAGCAGTTTATCACATAAGCACTTAGCCGCATGGCAGGCATACTGTCATGGCAACATTCACGCGCATGCGATATGCTAAAGCATAAATACTTACATCGTACTCCGTGCCAAAACAATAACCCGGTTAGCAAACATGCATGACCTAGTTCATGTTAAGTGGCTAATGCATCGCATGTAGGGATGTAATCTAGACATGCTCGGCTATCCTAAGCATGGCACATGAAATGCAACAACTATCACGTATTCAATTTGGAATTGAAAGTACGATGCAGTTTGTATGATGTACCGAGCCCGGTGCATGTAAACAGATGCATGGATGCACACATGCATTGCATAAGGTATGCTAATTTAAATGTGCCCTAATCTACCATCGAAAGCGAGTAAATAAAAGGGATAGAAAGAAATGGGGATTGGAAGACATACACCCACTCACACACACTTATTACATTTTTGCCCTCGCTCGGAGGGACCAAAATAATAATACAAATAATTAACTACGCAAGCTAATTAATTATTACAAATTCACTAAATTAATTAGACAAATAATTAATCTAATTAAAACAGTAAATGCCTCGGGAGGAGGGCCCAAATGCAGCGCGCGCTCGGAATTGGCTCGGAATCGCACTGTCATACAAGTGTGCCTCTGTTTTCCCTGCTATCCTCCTCAGAAAATTACCAAAATCCCAGGAGTGCCTCTCAGGGCACTGGGGAGTACCACCGGCTGGGGCAGAGTACCACCGGCTGAAGGGGGAGGCCACCGGCACTGGATTTTTTCCATCGGCTGGGGAATCACTGCCGGTCGGCACTAAATAGTGCCGGTCGGCACTTAACACCTGCAGAACCTACAACTCACAGCAGCAGAGGGCAAAACTTGCATGGCAATGCAATTCAAGGCATGTATGCACCAAACACACTCCCTATCATACTTTTGACTCAAAGGGGGATGTGCCTCGGTTCCCGGACCACCAATCACGCATTTCCATGCATGATGGCCCAAAGAATCGAGAGTGCAATTTTAATTTCAAATGCATGCAATGCAATCAAGCAAACAAGGGTGCCAAACCTCTATCATACTTCACTTCAAGAGGCCTAACATGCATGCGAATGTGATGCAACCCTAAGCATGTTATCTATCATGCAAAGTGAACAATGTGATGCACTTATGCAAGGCATTCAAGCAACATGCAAACCAATGGGGGATGGACTTATACATGAATTGGGCAACTCTAAAAGGCCTAAAATCAGTGGCCAAAGTGCTAAATTATGAGGGCCAAACACACATGCACACATACACATGTTAAGGTACCAACTCAAGGCATAAACAAGCAACATTCAAGCACACTTGAAGTGAGTTAAACATGGACAATTGGCATGCATATAAAGCTCTGAAAATCATGCAAATATGATGCCAAATCATGCAACAAAGCAAGCCAAAGCATGCAACAAATGGTCCAAGTCTTGAAACAAGCCATTAAGGCTTAAACTAAGGCCAAGTCTACCAAGCCTCACAAAGCTAAAGGGACTCAAAACAGGTCACAAGCAGACCTAAACAAAGCCTAAGGAGCACCTAGATGGCATCTAAGAGGTTCAAGCACAAAGGCGTGCAACATGACCAAAACATGGAGCATTCAACACATGCTTTTAAAGCATTAAAGAAGCAACTAAAGCGTGCATACAAGTACACTAAAAGGTCTGAAATACCATGCTAAATGGTTCCAAACCATAATAAATAAGGCAAGCAAGGCATGCTACACTCACATGCTCTCAAGGCCAACAAGCCAAATACAAAGGAGCTATGTAATGCATGATGAGATTGACCAAAGCAACTATGGACAGAGCTAAATCATGGCAAAATAAGCATACAAGCTTCACAAATGCAAGCTTAAAACATGCTAGAAATGGAGGCACACTACCTAGACATGTTAAGGCATAAAGAGGCATTACAAGGCAACTATACTAAGCATGCATAGGAGACCAAAACCAACTTGAAATCATGTTATATCATGGCAATATAGCATGGAAAACAAGTCAAACATGCTCAACACTCACTCAAGCATGAAGCTCCGTAAGGAAGCAAAACTTGCCCTTTTCAAGGACATCAAGGAGAGGGGGTGGCCCTCCCCTTTCTAGGACTTTAAGACACCATCTCCACCACTGAAATCCCTCAAGATTTCAGTGGTGGAAAGGTCCAAGCACACAAGTCCCGGATCTCTCCAAAATAGCACAAAAAAGAGCCCTTTTCAAGGCCTAAAGGGGGGCAAACTCCCCCAAACCACTAAACACTCTTAAGATACAACAAAGAGGGTTAAAAAACAGAACTTTTTTGTGTTATAGACCAGGCACAAAAACTGTTTTAAACTAGGCAAAAATGGAGTGCAAAAATGGGGTAAATAAAGTAAGTTCCTTACCCTTGAAGCTTTTCTTCACAAAGGTTGGAGTAGTTGGTCCCTTGAGCTCCAAACCAGTCAAGAACACTAAAAACCAGCCCTTAGAACCTCAGTTGCAAGGAGAAGGTGAGACACTAGGTGCTTGTGTGCAATAGTGTGAACTAAGGCACCTAGTGTACTAAATAAGCAAGAAAGGAGAGAGATAAGATAGATATATGATCTAACCTAAAACCAGAGCTTGCTCTCTCTCTAAAATGGCTGAAACCTCTCAAGAAATCCCAACCTTAAGCCAAGAGGAAGAACCTTCCTCTTATAGAACTTGTAAGACTTACAAGCTAAGCAACTAAGGGCTCATCCCTCCATACACGTGTATGGAGGGGAATCAGATTGCACACAGCTGTCTGAAAATATCTCAGAAAGCAATTGCACAGTAGTCGCAGGGCAAAATGGTCATTTCGCCAAAAAGAGTGCCGACCGCACAAAATAGTGCCGGTGGCCACACCAGCCAGCCGGTGGCCTCTAGCCACAGCCGGTGGTATATGGGGATGCCTCACAAAGCATTCCCTGCCTTCCCAAGGCAAAACAAAAGTGTTTGGTGCAAAACCAAACATCAAACGGTCGAGTTCGGAGGTCCTGAGGCAAGGCGCGCGTAGCCGAGAACTCCGGGAATCTCCAAACGAACACAAACATGGATAATCACCGAGTGTTCCAACGGTGACGTCCAAGTCTTGAGGACGGTCAAAAATGGGGTGTCTACAGGCGCTTCCGAGGTAACTTTCTTTCTCTGCTTTACTTTCTGCAATGTAGGATGCTTTAAACTGCCAACTGCCATAGCTTATTGCATTCTTTAACTGCTTAGTGCCAATACACTGATACACTGTATATTGTAGTCGATTACAGACACGTTTGCAACTGATTATCTGTTTAAGACTCATACGTGTACACACTGCACTAGCCTTGAACCACTCAAACCATGGCACACACCGTATTTCATTGCGAACACCATTGCTCGATACCTGTTGGAATCTGAAAAAAAACTCGCACGCATGCCACATTTGCACCGAGCCACACAAACACGCTGACGCATCACACGTTGTAGTTTACTGTAAACACACTGGCACCCGGTATCTGTTTTGAATCTGATAAACTTGCACGCATGCCAAATTTGCACTGAACCACACAAACACGCTGACGCATCACACGTTGTAGTTTACTGTAAACACACCGGCACCCGGTATCTGTTTTGAATCTGATAAACTTGCACGCATGCCATATTTGCACTGATTTACTGTTTCCTCAAAACTGTACATTTTATATTGCTTCGCAATAATTTGTTTGAAAACAGGGAGATTCCCATACCATCCGCGGGTATGGGAATACCGTTGCTCGTGCGTGGTACACTGAGCTTCCTGACGCAGTTCGCCACATTGTAGACCAGGCTGGCTTTGGCGCATTCTGCAGGGGACTCTCCCAGCTCACGACATGCAGACCTCTCCTCGCCGCTCTGGTGGAGAGGTGGTGGGACACCACCGATTCATTTCACTTGTCTGCGACCGGGGATATGACGATGACCCCTTATGATTTCTCGGTGCTCACAGGCATCGGGGTAGGAGGTGATCCGATCCCTTTTGACATAGACATGGACGAGTGGACCGCGGCTCAGGTCTACTTGCTCGGCGCGACACCGCCTCTTGCGCGTCCTAGCTTTGTCCGGTACTCCTGGTTCGAGGTGCAGTTCCGGGTCCAGCCCCTCCTCGTTGATGCAGCCCCGATGACCCCAGAGGCCGTGGAGAGATATGCCCGCGGCTTCCTTATGTTCCTATTTGGGACGACCATCTTCGCCGACCGGGCGAACACAGTGCCTCTCTCCCTTCTCAGCGCTGTAGCACGTCTGCGGGGGACCTCGGCTATAGTTCGGACTCGATTTGTGTCGCGGTTCTAAATCTGAACCAAAGAGTCCAAATCCGGCAAATCGTTTTGAAGAAAAACAGATTTTTGAAAAAGTAGTGCCAAACATGGACTGCTTTGCCAGATTACAGAGTCGCCACCTAAATATTTTAAAATGGGAAATTTAGGAAACCCTGACTCGGTGCCGAAGGCCACATGTCCGTCATCACCAAAGTGGTCTTGGCTCGGGAGCTTGGGTACGATCGGGGAAGGTCAGCTATGAGCACCCCCTTTCGCCCGGTCCGAAGACCGGCCTCTACTAACCGTGATATCCGTTTTTGAAAACTTTATGCGTTCTTATTCCGGTTATTAGCCTAGAATTACTATATTATGCGCATAGCAAACAAGTATAGACCAAATCGCCTAAGTTGGAACAAAACACCACATGTTTGTTTTGAAAATGATTTGCTACTCACAAGTAGGCTAAAATGCAGGTTTTGCCGCTCTCAAGCGGGCTTTTAGAAAAGACGGTTTTGCCACTATCTAGTGGGCTTTAAAACTCACAGTTTTAATGTGTTGTCCCAATTTAGGTAATTCAACCTCCATCCACAGGCATTCATGCAGTTATATCACATAAGCACTTAGCCTCATGGTAAGCATGCCATTATGGCAACATTCACACACATGCGATATGCTAAAGCATAAAAGCTCACCTAGTACTCCAAGCCAAAACAGAAGCTTATTAGAAATCCATGCATGGACCTAAGCATACTGAAATGTCTAATGCAACACATGCAAAGATGTAATCTAGGCAGGCTCGGCTATCCTAAACGTGGCATATGGAATGCTACAAATAACACGTATTCAATTTGGAATTGAAAGTACGATGCAGTTTGTATGATGTGCCGAGCCCGATGCATGTCAACAAATGCATGGATGCACGCATGCATTGCATAAGGTATGCTAAATTAAATATGCCCTAATCTACCATCATAAGCAGGTAAATAAAAGGGAGAAAGAAATGGGGGTTGGAAGACATACACACACTCACACACCCTTATTACAAATATGCCCTCACACGGAGGGACCAAAAGAATAATATACAGTCCCAAATAACAAATCAACTATCCTAGCTAATTAATTATTACAGACCCTTAATTAATTAAACTACTGAAAGCAGTAAAAGGCCTCGGGAAGAGGGATGCACGCATGCTCGGATTGGCTTCGCCTGGAAACTCGCTGCCATAGCACTGTTGGCTCTGCTTTTACTGTTCTGCTTCTCTAGAAGACTGTAAAAGTCCCAGAATAGGCTCCCTGCATCCTAAGAATCATCATCGGCTGGATGGAATGTCCACCGGCCGTGTATAAAGTCCACCGGCTGGAAATGAAGCTATCGGCACTAAATACATTGCCGGTCGGCACTCTATACTGCCGGTCGGCACAAAATTCCTGCAGAAGACAGTTTTGACAGCAACAGCAGACCAGCAGTGCAAGGTATAGAATTTCTAGGCAAATGTATGCATGGACACACTCCCTATCATGT
Source organism: Camellia japonica (assembly GCA_030407325.1). Taxonomy (NCBI): domain Eukaryota; kingdom Viridiplantae; phylum Streptophyta; class Magnoliopsida; order Ericales; family Theaceae; genus Camellia; species Camellia japonica. The sequence goes on from JAPPVO010000029.1 coordinate 153,223,845, forward strand.
AATGGACTCAAGGGAGTATGGCCCTCGACCCCCGGGCCATCAATCACACATTTCAATGCATGATGGCCCAAAAGCCAAGTTAGCAACTTTGATATCAAATGGAATGCAATGCACAAAACAAATCAAAGGGCCCCAACCCCTATCATGATTAGTCAAGAGGCAAGGGATGCATGTTCAATGAAATGCAACCTAGGCATGGCGGCTAAGTACGCAAACATGCGATGCAACTACGTGGCATACACGATGCTAACAACATAACATGCACAACGCATTGAACATGGCATACACAATGCAAGATGGGCTTACACCAATACAAGGAGGCCATTAGAGGAAAAAGAGATTCCCGAAACGCGTGCACGTATGCACGCAAACCGAGGACCGATCCTAAGGCACGAATGCCACTCTATCAAAGCATGGCAAGGCATGAAACATGACATATGAACGTGCAATGCAATGATGGACTTAAACTAATATGGATAACTCGCAAGCATGCCAAAATCAGCGGCCATGAGATGAAAATGGGACGCTCGGAATGCGTGCACGTATGCACGCGAACCGAAGACATGGCATAGGCAATGCAATGAGACTAAAATGGCATATACAATGCAACATGGACTTACACTAACATAAGCAGGTCTCAGCCACACTCACATAAGAGGCCATGAGATGAAAATGAAGTGCCTCGAAATGCGTGCACACGGGCACGCAAACCGAGGCAATGGCGTAAAGGCATGAAATGGCATGGAAAATGATATGCAAACATGCTAATGGAATTTTAGTAGCTAAATGAGGGGCGAAACAGCCCCGAATCATGGCCAAAGTACACCCGATGCACGAAATAGTCCCGAAACATGAATTTTAGCACCCGAAATGGCCTATAGCTATGCCAAATATGCAAGATATGAACATGAAGTATGAAGACAGCAACTAGACAGTCCCTAAAACAAGCATGTTCACAGTACAAAGCATGGCAAGACAGCAAGCACAAGTGGGACTAACATGGCATGCAAAAAAAATGGCTCCTCAAGGGAGGCAATGAGGCAAGTGATAGATACAATGCTCAAATAGAAAATGTCCTTCTACAACACTGAATAGGGACCAAAAATATGAACATTTACAGTAGATAACAAGTCCCAAAACAGTATGCACACATACTCAAAATGCAATGCAAGATTAAGGCCCACAAAGGGGTATAACATGAAGTACCAAAAGGATGCACCAAACAGCCAAACACCCTTCATGAGACATGTAGAGGGGGTCAAACTAAGACCCTTTTCAGGCCTGTCAAAGACCCAAAACAGAAGCATGGTAGGCTAACAAAGCATGCAAAAATGGGGGCCAAAGAGGGGGTATAATGGTAAGTACTACATGGAGACCCCCAACAGTGTTGAGCCCTTCTTCAATGTTGAAGAAGGGCTCAAAACAAGCAACTTTGTAGTTTACATCGAAGCTCAAAAATACATGCAACTATGGCTTAGATATGAACCAAGAAAATGTTAGTTTGAGGGAAATAGACACTTACCCTTGAAGACCAATGAACCAGCAGGTTTTGATCCAAGAAAATGAACTCCTAGCCTCTGAAAATGACCTCCAATGTGCTGGAAATGGAGTGGTGGTGGTGGTGCTAGGTGGTGGTGAAGAAATAGCCCAAGATCAAGGGTGTTTGGAGGTGGAATGAGAGAGATATATTGAGAGATGGAGGGATGTATATGTATATATCAGATATACATATATTTCTCTGGTTTTTTGTTCCAAAGTCTCCAACCCTTGAGCAATGGAGAGGGGGCATGCTTATATAGGCAAGTATAAGCCAAGACTTAGAGGCTAAGTCATTCAAAAGGGGTCAAGGGGGCCAAAGCTTATTCAAGAAGCTTGGACAGCTGGTAGGCTTCTTGAGGAAGCCAAGACAAAGGGGTCAAGGCTTCCCCAAGAAGCCTTGAGCAAAGGGTGCAAAGGAGGGGGTTCAAGGCTCAAAATGGTGCAAAATATGCACATGCATGCACGTGTATCTGATTCTGTCCATCCCAGCTGGCACAGCTGGCCTGCACCATGCCTGCAAGGGTCAAAAGGGGCAAACCGGCCAGCAAAAACGGTCATCGGCACAATAAATGGCCGGTCGGCACAATATAGTGCCGACCTGCACTTTATTCTGGCCGGTCGGCACAATGGAGTGCCGGTGGACAGCCGGTAAGGTCACCAAGTGCTGGTGGAAGTCCAGATTGAAGCCCCGGAAGTTAGCTTTCTAATGGCGCAAACCTTGCCTTAAAATTCCTCCTGTGCAAAAAGTTATGCCCTTTTCCGTGAAGCCGCGCAGACTTGATCCAACCGGACTGATCCCCTGCTTTAACCAGTCATATCTCCTCCACCCGGACTTGGATGTAGGAGATTCTTGAACCAAAAATGAAGCCCCGGAAGTCTTCTTTCAAATGGTGGTGGCCTCATAGTTTAACTCCAAGTATGCGGATGAATGGGCCTGATTCAGCGAGGGCTGCGCGACTCGCTTCTACCCGGATTCATGTCGAACTTCTCCCAAACCTATTTTCTTCCCTCTTCTCCTCTTTTCTTGAACTCCAAACCCTTAAACAAAGTGTTTGGAAAGTTTTGCCTCTCTTCTTGCCAAAGAAACTGAACCTGTGGCCTGCACATCTCTCAACATCGACCAAAACATCAGTCGCGCCCAAGTCTTCGGGGCGGTCAAAAATGGGGTGTCTACAGTTGCCCCTCTTTGACAGAACTCGAAAGTCATAACAATGACGGGAGTGAATGTCAAAGCCCAGAGACGACCCATTTTTGACAAGGTCGAAGATTTGGACAAACAAACAAAATATAGATAGATAAATGGTTGTCCCCGCAGGCTGCCTACGTATCCCTTTGCAAGGAATCAAACCAGCGTAGTTTAGGGGCAGGATGCAAAGTGATGCACAATGCAAGTGCATAACTTATGATCATGCAAAGGATGCTGTAATGAAGCAATTATAAATGCAACATTTTAAGCGAATGCTATGCAAGCAAGTAAACGTGAACCAACCTACATCTCATGCAGAAAGGTTGTAAGCGAATTATGCAATTCTCACGAACATGTGCGTTAGATACACAAAAGTGAACGAAGTGTGATGGATACACTAAGTGGACAAACATGTGTGATGGATACACAAAATTGAAGAGAGTGTGATGGATACACTATACGAATAAAGTGTGGTTGATACACTAAGTGAAGCAAAGTGTGACAGATACACAAAGCAAAACGAGTGTGATGGATACACTAAGCAAATATGTGATAGATATACTAAGCAAATGTGTGTGGTGGATACACAAAGGGAGCATGTGATAGATACAAAAAGTGAACGTGTGTGGTAGATACACAAAGTGAAGCGAGTGTGATGGATACACTATATGAAGCAAAGTGTGATGGATACACAAGGTGAGTGCAATGTGATGGATGCACTGTATGAAGCAAAGTGTGATGGATACACAAGGTGAGCATAGTGTGATAGATGCATAAAGAGAAAGTGTGTGATTGATACACAAAGCGAATGTGTGTGATGGATACACAAAGGGGGCATGTGTGATTGATACACAAAGCGAATGTGTGTGATGGATACAAAGCGAGTGTGTGATAGATACACTATATGAACTAAGTGTGATTGATACACTAAATGAATGAAGTGAGCAAAGCGTGATGGATACGCAAAAGGCAAACACAAAGTGTGATAGATGCACTAAGTGAGCAAGTGTGATGGATACACAATAGGTGATCACGAAGTGTGATCGATGCATAAAGAGAAAGTGTGTGATTGATACACAAAGCGAATGTGTGTGATGGATACACAAAGCAAGCGTGTGTGATTGATACACAAAGCGAGCGTGTGATTGATACACAAAGCAAGCGTGTGTGATTGATACACAAAGCGAGCGTGTGTTAGATACACTATATGAAGCAAAATGTGACAGGTACAGTAGCTGAGTGCGGTGAGCACAGTGTGATGGATACACAAAGGGTGAACACAAAGTGTGATAGATGCACTAAGTGAACAAAGTGTGATGGATACACAAAAGGTGAACACAGAGTGTGATAGATGCACTAAGTGAACAAAGTATGATTGATATACTAAATGTGAACACGAAGTGTGATAGATGCACTTAGTGAACAAAGTATGATGGATATACTAAAAGTGAACACAAAGTGTGATAGATGCACTTAGTGAACAAGGTATGATTGATATACTAAATGTGAACACGAAGTGTGATAGATGCACTTAGTGAACAAGTATGATGGATATACTAAATGTGAACACGAAGTGTGATAGATGCACTTAGTGAACAAGTATGATTGATATACTAAAGGTGAACACGAAGTGTGATAGATGCACTTAGTGAACAAGTATGATGGATATACTAAATGTGAACACGAAGTGTGATAGATGCACTCAGTGAACAGGAGTATGATTGATATACTAAAGGTGAACACAAAGTGTGATAGATGCACTTAGTGAACAGGAGTATGATGGATATACTAAAAGTGAACACAAAGTGGGATAGATGCACTTAGTGAACAGGAGTATGATTGATATACTAAAGGTGGACACGAAGTGGGGATAGATGCACTTAGTGAACAGGAGTATGATTGATATACTGAAAATGAACACAAAGTGGGATAGATGCACTTAGTGAACAGGAGTATGATTGATATACTAAAGGTGGACACGAAGTGGGGATAGATGCACTTAGTGAACAGGAGTATGATTGATATACTGAAAATGAACACAAAGTGGGATAGATGCACTTAGTGAACAGGAGTATGATTGATATACTAAAGGTGGACACGAAGTGTGATAGATGCACTCAGTGAACAGGAGTATGATTGATATACTGAATATATGAAGTGTGATTGATACACTAAGGGAATAAAGTGTGTGATTGATACACTGAATGCAATGAAGTGTGTGATTGATACACTTGCAATAAAGTGTGTGATTGATACACTGAATGCAATGAAGTGTGTGATTGATACACTGAATGCAATGAAGTGTGTGATTGATACACTAAATGAAATGAAGTGTGTGATTGATACACTGAATGCAATGAAGTGTGTGATACACTAGATGAAGTGTGTGATTGATACACTTGCAATAAAGTGTGTGATTGATACACTTGCAAATAAAGTGTGCTAGATACACTGAATGAATGAAGTGTGATTGATACACTAAGTGAATGAAGTGTGATTGATACACTATTCTGGCTTGAAGCAGACTTGATCTTGAGCTTGAGGTAGAGGTACACTCATACTTCGGAGCATTGGCAAGGCCTGAAGAGGTACACACGGGATGTAGTCTCGGAACTTACTAAAGTTGAAACAAACTCAGATACCCGACGTTTTCCTCTTTTGCTTTTACTTTGCAGTCCGGAACCACATAGCTTCAAATAGGTCCTAGTTTTACTGTTCACACTTATCGGGGGTGGGCCCTGCAGTTTTATGAAAGAACGAATCTGTTTTGCACAAATGTGGAGAATGGCACAGCACTCTGAGCACAAGATGATTTTTTGAAATTGAGAGATGAGTTCTTGACCGGGGTATTGAGCCTACGACTGAACACAGCGCGCTACGACTCAATGATGGAAAACAAAAGGTAAACAACCTAAACACATCGAGTAACACTCGGAACGACTCAAAACAAGAAGAGCTTGGGTATTTGCTTCTTCGCTCGAGCGAGCTTTGGCATCTTCGCTCGAGCGAGCTTGCTTCTTCGCTCAAGCGAGTATGGTGGGGTCTTTCAGGTTTCTTTCTCAGACGCGCTTCCCGCTCGAGCGAGCTTTCTTGCGCTCGAGCGAGCTTGTGTCTTGTGTCCTCTTCCGTTCGAGCGTGCGTCTGCGTCTCTTTTAGACCTGAAGGTTGGTATATCTTCGCTCGAGCGAGCTTTCCTGCGCTCGAGCGAGCAAGCCCTATGTTTTGTGTTTTCTTTGCTCGAGCGAGAACTCTTGCGCTCAAGCATGTTCTGTGTTGCAGACCTGAAGCTTGGCATTGTTAGCTCAAGCGACGCTTCTTGCGCTCGAGCGAGGTTCTTTTGTGTCTGGTCGCTCGAGCGACCAATCCTTCGCTCGAGCGAGACCTGTCTATATCAGCTCGCAGCAGCGGGTTTATACATCACTTTTTCATCTCCTTTTCATCCCAAACCCTAGATCCGGCTATCTCTTTCTCTAAACACTCTCTCTTTCTACAAATACACCTTGTTCTTGGGTCTCTCTACCCTAGTCTCTTTGTAAGAAAGCTAGAGCATTGCGTGGGCTTCACCTTGATCCGAAAAAGTTTGCATTTGGAGCACTTTTAAGTTTCTCTCATTCTTGGAGTTCCTTCATTTGAGGCAGGGATAAACTACTCATCTTATGAGTTTTGACATAATTTTTAGTCATTTTGATTAAATGGTGAAACTATGGAAATTTTGAAAAGTTAGTGTTTTAAATTTGAAATGTATAAAAGAGGGGTTTTCAATTGTTGAGTTCCATGTGTATGTGAGACCTTGGAAAATGGGTTATTGGTGTAAAATTGATGAAATTGAACCTTAGGGTTGAAGTTTGAGAAAAAGGGGAAAATGCCCTAATTGAGTTTAAATAATTAATTGTATAATTAATTTGGTAAATTGTGAGAATATGAGATTGGGTTGAAAATCTTGGGGCTTGTTTGGTTTGAGTTTCGGAGATGAATTTTAGAAAAAAAAATTTCAAAAATTGTTTGGTTTGAGTTTTTCTCAAAAAAAATTTCAAAATCACTTTCTCTCTCCTACACATCAATCAATCACTTTCTCTCTCCTCTCTCCTTCTCAATCATTTTTTCTCTCACACACATCTACTCAATTCTTCTAAAATATCAAATCATCCCAAACTCCCATAAAAAATTTCTCTCTCAAAATATACAACCAAACAAACTAAAAAATTTTCTAAAACAATTCTCCCAAATTTTTTTCAAAAAAACTCTCCCAAAAACAAACCAAACAAGCCCTTGAAATTTAGGGAAATTGTGATTGAATGGTGTAATTGGATTGACGAATCACTCGCCGATAGAAAATGTATTAAATTACATGTTAGATAGATTTATTTATCTATTTAGAAATAACTGTTTTGGGCTATCAGTGGAGTATAGTCTTGATTATTGTAGACACTGCATGATGATTAGGGAAATTGAAACTAATCAATTGGGTTATGTCATTGAATGTGACGGTGAAATTAACACATTGAATATGTGAATTGTTGGGTCATTGTATATGACTATGTGTTTAAATATATTGTATATGTATGTTGTTTGGAAAGAGATAGGGAATGTACTCCATTGTTTGGAAGGAGACAGGGGATGGACTCCATGGATAATTAAGTTGGCCGGAGTGTCCACGGTGCAAGTCCCGAAATCTTTTATATATTTGGGTGCCGGTTCCCTCGGACGTAATTCCGTAAAATGGCATGTGAATAGAAGTGTTTAATGATGTTTGCTATTGAAGTGTTGATATATGAGTTATAGTCTCATTTTGTTTAAACTGTTTGGATAATATTGGACTATGTCAATGAATTGATTTGGATACATAATGGAAAGGAAATTGTATGTAGTGTAACGTTGATTTGTTACAAAGATGATGTATATGATTTAATAAGTGTTAAACATTTATTAGATGCTAATGTTTTAGCTAATTCTCATATTATGTTTAGTATATCTCTACTGGGCTTTGGCTTACCCTACTTGGGACACCATTTTTCAGGTACAGGTGATATGCCGCATCCAAGAACATAACTTGGGAGGCTTAGAGGCTGAAGGCTTCTTTTTGTTGTTACCTTTTTGTGTTACGTGTAATTTAAGCCAAGGGCTTTATATGTAAAGAGTTAGAACTCTTCTTTTGCTGTAACCAAGTTATACTTGGAAAGATGTAAATTCATAGGGCATTTATTTTATTTGTCAACATGTAACATCTTTGTAAAGAACATATATACTATTTCTCTTATGTTTATGGATTATGTGAACGGTTGTCTTGTACTCTATTTTGAGAGCGTTACATTCCATGCACACACCTCACATGCACACGTCTCAAGACACTCTCTCTCACACGTTAGGACATTTCTCACTTTAAAAAAAGAAAAAAGAAAAAAATAAATAAAGTAAAATTAATTTTTTTTTATTTTATTTGGATAAAATGTATATAACTTTTAGTATATATCTGATTTTTATAAAATTAATAATGCCATTCAAAAGATATTAATGAAATCTTTAAAATGAGACTCAATATTTAACATATAGGTGTCGTTTAGTAACACTTACGTTTTCAGTTTTCTGTTTATATTTACAAAAATTTTAAAAACTCAAATAAAAATTTGTTTGGTAAAATTTTTGATTTATAAATCAGTGGTCTCAGTTTATAAATTTGGCCAAAACATGAAAACACAAAAAATGGGTTTCCATTTTGAGTTTTCAGTTTTTTTTTTTCCACCCAACACTAGCCACCACCCGCCACCATTTTCCACCGCCGTCTTCCGCCACCACCACCACCACCACCCGCCACCACCACCTGCCATCCACCCACCCACCACCACCCACCTGCCACCACCACCCACAACCGCACCACCACCACCAGCCACTCACCAGCCACCACCACCACCAGCCACCACCCACTCGCCATCACCCACCACTCGCCACCACCACCTGCCACTTACTTGCCACCATCACTCACACCCACCTGCCACCACTATCCACCACCTGCCACCACCACCTCCCGCCACATGCCACCCATCGCCACCACCACCTACCACACTACCATCACCCACCAGCCACCAGCCACCCACCCACCACCACTACCTACCCACCACCACCCGTCATCCGCCACCCACCTGCCACCACCACCCACCACCCGCCGCCACCACCACCACCACTACCACCACTCACTCGTTACCACCCACTACCTGCCACTGTCACCCACCACCCACCGCCACCACTCGCCACCACCCACCTACCGCCACCACCGCCACCACCAGCTATCCGTCACCCACCTGCCACCACCACCAGCCACCACCACCACCACCCACTCGTTACCACCACCACAGCCACCATCACCCACCCACCCACCCACCCACCACCACCACCACCCGCCACCTGCCGCCGCACCACCACACCACCATCTGCCATTCGCCACCCACCTGCCACCACCACTCACCACCCGCCGCCACCACCACCACAACCACCAACTCGCTACCACTTAACCACCCACCACCTACCCGCCACCACCCGTCATTCGCCACCCACCTGCCACTACCACCAACCACCCGCACCACCACCACTCACTACCACCCGCCATCGTCACCCACCCCACCCGCCACCACCTACCCACCAGCTACCCACCACCTACCGTCACCACTTTCCACTACCGTCTTCCGCTTGCCACTTGCCACCACTTGCCATTTCTCACTTTTTTTATATTTTTTAAAATTTTTTAAACATTTTGTCAATTACCAAACGTGTGTTGTAGTTTATGTTTTTCTAAAAATAAACAAAAAATAAACAAAAACCAGTTTATAAAATTTTTGTAAATATAAACTGAAAACGTAAACGTTACCAAACACACCCATAGTGTATTCAGCTTTTGTTTTGGAAGAACTTTTTAGCTATTTTAGACTGGCTAAAAAGTTTTCGTTTATGATGAATTTTTTATTTTTGGTAGTTTTGTGAGAGAAAATATAAAATAATTATGGGTTGAATGTGACATTTTATCTTATTAATTTTTTAATTTATTTTGTCTTTTAGTTAGCTAAATTAGTTTTAACTATCTTACCAAACAGGACCTTAATTTATGAAAGGGCTAACAATGTCCAATCCACTTACTCAACATACTTCAAAAAATAAATGATTCAAATCATTTAAATAGATCAAAAACATCTATTGCACCTAGGTGCAGCAGCCACCCAAACCCAAAGTACAGGAACAAAACTAGGATTTTATTACCGGATGAGCAAAAGAAAAATAATTTTTTTCACCATATACACAAAGTACACATGTATGTATATATGATATATAGATTATATATACATAAAAAAAAATTAAATACTATAGAAGTAATTTCTAATAGGATGAATAATTTTTTTTTAATATAAAATAGAAAGAAAATTCAAGATGGAAGAAGAATGACATATTTTTTTAATACTGGGGGGCTATTTATATATAAAATGATATATATTTTAAAATTCTATGACAAACAATAATATTCACAAAAATAGGAGGCTACCCCCATAATCTTCTCTTAATTCCGTCCCTATCAAAGTGGATGTGAACACCTTTGCTTTGAGAGTAGTGAATAAGGTTTTGTTTGCGATTTTTTTTTTTTTTTTTTTTTTTAACTATAAAAAGTCAAAAATTCAATCTAAAAACAAAGGGTTACATCGATTCACACAGGAAGTCAGCTAGTAGTGTGAAAAGACCAATATAACCTCAGTTTTACATCAAGGCTAATCCAAACCTTGATTTTTTACCTAGACAAAATGAGAAATAATAGTAAAAATTAAATTATTCACATTAATTAATCATGTTTTTTATATAACTATCTATATAATTTGAAAAATTATTTTTAAATATATCAATGTTTTCCATCTTATTAAAAAATTATTAAAAAAATGAAAATTCCGAACCACACTCGCCATGCCACACCATGTTCATGACGTTGATGGTTGGTACTTTAAATTTGACATGTTCGTGGACAAAGACATGTGGGTGGGATTCCAATGTTGGCCCTGATATTTGGCTCGTTTGAGAACTTAATTATTTTAATTAATAATTAATTTTTAGGAACATGTGGGTGGAATTATTTTAATTTTTGATTATTTTAATAAATTAAAATTATTGTGTTTAGAAAGAGAATTATATATATTTTTTATAATTAGATGTAATATTCATGAGAAAAAAAAATGATGACATCTTATTAATTATTTTAGCGTATTTTATTATTTTTTAAATTTTAGCTAAAAAAAAATCCAAACTTAACTTGTCTTACAGGGCCATTGTCACACACAACAACCTAGAGGATATGATCTAAAAGTTAGTAGGTTTGATTGGGTTTTTATAAATTTTTAAATTTTAATTTTATAAAAAATAATAAAACTGAAATACTTATTATTTTGGGAGAAATTCAAAAAAAAAAAAATAAATGTTAAAAAAATTCCAATTAATGAAGGTACAAGATTTATTTGAATAATGAATGTATAAATCACTTGTATTTTTATCATTTTATAATTATTTTTTCACTCACCACTTTTTTTATATTCTCCCTATTAGTTTTATATAATTTTCTCTTTTTGGGTAGGAGTAATATTTTAAAAAAGTCAAAAATAACACCTATATTTTGTTGAGGTTACAAAATTTTTAATTTGACGAAAATAAATATAAAAAATATATATTTTTGAATTTTTAAAATTTAATTATTTCAAAGAAGATAAAATTATATGAAACTAATGAGTATTCTTACTTTTTTCATATTTTATCAAAAACACTAAAAACTCAACTAAACACTTGCTTCTTCTAAATTCTTGAACAAAAATTCTAAAAAAATCATGAACAAAGAACGATTACAATGAGCTTAGTGTTACAATTGTTGGAACAAATAGTCTTGAAATCTTCAGTTGGCGGTCTTCAAATCTTCAAAATTTGCGATGATCTTATCTATGTAGGACAGAAATTTGGTGCTTCAAGTCATATTACTAAGTCGCTTTCCTAAAGACAATATTTGCATCCAAAAGGTGTGCAGGGGGTTACAGCAAATTTGCCTCTAGGATACAATGAAGCCTGGTCTAAAGATCAAATTTACAAGCGTCTGCACTGACGACAATAGATCAGAATACTCTTGATATAATCAAGAAAATCAAGATATTGATAATCAAATCTGCAGAACTTGATTACCAGTAAGAAAAACAAAAATTTTCTTAAGAAACTCTTGATCGAAAACTCAAAATCAAGAGAGAGAGAGAATTGCAGAAATGCTTCTGAATATTTTGGATGGAATAAAATGGCTAATTTCGCAGCCTATTTATAGGCCTTGATGCACTTGATCGAATAGTCATGTCCCTTGATTGCATCCGATCAGATCTGACCGTTGGATCGACGATCTACGATGCAGATAATTCTCACACCGAATTGACGCCTTGGCTAATCACATCTGATCATGATCGGGTGCCATCTCATCCGTACGATCGCGCGCATTTCCAATCAATGGCTATGATCAACCCGCTCCAGATCGGACACACAACCGTTTGATCGGTTGGTTGACTCATCGCCAACGGACGACACGTCATTGCCACATGGCAAATAGGAAAGCGCCCTCATAGCGCCTTACGCCAATGCGTCAATGCAAAGTGCGCCATCAAACGCCCCACAGCCCACTGCCACGCCACGCACGCGCATGTATGCTTGTGCGGATGGTGTAGAGCACCATCCTTGCAGTATGAGTGCATGCACACTAGCTTTTACCTCACAATTCCATATTCAAAAGAATATTCTATGTAACACTTTATTAAGTGCTCCATGTTTCCTTCTCTTTCCGATGTGGGACAAAGTCCCCAAGCTTAATTAATGTTTTCCAAAGAAAAACATAGAAGGTTTTTAAAATACCCAAAACTAAACTATAAATTTGAAAACCCATTTTGAAAATTCCCCAACAACAATCAGCTTAATGCATACTATAAAGAGAAGAAATAAATAAAGCTTTCATTTTTATAAAAATGTATTTTGGGAAGAATGTATAAGAATTTCAAATTTTATTAATTAATGTCCTTAGAATATTGTTAACAATATTCTTTAATAAGTATAAAATAGGTGGTAATTAATTTTTTTAGAGGATTTAGACAAAATATAATTTTGAGTTTTTTTAGAAATTGGTTTTAATTTTATTCTTTTGAGTCGCAACGACAACTTATATTACCTCTAATTATAATACCAAATTCCTTTTCTAAAAAAATAAATAAATATCCCAACACTCGTACCACATTGGGGTGGCCATCGGCCCGATGACTTACTTAACCCAGCTAGTTTAGCCTGATATTTTTAGGAAATTGTTTTTCCCATAGGATCAGATTGGGCTAAGATTTTATGCTTATTTGGGTTAGGCTTGGATAAAAAGTGCTTACTTAGCTTAGCTTGGCTTGCTCATATAGGACTGGGCTTGAATGGTTACCTTAGGCCTGATGTCAAGTCAGACCAGACTTGGATTGACACATATCCTCTATATAGTGCAAGTCTGGGCCAAATTGAGATTTTTTTTTATCCCTACACCATTGCCTTCGATCTCTCATTGTTAGCAACAACTCTTCGACAATATTTTCGAACAACTTTCCCGGCCACCTATTTTGGGAAAAGTTACTCACCCTTTTAACAAAAGGGAGCAAACATTTTATTAAAAATGAAATGAAAGGAACATAAATTTATAGCAAATTGCAAAAAAAAGTGATTTCAAAATATCATGGTTTAAAACAGGAGTTAAGTTGGGAGGGGCCTCCCAGTACAAACTATGAAAAGGTAACTAAGGAACTTTCCTTAGCCAAAAAATTTGTTACTACATTTACCTCCCTGTACACAAAAACTAAATATGAGATTATGAAACTTGGATAATAGTTACAGGCAGTCTTGTAAAGATGTTGATTCATCTGCTTGTTAGTTTGTTGCCTTTTGTAAGAGAAACACTAGTTTGAGAGAGAGAGAGAGAGAGAGAGAGACTGAATGGCTCTGTATATTGATTGTATGTTGTGTGTCTATTACAAAGAGAAATGAGCTCTCTTTATAGAGAGAAGAGAAGCAAATGGAGCACCGAAAGCTAAAGCTAAAGCTACAAACATAATGATGCTACAACAAACATAATGATGTATACTACACTAACTTTACATCTGGCATATATTAACATTACAACGGGTATATACATTAATAGCCCCCCGCAAACTCAAGGAGGGTAAGCATCGACCAAGTTGAGTTTGGAAACAAGATCACGGAAGCGCCCAGGAGGATGAGCCTTGGTAAAAATATCAGCAGGTTGATCGGCGGAAGCAATAGGAAGAAGATGAACAGTACCACGTGTAACATGCTGTCGAATGAAATGACAATCAATCTCAATATGTTTGGTGCGATCATGAAAAACATCATTGTGAGCAATCTGAATGGTACTCTGCTTGTCACAATAAAGAGAGGTAGCACCAGAAGAGGAAACACCCATATCAGTGAGGAGCCAGCGAAGCCAGAGAAGTTCCTGAGTAGTATCAACAAGAGCTCGGTATTCAGCTTCGGTGCTAGAACAGGCAGTAAGGGATTGTTTCTTGCTACACCAAGTAATAAGAGAATCTCCTAAGAAGAAACAGAATCCCGTAGTGGAGCGTCGATCCGTAGGATCCCCAGCCCAATCAGCATCAGAAAAGGCACGCAGTTCAAGAGATGAGGAAGCAGAATAGTGAAGGCCATGGAACAGAGTCCTTTGAGATATCGAAGTATGTGGAGTAGAGCAGTATAGTGGGGAGTGCGAGGAGCCGACATGTACTGACTAACAATGTGAACAACATATGCAATGTCAGGACGAGTCACTGTGAGATAGACAAGACTACCAACGAGCTGGCGATAAAGAATAGCATCATGGAGGAGATCCCTATCGAGAGGAGTGAGACGAATCTGAAGATCAACCGGAGTAGAGGTAGTTTTGCAATCGGTAAGACCAGCACAAGCCAGAAGTTCTGATACATATTTGGCCTGAGATAAATAAGAACCAGTAGAATCATGAGAGACTTCAAGGCCTAAAAAATAGTTAAGAGTACCAAGGTCCTTCATCTCAAATTGACGGTGGAGAAAACGTTTGAGGTGGAGAATACCAGCTGCATCATTACCAGTGATAATCATATCATCCACATATAGAAGGAGAAGAGTGGTACCATGAGGAGTAGTCCGTATAAAAAGAGCAGAGTCATAGGAGCTAGAGGTGAACCCAAAGTCATGAATGGTAGAACTGAATTTTGCAAACCAAGCGCGAGGCGCTTGCTTGAGGCCATAGAGGGCACGCTGTAGTTTGCAAACCTTATGAGGTGGAAAAGTGGACCCAGGTGGAGGTTGCATGTAGACCTCCTCAAGAAGATTACCATTGAGGAAAGCATTTTTGACATCCATCTGAAAGAGCTCCCAATGACGAGCAGCAGCAACAGCAAGTAAACTGCGAACAGAGGTAAGCCGAGCAACAGGAGAGAAGGTTTCCTCATAATCAATCCCATATTCCTGGTTAAAACCCTTAGCAACAAGACGAGCTTTGTAGCGTTCAATAGAGCCATCAGAATGAGTCTTGATTTTGTAAACCCATTTGCAACCAATCGCAGTTTTGCCAGGAGGAAGATCAACAAGATCCCAAGTATGAGTTTTATCCAAAGCTTGGAGTTCATCAGTCATAGCTTGCTGCCAAAGAGGATTAGTACAAACCTCACGATAGGAGGTAGGTTCATAAGTAGAAAAGGCAGCAGATCCAACAATATAGTCACGAAGATGGATAGGAGGTTGAGTTACCCGGTGTGGTCGACCCGTAGGAGGATCGGTAGGAGGAAGAACCGGTGGAGAAAGAGGTGGTGTAATGAGAGGTGGACCTTCAGGGAGAGTAGTCTGGTCGGGAGCAGGAGTGAGCAAGGGCGTCTCAATGAAGGAGCAACCTGTATCAAAATCATTAGAGAAAAGATCTATGGAAGGATTAGTAAATAGTACAGTAGTGGAAAGTGCGGGTAAGTGAAAGGAGGAGAGGGAGGAAAACATTTTGTGCTCCCAGAAAATGACATGGCGGGAGATACGAAGACGTTTAGAGAGAGGGTCCCAACAGCGAAAGCCTTTATGTTCAATTCCATACCCAAGAAAGCAACAAAGACGAGAACGAGGTTCAAGTTTGGTGTGTTCATGAGATTGAAGGAGAACAAAGCAGGCAGAGCCAAAAACCCGAAGATTAGTATATGGAGGGGGAGTGCCATGCAGACGTTCAAAGGGAGTTTGATTATGAATGACAGGGGTACGAGCACAATTGATAGTGTAGACAGCAGTGAGGGCAGCTTCCCCCCAAAAGTTTTCAGGGCAGGAAGAAGAGAGAAGGAGAGCGCGAGTAGTGTCAAGAATATGCCTATGTTTCCGTTCAGCACGGCCATTTTGCTGAGACGTGCCAGCACAGGAACGATGAGGCAGTGTACCATGACTCTGAAGAAAAGAAAGGAAATCTGAATCCCGATATTCCATAGCATTGTCAGAGCGAAAAATTTTGATGGTTTTGGAAAATTGGGTGTGGATCATTTGGGCAAATTTATAATAAAGGGTTTTGAGTTCAGACCGAGTTTTCATGAGAAAAATCCAAGTAAACCGTGAAAAATCATCAATAAAAACAACAAAATAACGAGATCCCCCCATAGTAGTAGTAGGGGAAGGGCCCCAAATATCCGAATGTATAAGATCAAAAGGTGCACAGGAAACAGAAGTACTTTTATTGAATGATAAAGCAGGTTGTTTGGCAAGTTGACAGGGTATACAATCGAAAGTGTCCGGAAGTACATGACCCAATTGTCCACTAGAAACCAAAGACTTTAAGCGATTAACAGAAATATGCCCTAAGCGACAATGCCAAAGATGAAAAGAAGATAATGAGGAAGCAAATGTAGGAGCAGCGTTCTGAGGAGAGTCAGGAACATGAAGGTGGATAAGCTCATAGAGACGTCCGTGCTTACGGCCGATCCCAATAGTCTGCCCCGTCTGAGGGTCCTGCACCAAACAATGAGTAGCAGAAAATGTGAAGGTTAGACCAAGTTCACATAATTGACCAATAGAAATAAGGTTTAAAGTGAGAGCAGGGATATGATAAACTTGAGGTAAAGATAAAGAAGATGTGGAGACAGTACCAATGTGACGAACAGTCATGAGAGAACCATCAGCAGTTTGAATGGAGGGAATATGAGAAGATGAAGAGATAGAAGAAAATATAGTAGAACTGGAGGTCATATGATTACAACAGGCAGAGTCAAAATACCAAGAAGAGTTACCTGGAGTCACAGACAAAGCAGTAGGAGGAGGTGTACCGGAAGGGGAGAGAAGGCGTTTGAACATGGCTTCGACATCCGTTGGAGAAAAGAGAGGGTAGACGGAGCAGAAGACTCAGAAAAGCCCTCAGAAGCAGCAGCAGTAGTGTGATCAGAGGCAGCAGCAGCAGTGTGATGAGACTGATTCCCGGAATGAGATCGATTCCCGGAACGATGAAAGCCCCCCCGGGAAGAACCACCGCGAGAAGAGTAGCTGTTGGAGGAGGAGCGAGATGGATTGCGAAAACAATCTTGTTGCAGATGACCAGGACTAAGTTTGTTGCAGTGTTGACAGGTTCTGACAGGGCAATTGATCAGGAGATGTGTTGAAGGGAGGCCCCGATTCTGACAATAGAGGCAGGCAGTGGTCCGCTGGGGAAAGGATGGCCGGGACGGAGGAGTGGCAAGAACAGAGTCCACATGATGAGTTTGGAGAGTACCAAGACGAGTCTCCTCTGATAGCAGCTCAGAAATAGCTTGTTCCAAAGTGGGCAAAGGATGGCGATGAAGAAGAGAGGCACGTACTGGCTCAAAAGATGAAGTGAGAGCCATGAGAAAGTGCACCAACCTTTGCTGATTACGATAGGCAGTAAATAAGACAGCATCTTCTCGGTGAGGCCAAGACGGCTCGGAAAGAGCAAGCTGGTCCCAAACGGAGTACATTTGAGAAAGGAAGTCATTGATGGACTGACTAGATTCTTGGCGCATCCGATGAAGTTGGCTCTGAAGCTGATATTGATGAGCAAGACCAGTAGTCTGGTATCTGTCTTTCAAAAAATCCCAGATGTCCTTTGCAGGAGTAGTGACAGAGTCAAGCTGAAAGCGACCAAACTGAAGACTGATAGAGGTAACAGAGGTATTGCAAAACCAGGTAATGATTTGGTAATTTTTACTGTCCCATTCCTCAAGTCGATCTTCATATGTAGTAGTAGTAGTGGAAACAGTGGTTTCAGCAGTGTCTTTTACTGGGTGGGTTACATCCCCGGTGATAATTCGCCAGAGCTTCTTTCCTTTGAGGAAGGAAGACATGGCTTGGGCCCATAGAACATAGTTGGAACCATTCAAAATAACGGAAATGGGATGGGAGGCATCATGACGATCCATAATAATAGATGAATAGGAAAAAATAAATAGGAGCAGACCTGTAGGAGCAGAATTAGGTAAAACAGAGTGTACCAGTGAGTCCGGAAGGTCGAAAATAGCTAGGAAATGTGTCCTGTGCAGAGATGATGTCAGCAGAAGCAAATAAGTGATGTCAGCGGCGCACGTTAGCAGAGTGCAGTGAAGTGCACGTTAGCAGAAGAGGCGTGGCGCACGATAGCGGAATGGCGCAGGCGCGGCGCACAGGAGCAGTTTTGGCGCACGCTGGTGCACGATAGTGAAGTGGCGCACGGGAGGCACACCGTAGCAGGCGCGGCGCACGCAGGAAGCAGGGCTGACGTCAGACACGGAGGAGTGGGCGCGTGGGAGCACGTGACGGACGTGAGCAGCAACTGATGGCGCGTGCAGGGGCGTGTGAGAGTGGTGGCGGAAGTGATGACACGCCGAGGACAAAAGCAGCGCGTGGAAGCGCGTGAGAGGGGTTTTGAGGACGGGCGTGATGCCGTTGGAATCGTGAGGAAATTCCGAGCGGTTTGGTGTAGTGCCACTGTGTACGGGACTAAACACCAAAATCGCAAATTGCTAGAAATGTAATACTGTGCTCTGATACCATGTAAGATAAACACTAGTTTGAGAGAGAGAGAGAGAGAGAGACTGAATGGCTTTGTATATTGATTGTATGTTGTGTGTCTATTACAAAGAGAAATGAGCTCTCTTTATAGAGAGAAGAGAAGCAAATGGAGCACCGAAAGCTAAAGCTAAAGCTACAAACATAATGATGCTACAACAAACATAATGATGTATACTACACTAACTTTACATCTGGCATATATTAACATTACAACGGGTATATACATTAACACCTTTGAACGTCACAAAGAGTTTATAAGATGTCTACTTCTATATGCAAATCTAAAAGAACAGTTTGAATAATAATTTGTAAATGGGTTTTGATTAGTGCCCCGAAATTGGGGGGCACTAATGCCCCAAATTTCCATATAAGGCAAAAAAAAAAAAAAACAAAACAAAACAAAACAAAACAGTTACCCAAAATGGGAATTAGGGGCATTAGGGGCACCTTTTTTAGTGCCACAAAACATTTTCCTTTGTAAATTACACCTGAACATCCAGAGTTCAACCACATTATTCGTAGTAATTCCAGTGGAACAAGCAAAGGCATGAAGAAAATTTGCATGTAAAATACCACCAATACTTATCGGGTATGGATTCCCCGCACCAATTAATATTCAATTTAGGATTATTTTAAGAATTAGTTATTTCAATTAATTTTTTAAAAAAATTATACAAATTTTTTTTTTAATTTTTAATAGTGATTTTTTTACTTTTTAATTATTTTAATATATTGCAGAACATATCCTTTAGGGCGAATTATACTAACGGTCCCTGTAGTTTAGGGTTTGTGTCACTTTGATCCGTAATCTTTCAATTGTGATATATTTGATCATAAATTTTAAATCTCATTCCAAATAAGAACAATTAAAGATATTGCTACTCCATTTCAAGGGCAAAATCGTCAATTTAATAAAATATAAACAACCTTGACAAAAATAAATCTCAAAAAATTATTTTTAAATATTTAAAAGGGTTTTTTTTTATTCATAAATCTCATTTAGAGGTGTTCTAACCCAATAAGTCCATCAAGAAAATTATAATCTAGTTAGTCCCATGATTTATATTTTTATTCCATGAGGTCCTTTTTTCCTAATTTATATTGTTTGTTGGACTATTATACCCTTATATCTATTGTTGATATGTATTACATAGAAAAATGATATACACATTTTCTTTTTATTGCTACCTCTATTTTGGTAGTTACCATTATTCACGTTTTTCTTTTGATCAGTTTCATTCACATTTGTGATATTGTTTCATTATGCTAGGGTTTAGAAACTCTAGTTTACACAAGGTGATGAAATAATATATGTTCCTCCATTGTTACAGTGAAACTTTGTGTTCCTCCATTGTCACTTTGCGGTCAAAATTCTGTGTTCGTCCATTGTTGCTCTGTGTTCGAAACTCTATATTTCTCCATTGTTGTAAGTCGAAACTCTATTTATCTCCAACCAATTTCATTAGAAACATATTTTTCAAAAGTGGGTTTGGTTTGTTTTGAATTGGCGGAATTGTGAAATTGCATAGATTGTTAATTATTGTGATAATGATAAAGATGATGATGAAGATGAGGATGTGAGTGATATTTTTGTTTTTTGTTTTTTGAGTGATTGAGTTTTTTTGGATTTCTAATTCTATTGTTGCCATTGTTTTTATTTTTTTGTCAATCAGTGTAAATGTTTATATTTCACATTGTTTGAAAAGTCTGAGAAATAAGTGTTGAAATATAAATATGGGCATAATTATATATTTTACAAAATGTGAATGCTCACATATTATTGGTTATTTGTTACTATACTTGTTGTTTGAACAATCATTTTTTATTACCATTAAACAATTGAAATAGTCTTTTTTTTTTCCTTTCAATTTTGTTTCATGTTGCAGTGTGAATGTTCACATTGATATGAATTTAGTTTTTCTAAGTCCTCGTTTGAGAATAGACTTTGTTCGTAAATTTTTGACTTTTTAACTAAAATATGATATAAAAAAAATTAGTATGTTTGGGATGACTTTTTGATTTTTTACGAAAAGATATGTAAAAAGTGGAGAGAAAATAAAATATTTGACTTTTTGGTATAAGTTGTTAGCATTTTGATTTTTTTAGTGACTTTTTAGTTTTGAGGCTAAAAAGTAATGTTACCAAACAATAGTTGTATGGTACTATACTTATTGTTTGAACAAAAAGTTACATCGATTTACACAGGAAGTCACCTATTAGTTTGAAAAGACCAATTTAACCTCAGTTTTATAACAAGGCTAATCCACGCCCTGATTTTTTACCCAGACAAAATGAGAAATAATAGTAAAAATTAAATTATACACATTAATTAATCATGTTTTTAATATAACTATCTATATAATTTAAAATTTTATTTTTAAATATATTAGTATTTTTCATCTTATTAAAAAATTAGTAAAAAAAAAAAAAAGATTCCAAACGAGACTCAGCATGCCACCCCATGTTCATGATGTTGATGGTTGGCACTTTAAATTTAAGTTGACATGTATTTTTTGAGAGCAGTGGTTGGGGCCCCGAAAACAGGGTGTCCCGAATGCTCCTAAACAGAAAATCAAGGCATGAGAAAAAAAAAATAAAAAACAAAAAAACAAAGAAAAATGGCCAAAACGACGTCGTTTTGGCCATTAGGGGCATTAGGGACAGATTTTTTAGGGGCAAAAAACATTTTTGATTTTTTGAACAGAATTTAATTTATAGCAGTGATTGGGGCCCCGAAACAGGGAGCCCCGAATGCCCCTAAAAAAAAAAACAAGGCATAAGGAAAAAAAAAAAAAAAAAAAAAAAAAAAGAAGGAAAATGTCCAAAACGACGTCATTTTTGGCATTAGGGACATTAGGGGCATGTTTTTTGTGGGCAAAAAACATTTCTGTTTAATTTAACATGTTCGTGGACAAAGACATGTTGGTGGGCTTCCAATGTTGGCCTAGATATTGGCGGAAGTTAGTTATTTTAATTTTTAATTATTTTAGAAGGTTAAAATTATTGTATTTATGAAGATAGTTAAATTTTTTTGTTGTTTAATATGATATTGTGAGAGAAAAAGTAAAATGATTATAAATTTAATGTAACATTTTATCTTATTAACTATTTTAATCTATTTTATTTTTTTATAAATTTTAATAAAAAAAAAAACCAAACCCAACTTGCGGCCATTGTCACACATACAACAACATAGAGGATATGATCTAAAGTTAGTAGGTTTGATTGGGTTTTTATAAATTTATAAATTTTAATTTAATAAAAAATAATAAACTAAAATACTTATTTATTTTGGGAGAATTCAAAAAAATTAAATGTTAAAAAAATTCCAATTAATGAAGGTACAAGATTTATTTGAATAATTGAATGTATAAATCACTTGTACTTTCATCATTTTATAATTATTTTTTCACTCTCCACTTTTTTGATATTCTCCCTATTAGTTTATATAATTTTCTCTGTTTTGGGTAGGAGTAATATTTTAAAAAGTCAAAAATAACACCTATATTTTGTTGAGGTTTCAAAATTTTTAATTTGACAAAAATAAATATAAAAAATATTTTTGAATTTTTAAAAATTAATTATTCTCTAAATAAGATAAAATTATATGAAACCAATGAGTATTCTTACTTTTTTCATATTTTATCAAAAATACTACAAACTCAACTAAACATTTGTTTCTCCTAAATTCTTGAACACAAATTCTGTAAAAATCATGAACAAAGAAAGATTACAATGAACTTAGTCCATGCTATGAAGAAAAAATAAATAAATAAAGCTTTCATTTTTATGAAAATGTATGTTGCGAACACAAATTCTGTAAAAATCATGAACAAAGAAAGATTACAATGAGCTTAGTGCATGCTATGAAGAAAAAATAAATAAATAAAGCTTTCATTTTTATGAAAATGTATGTTGTGAAGAATGTATAAGTATTTTAAATTTTATTAGTTAATGTCCTTAGAATATTGTTAACAATATTCTTTAATAGTATAAAATAAAGGAAAATGATTTGTCCTCCTAAAAAAAACCCCCCTAATCCCCCTAATGCCCAAAACGACGTCGTTTTGGGCTTCTTTTTTTTTTTTTTTTTTTGCCTTAGTTTGAAATTTAGGGGGATTAGGGGGTTTTTTTTAAGGGGGATGTAGCACAACCCTAAAATAAATTAGGTGGTAATTAATTTTTTTAGAAGATTCAGACAAAATATAATTTTGACTTTTTTTTTGAAGAAATTAGTCCAAAATTTATTCTTTTGAGTCGCAACGACAACTTATATTACCTCTAACTATAATGCCGAATTCCCTTTCTAAAAAAATAAATAAATATCCCAACACTCACACCACAATGGGGTGGCCATTGGCCCGACGGCCTACTTAACTCAACTAGTCTAGTTCGATATTTTTAGGAAATTATTTTGCCCATAGGATCAGATTGAGCTAAGATTTTATGCCTATTTGGGTTAGGCTTGGATAAAAAGTTCTAACCTAACCCAGTCTGGCTTGCTCATGTAGGACTTGGCTTGAATGGTTAGATCAGGCCCGATATCAAGTGAGACCGGACTTAGATTGACACATATCCTCTTACTATATAATGCAAGGCTATGCTAAATTGAGGTTTTTCCCACCCCTACACCACACTGCCTTCAGCCTTTCTTTATTGGCAACAACTCTTCGACAATATTTTCGGACAACTTTCCAGGCCACCTATTTTGGGAAAAGTTACTCACCCTTTTAACTGTTGGAACAATCTTCACTGTATTTAAAAGATTTTAATTCTATTGTGTACAAAACAACAATTAGAATTTAAAGAAATAAAGAAAATGAGAGAATTTGTTTGATTACAAAAATCAAACTCGAAATAAAAAAAAAAACAGAATAATAAAAATTTTCTCATTTTCTTTATTTCTTTAAATTCTAATTGTTGTTTTGTACACAATAGAATTAAAATCTTTTAAATACAGTGAAGATTGTTCCAACAACCTTAAAATAGAATAATTTTTGGTATCTTCATTGTATTTAATTTTCTGATTTCATAAAGACATATTCTGGTTGGAAAAACAAATAGTGTTTATGCTATTTGACAGATAGTAGTGATATACTGTCTCGTTTCTTTGACAACTAGTAGTAATATACTGGTGTCATTAACAATTGCAGAATATTAATTGTGTTAACAGAAAATTATTGTGCTATTTTATTTTTCTAGTTTTAGTAACAAGAAAAATAAAATTATTTTGTGTTATAATTTATTTTCTGGTTTTAGTAACTAGAAAATTAATTTGTGTTTTAATTTTTCTGATTTTTGTAATCAGACATTATGGCTACTACAACTGAAACTGCATCTGGTAGTGGTACTCCGATTGTTACACCAACACCGGTCCCTATCCAGAACCATGTTCATGTACCAATCAATCATGGAGAAAAATCGGAAAAATTTAACGGTATCGAGTTTAAGAGATGGCAACAGAAGATGCTGTTCTATCTTACAACTCTTAATTTGGTCCAGTTTCTCCATGAAGAGGCTCCAACACTTAAAGAGGGTGAAAGTGATCGGCAAGTTGTTGTCGCTGTAGATGCTTGGAAACATTCAGATTTCTTATGCAGAAACTACATCCTCAATGGCCTTGACAACATACTGTATAATGTATACAGTCCTTTAAAGTCAGCAAAAGAATTGTGGGATTCTTTGGAGAAGAAATACAAGACAGAAGATGCCGGCACGAAGAAATTTGTCGTCGGTAAATTTCTGAATTTTGTTATGGTAGACTCCTAAACGGTAATATCTCAAGTTCAAAGTTTTCAGATAATTTTGCATGATATTCATTCAGAAGGTATGTCTCTTAGCGAGTCTTTCCAAGTCGCTGCTTTGGTGGAAAAGTTACCACCGGCTTGGAAAGATTTCAAAGATTATTTAAAACATAAACGCAAAGAGATGACTATGGATGAGTTGATTGTAAGATTAAGAATTGAGGAAGATTACCGAAAGGCTGAAAAGAGGAATGGGAAAAATCCCATTGAGTCCAAGGCTAATGTGGTTGAACAAGTTCAAAAACCATATAACAAAAAGAGGAAGTTTACTGGAGATGGTCCTAAACAAGGCAACAACAATGGCAACAAGAAGTTCAAAGGAAAATGCTATAACTGTGGCAAGACTGGACATCGAGCTTCTGATTGCCGCCGCCCTAAGAAGGATCATGGAAGTACAAGTAAGAAGACCACTAATCAGGCCAATGTAACAGAATTGGATTACATCTATGACGGAGTGAATGACATCAACCTCTCTGCTGTGGTGTCTGAGGCTAACTTGGTTGGAAATCCCAAAGAGTGGTGGGTTGACACTGGAGCAACTCGTTACATATGTGCGGACAAGAAGATGTTCACTACCTACAAGAGGCTGCAAATGGTGAACAACTTTTCATGGGAAATTCTTCTACTTCTACTGTGGCTGGACAAGGGAAAGTGATCTTGAAGATGACATCAGGGAAAGAACTGACCCTCAACAACGTACTGCATGTACTTGACAGCCGGAAGAATTTAGTTTTTGGTTCTTTCTTAAGTAAAAATGGTTTTAGGCTTGTTTTTGAGTCTGATAAGTTTGTATTAACAAAGAGTGGTATGTATGTTGGTAAGGGATACATGAGTGATGGTCTCTTTAAACTAAATGTAATGACAGTTGTACCAAAAGTTACTATGAATGAGAATAACACATCTTTTGCTTATATTCTTTAGTCGAATTTATGGCATGGTAGATTAGGTCATGTAAATTATGATGCTTTGCGTAGATTAATTGGTTTGGATTATATACCAAAGTTTGAAATTAATCCTAATCATAAATGTGAAGTTTGTGTAGAAGCGAAACTAACTAAGGCTCCTTTTAAATCAGTTGAAAGGAAAACTGAACCTCTAGAATTAATTCATACTGATGTATGTGATCTAAAATTTATTCAAACTAGAGGAGGCAAAAAGTATTTCATAACATTTATCGATGATTGCACAAGATATTGTTATGTTTATTTACTTAGAAGTAAAGATGAAGCCTTAGAAATGTTTAAACTCTACAAAACAGAAGTTGAAAATCAACTTGGTAAAACCATTAAAATGGTTAGAAGTGATAGGGGTGGTGAATATGATGCACCATTAAATGAATTTTGTGCACAACATGGCATTATTCACCAAACTACAACCCCTTATTCTCCACAGCAAAATGGAATTGCTGAAAGAAGAATAAAACCCTAAAAGAAATGATGAATGCCATGTTACTAAGTTCAGGTTTACCACAGAACTTGTGGGGGAAGCAATATTGTCTGCTAATTATGTTTTTAATAGAATACCCCACAAGAAAACCAACAGCACTCCTTATGAATTGTGGAAAGGTCGACCACCTTCCTACAAATACTTAAAAGTATGGGGGTGCTTGGCAAAAGTGGAAGTTCCTGTTCCTAAAAAGACTAAGATTGGACCAAAAACAGTAGATTGTGTGTTTATTGGTTATGCTCAGAATAGTAGTGCATATCGGTTTCTGACTTATAAATCAGAAATACCTGATATAAATGTGAACACTATTATAGAGTCAAGGAATGCTGTGTTTTTTGAACATGTCTTTCCTTACAAGAAAGGACAGGAATTAAGTTCACAGAAAAGAACTTATGATTGTACACAAAGTCAAGAGACTAATGACAATCAAACACAAGAGACTAGTAATGGTCTCAACTAACAGGATTTAACTGATGATGAACCAAGAAGAAGTAAGAGAGCGAGAACATCTAAATCCTTTGGTCCAGATTTTCTGACATACTTGTTAGAAAATGAACCTCAAAGCTTTAAGGCAGCAATGACAGGTCCTGAAACACCTTTGTGGAAAGAGGCTGTTAATAATGAAATTGAATCCATTATGCAAAATCATACTTGGGAATTGGTGGATCTTCCACCAGGTTCTAAACCTCTTGGATATAAATAGATATTCAAGAGAAAAATGAAAGCAGATGGTTCAATTGACAAGTATAAAGCAAGACTTGTAGTTAAAGGTTACAGACAAAAGGAAGGTCTGGACTATTTTGACACATATTCCCCTGTGACAAGAATAACATCCATTCGCATGCTTATTGCTATAGCAGCGTTGTTTGATTTAGAAATACATCAAATGGATGTTAAAACAGCTTTCTTAAATGGTGATCTAAATGAAGAGATCTATATGGAGCAATCCGAAGGGTTTGTGGTGTCGGAGCAAGAAAAGAAAGTTTGTCGGCTTGTAAAATCCCTTTATGGATTAAAACAAGCACCTAAGCAATGGCATGAAAAATTTGATCATGCAATGCTTACTAATGGGTTTAAGATAAACGAATGTGACAAATACGTCTATGTTAAAAACACTGACCAAGGATATGTCATAGTTTGTCTTTATGTGGATGACATGCTTATCATTGGAAGCAGTCAAAACATGATCAAATCAACTAAGCAAATGCTTAACAAAAGATTTGATATGAAAGATATAGGGGTCGCAGATGTTATATTAGGAATGAAAATTACTAAAACATCTGACGGATATGCATTATCTCAATCTCATTATATTGAGAAAATTCTTGATAAATTTATGAAAGATGATTTGAATTTAGCTAGAACACCTGTAGACATCAGTCTTTATTTATCAAAAAATAAAGGTGATGCAGTGTCTCAGTTAAAATATTCCCAAATCATTGGAAGCCTAATGTACCTAATGAATTGTACTCGTCCTGATATAGCTTACGCTATTAGTAAATTGAGTAGGTACACTAGTAACCCCGGAGAAGACCATTGGAAAGCGATCATTCGGGTTCTTAGATATCTAAGATTTACCCGTGATCATGGTTTGAACTTTACTCAATATCCAGCAGTACTTGAAGGTTATTGTGATGCAAATTGGATATCGGATACTAAAGATTCAAAATCCACAAGTGGATATGTCTTTACTCTGGGAGGCGCTGCTGTTTCTTGGAAATCCACGAAACAAACATGCATCGCACGATCCACAATGGAATCCGAGTTCATTGCTTTAGACAAAGCAGGAGAAGAAGCAGAATGACTTCGTCACTTCTTAGAAGACATTCCAATGTGGCCAAAACCTGTGCCAACTATTTGCATTCATTGTGATAGTCAATCTGCAATAGGCAGGGCACAGAATCATATGTATAACGGTAAGTCACGACATATTCGTCGTCGACATAATACCGTTAGGCAATTGTTGTCAAACGGAATAATCTCAATAGATTATATAAAATCTAAAGAGAATATTGCGGATCCGTTAACAAAAGGTTTGACAAAAGAGCTAGTGTATAGTTCATCGAAGGGAATGGGATTAAAGCCTATTACATAAGAGTCGTCATAATGGTGACCCTACTTATATGACTGGAGATCCCAAGAACTAAGTTCAAAGGGACAACTAAGTTATGTATGGCTCGCCAGAAATCACCAAGGGATTAAAATTCCTACCCATTCTTATGATGAGAGTGATATCTGCAACATATGTTGTCTGCAGGGGCATAAGGATAAGCTTCGCTTTTAATAATTACTTATATCTTGATTAAGGCATAAAATCAAGATGAGTATAAGGAGATACTCACAATAAGAATCACCTATATGAGTGTCGAACTGGGGCCAGTTCTATGAGAATGAAAGATGCTACATTCTCTAGAAATACTCATGAAAATCAGGTGCGTTCAAGGCCAAAATGAACACAACAGTGAGAACCACGATGTGTCAGAAGATATTTTGTGTGAAATCTATTGTCTTGGCTTACACAAACGGCTGAACAATTCAAGGCATCGCGTCCATTGGTTAGCCAGTAAGTCCGATAGGTTATCACTAAGGAAGTTCAAGGCCGAAAACTACCTATCCTGATGCAAGATATTTTCGACTTATACTCTTCCGATAAAGTCTGCATATTGTTGCATTTCCGTTGTCATCAAATTCCATTCATGTGGGGGATTGTTAGAAATGGTTATAAATTCTGGATAAAACCAGAATTTTATCCTAAGTTTGGTCTAATATTTAGGTGGGCCCCGTGCGTCGATTTACGCGGGTCAAAGTGATAACGCGTTCTATGCCGCGTTGTGATTCACGTGGTATATTTGGTTGCTCAAAACCATTACCGAGTGAATGGGAAATTGAAGCCAAAGTGTGCTCCATGGAAATGGAGTTTTTGTGGAAAATCCTTAAAGGTATTGAATAAGGCTTGTCCCATATTGATTTGATGGGAAGTTTTGAATGGGTTTATAAGGCATGGGTTTGGTACTTGGGGTGTGCCCCAAGGGGTACCCAAGTGTTTTAGAGGGCTGGGCTGGGTTGGGCTGGGCTGGGCCTGGGCTTGGGCGCGGGTGCGTGGTGTGAGGTTGGGTTGGGCTTGTTCGGTCCAATACTAATCTTTTTGGGCCAAAAACATTTGAATTTAATTTTATTTTTGGTAAAATAAAATCTAGAATTCAAATTAAACTGGTTTGGATTTACTGTACATCCAAACAGGGCCCTTCCCGTTTTCAAACAGAAATAAACTAGTTTGGTATTATTACACACGCAAACAGGGTCTTTCTCGTTTTTGTATCTGTTTGAATTTAAACCCAACAGATTCAAATCTGTTTGAATTCAAAGCCAACAGGTATCATACATGTTCAATTCAAAACCAAGAGCCACCTTTACATCTATAAATAGACCAGCCTCCCATTTGGATTTTACTCCAATTTTTCGTACTCCATCCTCTGCTATAAATCTCTCTGCATTTTGCTACATTTTATTTCTGAAAGAAAGAATGTAAACACCTAGTGTGTTCGACGAACGAATAAATTGTAGTGCTGCTTTTATTCGTTGATAAGATCATTTCATCCTGGGAGATAGATGTTCAAATTCTGAAAGCACCCTGGAAAGGACGAATCTGTCTTAAGGACACAGTGTCAAACACTGGACTTGATCAGATTATAATTCGAAGAAATTAAATCAAGTAAGTTATTTAATTAATTTTTTGTGTTATTGTTATTTATTTAAATCAGATTTTAATTTTGTTTTTGTAACAAAATAAAATCTGTTTTTATTATTCTGTTTTTTTTATTTCGAGTTTGATTTTTGTAATCAAACAAATTCTCTTCTTTTCTTTATTTCTTTAAATTCTAATTGTTGTTTTGTACACAATAGAATTAAAATATTTTAAATACAATGAAGATTGTTCCAACATTAACAAAAGGGAGCAAACATTTTATTAAAAATGAAATGAAAGGAACATAAATTTATAGCAAATTGTAGAAAAAGTGATTTCATAATATCATGGTTTAAAACAGGAGTTAAGTTGGGAGGGGCCTCCTGGTACAAACAGTGAAAGGTAACTGAGGAACTTCCTTAGCCAAAACATATGCTGCTACATTTACCTCCCTATACACAAAAACTAAATATGAGACTATGAAACTCGGATAATAGTTACAGGTAGACCTGTAAAAGATGTTGATTCATTTGCTTGTTAGTTTGTTGCCTTTGAACGTCACAAAGAGTTTACAAGATGTCAACTTCTATATGCAAATCTAAAAAAACTATTTGAATAATAATTTGTAAATTACAACTGAAGGTCCAAAGTTCAGCCACATTATTCGTAATTCCAGTGGAATAAGCAAAGGCATGAAGAAAATATGCATGTAAAATACCACCAATACTTATCGGGCATGAATTCTCTTTAGCGGACCAATTAATATTCAATTTAGGATTATTTTAAGAATTAGTTATTTTAATTAATTTTTCAAAAAAATTATATAAAGAAAATTTTAAATTTTTAATAGTGATTTTTTTTTTTACTTTTTAATTAATTTAATATGTTGCAGAACATATCATTTAGTGCGAATTACACTAACAGTTCCTGTAGTTTGGGACTTGTATCACTTTGATATTTGACCTTTCAATTGTGATATATTTGATCCTAAATTTTGAATTTCGTTCCAAATAAGGATAGTTAAAGACATTGTTACTCCTTTTTAAGGGTAAAAACTTCAATTTAATAAAAAATAAACTACCTTGACAAAAATAAATCTCAAAAAAATATTTTTTAGTTTTTAATCACCAAAGATAAAATTATATAAAAATGAAAAATCTTTTACATTTTTATTTTTTTTATCAAATTAATTTTTAGTATGTGTTTGGATGATGATCATGTAATAGGTAATTGTTTTTGTTGATATGTTTAGATGATTATCATGTAATAGATGTTTGTATTTATTGTTAATAGATATTTTTGAATGGTTATCATGTAATGGATAGTTAATAGGTTTTTAATGTATAATCAATATGTTTAATATATGAAATATTTTTTGTTTTGGATTTTTTGATTTAACGGATTGGTAATGATATTAAAGTTGTCGCCATGTTTTATTTTTGAAAAAATAAAAACTAATTTAACCAAAATAACTATTAAAAAAATTATCTCGATCCTCTCAAAAGATAAAATTATATAAAAATGATGTATCTTTAATTTTCTTCACCAATTTAATTTTTAGTTTCTAAAAATAGATTCTGAAAACCAAATTAAACAAAACTTTATAACAAAAAAATGTTGCAACATTATTCATTAAAAAAAAGGCAATTATATTTCAAACAACATATAAGTTAACAAACTCAAAATAAGTTGTATGACGACTTTACCCTTCAAATGGAGTAACAATGTTTTCAATTGTTCTCATTTGGAACGAGATTTAAAATTTAGGGTCAAACAGAATATAAATGGCATGGTTTTGAAAACTAGATCGGACCGGCCGGTTCGACCGGTTGAACCGTCGACCGGTCAGGGTTCCAGTCTGGATATACCCTTTAAATCATTCGAAGTAAAAAAACGGGCATATTTCGAGAGAATCGAGAAAATCGACAATTGAACCGCCGAACTAGTCTACTCGGGAACGGTTTGCCGGGTCGATGAAATTAAAATTTTGAACTTTTTTTTTGTTGATATTTTCCAACTTTTTTTTTTATTATTTCTTTATTTTCTTTCTTTCCTTCTTTCTGTCTTATTATTTATATATATTATATATAAGAAAATTTTAATTGGAAACAGATACAGAGTCGCCAAATATGGACTGCTTTGCCAGATACAGAGTCGCCACCTAAATATTTTGTTTTTGGGAAATTTAGGAAACCCTGACTCGTGCCTAAGGCCACGTGTTCGTCATCACCAAAGTTACCTCGGCTCGGGAACTTGGGTACGAGAGGGAAAGGTCATGCAATGAGCACCCCCGTTCGCCCGATCAAAGGATCGACCTGTACTAAGCATGATATCTTGTTTTTGAAAACACATGTGCTCTTATTCCGGTTAATTAGCTAATCTTACTACGTGATGCGCGCAGCATACAAGTATAGACTAGATCGCCTAATTTGGAACATGGTTTGAAGTGATGAAAATGGTTTGAAGTTTACTACTCGCAAGTAGACTAAAACGAGGACTTGATGAATTGTTCCAATTCAAGTAGTCCAACCTTCACCCACAGGCATTCAGACAGTTAATCACTTAAGCAGTTAGCCTCATGGCAAGCATGCTATACATGGCAATCAATAACACACATGCAGTATGCTAAAGCGTAAACACTCACAGTGTACTCCGAGCCAAAGAAAGAAGCTAATTAGAAATCATGCATGAATCCTAACTATGCTGAGATGCCTAAAGCAACACATGCAAGAATGCAACTAAGACGGGCTCGACTATTCTAAAATGGCATGTGAAATGCGACAATTGATACATGTATTCAACTTGGTATTGAAATACAATGCATTTAGTATGATGTGCCGAGCCTGGTGCATGCAAGATAGATGAATGGATGCAAACATGCAAGCATAGGAATGCTAATTGAAATATATAATAAACTAACCATTGAAAGCGGTAAGTAAAAGGGAAAAAAACGTGGGGTTTGGAAGACATGCACACACTCACGCACACTTATTACAAAATGTGCCCTCTCGACGGAGGGTCCGAATGAATATGCTAAGCTACATCTAAGCTACACAACTAATCTAATAATCTAATTAGACTAATTATTACACAACACAAAATGAATAACTAGCTACAACTAATTATTACATCACTTAACTAATTAACAAATTAATTAATTAATTACAAATTCATACTAACTAATAAGGAAAGCAATAAACAATGCTGCCTCAGCTCTGCTTGAAGTTAGAAGACGCATGCCCTTGGTTGCCGTCTCGGAAAGCTCTCCAAATGCTCTCTAGAGGCTCTGTCTGCAGGGTGTCCTTGAGAACTAGCTGCTGGATCTCACCAAAACAGTTTTGAGGAGTGCACCAGTGGCCTGTCGGCCATGAGGAGCTGCTGCCGACCATCCTGCCGGCCAGAGATGCACACTGTCGGCCATAAACAATGCACTGCCGGCCAACAATAAGGGGGGTGCCGGCCACTGGTGTGTTGTGACACCAAGCTGCAGTAGAGCACAAAATAGAGAAAAGTGAGGGTCCTCCAAGGGTATGTACGCACTATGCCACTCCATATCACCTCAAAACGTCAAGGGAGAGGCATAATCGGATCCAAGACCATTAATCACGCATCTCGATGCATGATGGCCAAAGATCCAACTTGTGAAATTCAATGTAAAATGAATGCACAAAAACACATAAATGCCTAGAACTCTATCATGCATCGTCAAGAGCGTCGGCGACCGAGAATTGAGGCACGTTTCATCACTTCAAGTATGAAATGTCCCTCGTTTCTCGTGTTTGGCTTAACACCCAAGCCAAACACAATGCAATGCGTGCAACATGGAGATGTCATGCAATGTAACATAAGCATGCCAAATGCAATGTAATAAATGTGCAAACATGTAATGCAATATGAACAACCTAACAAGGCTAATGATATGCACAATGCTAATGCATGCAACAACTAGCATACACAATGCGAGCGTCAATTAGCATGCACAATGCAATGATGGCATACTCAATGCAATGAACTACATGGCATGCACAATGTTTGATGGACTTAAACCAAAATGGGTAGACCTCAGCCATGCCCATATCAATGGCCAAAATGCATCAAAACTAAGGCATGAAAGCATATATAAGCATGCATGCCAATTGGCTCATCAATTAGGCTTAAGAGCACAACTCTCAAGAGTGCTCAAAGAGTGACAAAAATGAAAGTGTAGCAACACAAAGTGCACTGAAATTAAGTAAGAAATGATACCAAATCATTCAAACAAAGCAAGTAAAGCATGCAAGAATCCTAAAACATGAAAGCTAATAGAGAGTACTACAAAGGAGGCATGCAACACATGGCACAAATGCATGTTAAGTGATGCCAAATCATGTACACAACACAAATGAAGCATGCTACGGTGCTCAAAGCTTGAAGCAAGCAAGAGCACTTGTACTATATCTATTCAAAACATGAAGCATATGGCTAAGGCAACCCAAAAAAGTCCTAGAACGTGTTAAAATGAGTCTAAAACATGCATGGAAGGAATCCAAAACATGCTAGCGTGAAGGGCATAAGGCATGATGCATACAAGGCAAATTTGGTGGATTACACTACACCTATTAAGACCAAGCATGGGATGACTTAACCAACAAAAATCAGAGTTGTATCATGGCATAATAACCCCAAAAACACATTGAAATGATAGCTCGCAAGCTTAGGCATGAAGGCATACACAATGACTCATGTTAAGACATAAAGGGGGCAAACCCTCCAACGCATTGAATAAGTGATAAATGCAAGTGCATGAGCATGAAACATGGACTGAAATCACATAATAAATTATGCTAAATCATTCAAATAGTCCAAGCAATGCATGCTAGTGGACTTGGTGCACAAAGCTAACAAGCTAGATTGAACCATGGCTATACAAAGCAAGTCATGCATGACCAAAACAACCAAAATCAGAGCTAGAGCATGCTAAAATATGGACAAAAGCTTCTTGAAGTTAAGACAAAAGCATGCTAAAATAACATGTCAAAGCATGATGCATGTTGGGCTATTTCATGGAATTGCACTACAAGTGCATGGAGCATGCAAGGGCCAACCAAACCAAACCAAAATAGAGTCATGACATGGAAAAACATCACCAAAAACATGCTGAAATGGACTCAAGGCAAGCTAGAATGACATGCTACTTCACGAAGCATACAAGACTAGTGTGTGTGATTTACACTACAAGTGTATTATGCATGCATGGAGTGATCAAGACCACCAAAAACAGTGGTAAGCCTCAGCAAAATAACCACAAATACAAGCTAAGATATGGCCAACATAAGCTTAACAAACATGCTCATACATGAGGCATTCAAAGCAAGTAAACACAACACAAGGAGACGGGATGACCCTCTCCTATTTAAGACCCCAAAACCACCTTTCCACCACTGAAAATCCTCTGGATTTCAGTGGTAGAAAGGTCATGCAAAGGTTACAACAAGAGCCTAAAGGGGATGGCTCAAAACAAGGCCTAACAAGGCCTAAGAGGGGGTAGATCACCCCAAACGAAAAAGTGACCTTAAACAAACTTTTTAAGCATGTAAAAACAGAACTTTTTTCAGTTAAGAGTTAAGCTTAAAACAGTATGCAAGAAGGGTTAAAAGCTTAAGCAAAAATGGGGGATTTAAGGGTTAGAAACTCACCCTTGAAGACCACCTTTACAATTGCAACTCTAGCAAGTTTTTCAAGTTCAAACTAACCCAAGAACACCAAAACCAGCTCATAAGCACCTCAGTAGCCAAAGGATGGTGTTTGAGTGTGTGTTTGTGTGTTAAAGTAAGACAAAACTACACTTTAAGGGCACAAAACAAGAACAAAAGAGAGGTATAGACACAAAACTATATGTATAACTCAAACCTCAAATTTCTGAACCTCTCAAATGGAGGAGGAGCCTCTTCTTATATAGAAGAGAGGCAAAGCAAAGCTTGTTAAACAAGCTTGAAAAGAGGCTCATCCCCCCCATACATGTGTATGGAGGAGAGATGAGTGAAAACCAGCTGGCTCAAAAGATCTGGAGTGAAATCTGCTGAGACAAAGGGTTCTGCTGGCCATCAGTTGTGGCCGGCAGTGGCTCACTGATGGCCGGCATGCATCATCAATAGCAGGTAGGGGCAAATGCATAGCTGGTAGTGCCAAAAGGTGGTCGGCAGTGCACTATGAGAATCATGCTGAAAGGTCCAATACATGGTCCAAAAATAGGGCAGAAAGGATACAGGGTTTGGAAAGCTCAAACCTGTGACGTTTCACCGCGAAAGTCGAGCACTCGACGAGCAATCGAACTTGTGGCTGGATGTACCTGCAAGCACAACCAAGTCTTGAGGACGGTCAAAAATGGGGTGTCTACAGTTGCCCCTCTTTGACAGAACTCGAAAGTCACGAAGTGACGGGAGTGAATGTCAAAGCCCAAAGACGACCCATTTTTTACAAGGCCGAAGACTCAAGCAAAGATTCAATAAAACCATACAGAGATGTGCCCGCAGGCTGGGGCAAAATGCAAATGACATGCACGATGCAAGAGCATAACTTATGATCATGCAAAGAGAGTTGTGATAAAGCAATTATGCAAAATAAATGCAACATTTTAAGCGAATGTTGTGCGAAGAAGTGCTACAGCAAACTCGTACACAAGTAAGTAAACATGATCCAAACTACATCTCATGTAGAAATGATGTAAGAGAATCATGCAATCTTAGCAAACATGTGCGATAGATACACAAAGCGAACGAAGTGTGATAGATACACTAAGTGGACACGCATGTGTGATAGATACACAAAGTGAGAATAGTGTGATAGATACACAAGGTGAGCGTAGTGTGATAGATACAAAAAGCGAACGTGTGATAGATACACAAATCGAGCGTGTGATAAATACACAAAGTGAGCATAGTGTGATAGATACAAAGCGAGCGTGTGATAGATACACAAAGTGAGCATAGTGTGATAGATACAAAGCGAGCGTGTGATAGATACACTATATGAAGCAAAGTGTGATAGATACAGTAGGTGAACGTGTGATAGATACACAAAGTGAGCGAGTGTGATGGATACACAAAGGGTGAACACAAAGTGTGATAGATGCACTAAGTGAACAAAGTGTGATGGATACACAAAAGGTGAACACAAAGTGTGATAGATGTACTTAGTGAACAAAGTGTGATGGATACACAAAAGGTGAACACAAAGTGTGATAGATGCACTAAGTGAACAAGTATGATAGATACACTAAAGGTGAACACGAAGT
Source organism: Camellia japonica (assembly GCA_030407325.1). Taxonomy (NCBI): domain Eukaryota; kingdom Viridiplantae; phylum Streptophyta; class Magnoliopsida; order Ericales; family Theaceae; genus Camellia; species Camellia japonica. Next base: position 153,260,858 of record JAPPVO010000029.1, read on the forward strand.
GTGATATGCACTAAGTGAACAAGTATGATAGATACACTAAAGGTGAACACGAAGTGTGATAGATGCACTAAAGTAAATGAAGTGTGATAGATACACTAAAGTAAATAAAGTGTGATTGATACACTAAGTGGATGATCTTAAACAGAACTTCTTTGAATGAACCGTACATACAATATCGTGCATGAATGAGAAAGAAACTTGATAGGTATAATGTAATACAATGCAAATAACGTGTGTGATAACGCAAGTGAAGTGTGCATAACAATGCAAGTGGAGAGTGCACAACAATGCAAGTGAAACGTTCATAACAATGCAGGTGGAACGATGCATAACAATGCAAGTAAACGTGCATGACAACACAAGTAAAGAGTGTGCAAAACAATGCAAGTAACGTGCGTGACAACGCAAGATAGATATGCAAAACAATGCAAGTAAAACGTGCGTGACAGCGCAAGATAGATATGCAAAACAATGCAAGTAACGTGCGTGACAGCACAAGATAGATGTGCATGATAATGCAAGTAACGTGCGTGACAGCGCAAGATAGATATGCAAAACAATGCAAATAAAACGGTGCATAACAATGCAACTGAAAAGTACATAACAGTGCAACTAGAGTGTGCATAACAATGCAAGTGTAACGTGCATAACAATGCGGGTGAAACGTGCGTGACAACGCAAGTGAAGTGTGCAAAACAATGTAGGTGAAAAGTGCATAACAATGCAACTGGAGCGTGCATAACAACACAGGTGGAGTATGCATAACAGTGCACATGAAACATGCATAGCGAGACAAGTGCAAGAAATGTATGCTCCATGCAACATTAAGATATGCATTTCATGCCAGGGTGAGAAGTGCACATTCTATGCAAGCAAGGTTAAAACGTGCTCCATGCAATGTACATACTCTATGCAAAAAGATCAACGATGTACATCCAATGTAACGTGTATATTCTATGTGACAACAAGAATAAGTATAGTACGAGATGCATTTATGCAAAATGTGTGATGATATGATACATGTTACAAGCAATGTAGAGCAAGATGTCTAGAGAATGCAATAAACAAACAAAGCGGCGCTTTAGAAAGCACCTCATGGGGCGAGTGGCGATGAACCACTCTACTCTGACGGGGATCTCCCCTTATGTTCTTCGAACACTTACCTTCAACTCACAGTATGAAGGTCCTGAAATGCTGACAAGTAGCAACATCTGCATGTAGAAGCTACGGATGCCGTTTTTCTTCCTGATCATATTCACAACTTTTCCTATTCTCCAACAGGGTGATAGACTAGGTTGGTTCAGTATCCAGAATTGAAGCGCGCACACGCTATCTCAACCTATGGGGCTTCCATACAGATTTCAAACCGGGGATATACCCCTGGGTATTTAAACCAGACTTTAGTCTCAGAAATGCCGAACCTTTGCGTTCTAGGCAACAGCCATTCGAACTCTAGTTTCCACCGTCGCAGTTGGTCTCCTAGGAATTCATTGCGAACACAGCCAAGATGCCTCTGGTAGGGAATGGTACTCAGGGAGAGCACTTTTGATCGCCATTCTGGCTTGAAGCAGACTTGATCTTGAGCTTGAGGTAGAGGCACACTCATACTTCGGAGCATTGGCAAGACCTGAAGAGGTACACACGGAATGCAATCTCAGAACTTACTGAAGTTGAAACAAACTCAGATGCCCGACATTTTCCCTCTTTTCTTTTGCTTTGCAGTCTGGAACCTATATAGCTTCAGATAGGTCCTGGTTTTACTGTTCTCACATGACCTGGGTTGAACCCTGCAGTTTTATGAAAGAACAAATCATGTGTTGCACAAATATAGAGAACGACACAGCACTCTGAGCACAAAACGATTTTATTTTTGAATTTGAAATTGATAAACGAGATCTTAACCGGGTATTGAGCCTACGACTGACCACAGCAAAAACGACTCAACAACGGAAAAACAAAGGTAAAATAACCTAAACACATCCGAGAAACACTCGAAACGACTCAAAACAAGAATCGAGACAAAACAAAAGACACGACACTCAGACGTGCACAGGGAGCCTGTTCCTCTGGGTATTGTTTCCCACCTTTTCTCATTTGTGATTCTCACATCACTCGGCCCTCAAGCTCTGTTTTTCTGAAAAAGCCTTTTTCCTCACTTTTTCTCTTAGCGCACATCTATCTATTCTTCAATCTCTCTTCTTTTTTATCCCTCCCCTGGGTGGTTGATGGATGAACAGGAAGTTGTGGGCTCTTGCCCCTAGCATTCCGCTAGATTCTCTTCTTCTGCTCACAACAGTAAACTTCCCCACAGAGGGGTTGCGCTACATTTGGGTGTGTAGCAAATCTGCAGCTGACATCGGTTGATGATGCCTTTGGCTAGTTCTAATGTGACCAGACCTTTTTGGATAAGGGAGTGGAATATCTTGCTCCCTTTCCAGTTCGTGCTTCGCACTTGACTTGATACCTCGCTGCTTAGAGGATGAGAGAGCTTTCAGCCCTTTGTTGTTAGCTTCAGGCGTGCCCTTTTCTGGCAGGTAGAGTGCCCTTTCTGGCGAGTATGTTGACAACATGGAAAAGACAAGAAGCCTGACTCAACTGCGCCTCTAATTCATCATTTTGACCTTTTTTTTTATTTTTGACTTTCTACTAAAACAATTTTGACCAATATGAGAGTTAGATTAACATACTTGTTCAACTTTTTGATTTTTTAATCATGCAAGTTAGGTTATGAGCAATGAAAATTTTCCTTTTTTGGGTCCAAGAAATGGTCCAATTTTGGAAAAGATGGAATAATTTTCGAAAGAATAATAGTCAACCTCTTTAAAAATTCTCAAAAACTGTTTTTACAAATGGCTACTGCTCGACCAACACAGAATTTACTCTTGAGACGCACAATCTCAGATCCAAAACAATGGAACTGCCCCCTTGTCTGAAGGACACTGCACGGCAACGGCAAGTTGCCCCTTGTTTGAATAGCACCGCAGCACACTGTATGACAACAGAAAGTTGCCCCTTATTTGAATAGTACCGCAGCAAACTGTAACTAGTTCTCATGGTGAAGGTCACAACCGAACTCTTGGATACAGAAATGACAAAGATGACCCGTTCAATCTTATAGACAGGACAGTTGAATTTGAAGTGTTTTACGGCTGGACTTTAAAATGAAGTTGCCTACGTATCCTAAACATGGGAATCAAGCTTTATGTAGTTCGGGGTTAAGGTACACTCGGGTATTAACCTCTCCTTTTGCACTCTAACTTTTGCCAAGGCTGCCCTTCCGGGTTTTCAACCTTGCGAGCTAGGTTTTTCTTTTCTTTTCAATTCTTTTCTTTGTTCAGAATTTTTCATTTCTTTTTTTATTTCTTTTTTGTCCTTTTTTGTTCCTTTTCTCTTGCTCTAACTTTTGCCTGGGTCGCCCTTCCGGGTTTTCGGCCCAGTGAGCCTCCCAAGGGTAAAAGTGTAGCTTGTCCATGTCAAATGGTTTTGAGATCTCGAAGCCATCTGAATCCAGGAGAATGATTGTTGTTGGCTGATGATGTAGAAGTCCATCCAATAGGGGCTGAATTTGTCCCTAGTGTTGTAGATAGGAACTCGATTGTCCTTCAGCAATACTTTCTTATTTCCTCCCTTCTGGGATTTGGCATTCTTGCCGATCTTCATTAGCTTGAGAAATGTCCCAATTTTGACTCTTCGAGCGCATCTGACATTTTTGCCCCTAGTTCGAGGGGTGCTTCTGATCTAGCTTTGCAAGCTTCTTTTAACGACATCTGACCTTCTTGATCTGACTTTCTAGCCCCTAGTTCGTGGGCTGCTTCAAATCTGGCCACACAGGCCTCACATTGTGGTTGACCGTTGAACATTCTAAATTAAGGTTCAAGGTTTGAAAGCAAAGGGGGGTTGAGTCTCAAGGCTAAGAGCGATCCTAAGCTGCACAATCTCAAGAGCGATTCCACACAGGTCTTCGCAGGACGGCGCAAAACATTTTTTGAAATCTTTTAAGAAAGCGACTAGTCGCTCGTGCTGAAGACAATGTAGAACCAATCTGGATCAAGCCAGGATCCTTCTCAGTACTCACATTAACAAACATGATTTTATTCATTAAGGGCTTAGCACGCCTCTCTTTCTCTCAATTGATCAAATTTTTGCAAATCCCGAGGAATTCCTTCCTCTTTGTTTTCATCATAATGTTCAAAAAGGTTTTTGAAAAACTTAGGTCAATACAATGATTTCAAGGCATAGAAAAGTAGGTGAAAAGCACTGCCGTTTCATTCATACTTCTGGCATAACTGGCGCAAGGCAAAAGCAAATACAAGAGTGTGAAAATTACTGTTGTTTCATTCATATCTTCTGGTGTAACTGGCTCCAAGGCAGAAATAGACTCAAAAGAAAGCGAGAAGACAAACACAAAACAAGCAAGTGATGTCCGAGGTAACACTCCCGAAATCACCCGACTCTAACAAAATAGGACTGACTCGACTAACTCAGTACAAAAAGACTAACTCTATACAACAAAACAAGACTGACCCAAAATACCCAAGTCAGAAAGTACAAAAACTAGTATTCGCGCAAAATGCTCAAAACAGTGCGTGCCATACGCCACATCCGGAGTAAACTGAGCGTCGCCCGCAGGTGGTTCATCCCCTGATCACATACTCGTACTATCCCCCAAGTTCACTGATCCAGTGGCGATAGACTTTGCTGAGCTGGTGCGGCGATGACCTTGTTGTCAAACAGATCTTGTACATCATGGCGAAGATGAAAGCAACTGTCAGTGTCATGACCGGTTTGTTGATGGTAGGCACAGTATTTAGTCTGGTCATGCTTTGGAGAGATAGGATTGGGTAGAGACCGTTGTTCCAACGGTTTCAGATGTCCTTTCTGGAGTACGACCTCTAGAGCCTTTGACAAAGGCATATAAAGTGAGGTAAAAACCCTCTTGACTCGAGGTGGATATTTGGTTTTTTGTGAGCTACTTCCGGACGCACCGGTAAATGGGGTAGCTGTTTTTGATGCGGTGGTGGTGACCATGCCCACTTCAGAAGATCTTGCAGCTGCATCACCACTAGTGGTCGCATTCGAACTGCGGGAAAACGCCTTCCTGGGCTGCTCCTTCTCTTGGTCAATGAGGCCCTGCTTCATAGCGTCCTCGATCTGTACCCCAAGCTCATGCAAGTCGGTAGAGATAGGGAGGGGCAAGACTATCATCTTTTGCATTAGCCTGGGTTGGAGGTTGCGCACAACCATCCTAATCTGGTCTTTGTCGGAAGGTCTTGTAGCCACCATCGAGGCCTTTACTCTCCATCTCGTCATAAACTCTGAAAAACCCTCATTTGGCTCTTAGCAGGTGACTTCAAGATCACGAGTTGTGACCTCAATCTGTGTGTTATAGGAGTATTGAGCAATGAAGGCCTTAGCCATCTCTTCCCAGTTCTGTTTTACAGAGTTCTCCAATTTCGCATACTAGATTGCGGCTATCCCAGACATGGTTCGGCTGAATAGTGACAGCTTCTGGGCTGTGGTCAAGCCTATTAGCCTCAGGATATCAGAAAATAGGTGGAGGTGCACCATTGGGTCTCCAGAACCATCGAAGCGGTCAATATGTGGCATCTTGAACCGGTCCGGCAGAGTCACGGCCGAATCGGTGTATCCATCCTCTATGTTCGGAATGGATTTTACGCCTTGAGCCTTCTTGAAAAGCTTTTCTAGCTTGCTCACTTTTAGTGCTGTTGGATCCACCTCGAACTCAAACGGTGAATCCACTAGATTGGTGGGCGCTTTGGATAGCTGGGGTAGGATTGGGGATGGAGCTGGCCCCGTTGGAATGTCCGTATTTTCCTGGACATTTGCAGTCTCCCCGAGTATTGGAACTCTAGGTGGGGGAGAAGGTGGGTGCGAAGTGGATGCTCCAGCTTGCTGTGGTTGTTGCTGTTGCTGAAGTCTAGCAATCATTTCTGCCTATTGGGCCATAACTTCGGCCTGGCATGCGGCAAACTCTGCTTGACGGGCAATATCCTGCTGCATGGCTTGTATACTCTCCTGGAGCTGACGCATCATATCCTCCATAGATGCCATATTGTGCTGATCTATCTGAACAACCGGTATATCTCCCTGAGGTAAAAGCAGATATCTCAACCCAACTGCGCACAGGTGAGATGGATAATGACCGCTGATCTAAGGATTGTTGAATTGGTGATCTATGCCTGACTGGCCTTTCTTTGCCTTACCACTGGCGAAGGAAACACTGGTTGCCTTTGAATTGAATCTCTGACCTGACAAAGTCTATCAACATAAGTTCGGTGTACTGGGGGGATATTGGAGCCTTCTGAAGCTACGGTTCCAAGACCACCTAGCAAAAGAGAAAACAGGCAGCATCGCAGCCCGATTTCACCAGAACAGATATAAGCATAGCTGAATAACTGTACTCTTTACTGAATTATGCCTAAAATTCTGCTTGTAAACTGATACCCTCAGGTAAAACTGATTCCCCCAAAATATATCGATGCCCTCAGACCTGATACCCAGACTGGCAAACTGATACACGCTTTCCCGTAGAGGCACACTATAAAAAGCATATAGCAAGCAAGTGAGAGCCAAAAAACCCCTATGGAGGGGTAGGGTTTCCCTGTCCTATCTTGTCAGGAGCTAGGGTTTCACTACGCATGCAGCGGTTTCAAACAACCTACAATCAGGTAAGCAACCTGTCCTAGTTTGGGATAGTCACTATGGATTCCGATATGCACTAGGTCGAATGGTCAAAAAGGGTGCCCCGGTAGAAACCGGGGTTTGTGTTCTCGTCGTGGCAGAGCTCGTAACCGGTCAGCCTTATGGCACACTTCTCAAAGCAAGCCTCCGGCAAACCGTTTAGGAATAGCATACGGCAAACACGGTGTCCTAGGTGCACCAATGCAAATGCAATGCAAAGAGACACATAAGTGTAATCAAAACAAGATATCATGAGTTCGAGTCAAGTTCTCTAAATCCCCAGCGGAGTCGCCAGAAACTGTAGACGCGCCCGAACGTCCCGGGCTCCGCGCCCAAAATGGGCGCGAAATCCATTTTCGTTCATTGGGCTTACTACAGTTCGGACTCAATGTCACGGTTCTGAATCTAGTCTCGCAAAGTGCAATGCAAGACTGATAAATCACCAAAGAGTCCAAATCCGGCAAATCGTTTTGAAAAACTGATTTTTATAAAGAAGTGCCAAACATGGACTACTTTGCCAGATACAGAGTCGCCACCTAAATATTTTGTTTTTGGGAAATTTAGGAAACCCTGACTCATGCCTAAGGCCACGTGTCCGTCATCACCAAAGTTGTCTCGGCTCGGGAACTTGGGTACGAGAGAGAAAGGTCATGCAATGAGCACCCCCGCTCGCCCGATCAAATAATCGGCCTGTACTAAGCATGATATCTTGTTTTTGAAAACACATGTGCTCTTATTCCGGTTAATTAGCGAATCTTACTACGTGTTGCGCGCAGCATACAAGTATAGACTAGATCACCTGATTTGCAACAAAACATTGCATATCTGTATGTTTGAAAATGGTTTGAAATTTGCTAATCGCAAGTAGGCTAAAACGAGGATTTGATGAATTGTTTCAATTCAAGTAGTCCAACCTTCACCCACAGGCATTCAGTGTAACGCCCTCAAAATAAACCCATAAATCATACATTCGCGACATCCATAAACATAAGAGAAATAAACATATTTCCATTCATCAGAGTATTTAATCCAAAAGTATTACATGTTGACAACAAAAGTAAATGCCCTACCGGCTTACAACTTTCCAAGCCAACACTTGGTTACAAAAATAGAGTACTAACTCAAAACACAAAATAAGCCCTTGGCTTGAATTACATGCAATACACAAAATAATTACAAAAGTAAGCTTTCAGCTTCTAAAACCTCCCAAGCTAAGTCCTTGGAGGTGGCATATCACCTGCACTTGAAAATGATGTCCATATAGGATGAGCCAACGCCCAGTAGAGATATGCTAAACATAATATGAGCAATGACTAAAACATGAGCATTCGATAAAGGTTTAACTCATATAAATCAACTCATAACACATTTCAGTTCCATGACACATATGTCCATGCTTCATTCTATTTTCCTTTACTTAACAATTTCGGTTTATAAACATGGCTCAGAACCAGGCCAAACAATTCCCATAAGACTACGGCTCATGTTAAAAACTTTTCCAATATCAACAATTCAAATGAGATTATAACTCATAACAAAACACTTCAATACTTCACAATAGATACACATATTTGCTGTATCAATGCCATATTCAAACACTTCCATACTTCATAAATGATACACAGATTCGCTGTATCAATGGAGTCCATTCCCTATCTCCTCCCAAACCGTGGAGTACATCCCTTATCTCCCCCCACACAATGCAATGTATATCAATATGTATCATATACAGAATCAATCAATACACATATTCGATGTATTATTCCAACCGCCATATTCAATGACATATTTAACGTGATTAGTTTCAGTTTTCCCTAATCAACATACAGTGTCTACAACAATCAAGACTATCCTCCACCGACAGCCCAAAGCAATTATTTCTAAATAGATAATAAATGCATCAACAGATAAATTATCAATTTTCTCAAAAGTGGGCAATTAATCAATCCAACTCCACCATTCTTTCTCATAACTTCCCAATTTCACTGTTTCACAATAAAAGTCATTAATTACACTAATGACCCAATAAAACCCAAATATGGCATTTTCCCCATTTTTCCAATATTGACCCAAAGGTCCAAATATTAACATTAAACATCCACAATCTCATTTTAGGGCCCAAATACACATGTATTGGCCAAAAGAACCAAAACCCCTCTTTTCATGTTTGAAACCCTAACACCCACAATTAACCAACTTCAACATTATATCAAAATGACAACAAGTTTATGTCAAAAATCATAAATATGAGTAGTTATCCCTACCTCAAAAGATGAGACCAAATGTGATGATGGAGAACTTCCAAAGTGCTCCAAACTTCAAGATTTTCGGATCAAAATGAAGAGTAAGCCAAACCCCATACTTTTTACAAAGGGACAATGCTAGAAACACACTAGAACTAGATCAAACCTTAGAGAGAAGGTGAGATATAGTGAGAGAAGCTCTCAAAATAGATTTTGAAAAGTAAGAGAGAGAGTGAGAGTTGAAAAAGTGATCTAAAATGACCCAGCTGCCAACTGATATACGTATGACCTGCTCGAGCGGAGAATAGGACGCTCGAGCGTTAAACACAAAAACTGGACCCGCTCGAGCGCAAGGATACCCGCTCGAGTGCAAGGATACCCGCTCGAGCGCCAAGACAAAACTGCAAAACCCCACTCGCTCGAGCGCAAAGGAACACCCGCTCGAGCGTAGATTACACTCTTCCAATACTTTTACAGACATCGAACACCCGCTCGAGCGCAATGATACCCGCTCGAGCTTAAGGAAATCTGCTAGAGCGCGAAAAACACATCTGCAGTACTTTTGCAGACGAACAAACTACTGAAGGTATGCAAACTCCGCTCGAGCGCAAGAAGACCCGCTCGAGCGGATCACTAAAAATTTGAGCAACAAGAGTTAGGACAAAAGCTCAACCAACCTGTTCGAAACACGCTCAAGACAATTCTAAACTCAAATACAAAGAGTTAAAGGACGGAAATGAAATACAGACAGCAACAACTATCAACGGAACCGAGTCCGGAATACAGTAAACATGAGAGGAAAACCAGGATCGTTATAACCTTCCCCCCTTAAAGAATTTCGTCTCCAAAATTGGATACAAGTTTTAAAAACAAGTTTTTCTCAATTCTTAACAATGTTACAACTCAATATTCAACAACCTGACCCATTACCGGTCATCTCATCTCTTTTCAAGAGGCAAATCACAATATATTACTCAATATGCATTATCAACATGCTTTCCCTTGAAATTTACCAATTTCAACACATATTCCACCATTCAATTACATATTCAATGCCAATCAATATATTTGCATTTCTAAAACCGAATTAACATATGCAATGTTAAAATAAACTTCCATTTCAAGGTAAGTTCCATAATATTTCCATAAACCGAAACATATACAATGTTTTACAACTTAAGACATATTCAATATTCTTAAAGTTTATCAATACAACAGAATTCCCAATACATAGTTAAACATTAACAAACAAGTCCGGATATTTCTCACGGACCTCCAACTCACGTTCCCAAGTGGCTTCTTTCACTCCGTGATGCTTCCACAAAACTTTCACCAAAGGAATGGTCTTGCCTCGCAAGACTTGATCCCGCCTATCCAAGACCCGAACCGGTCTCTCCTTATACGAGGCATCCTCGTCTACCTCTAAGTCGGTCTAATCCAATACATGCGATGGATCCGGCTCGTACTTCCGAAGCATACTAACATGAAACACGTCATGTACCCCAGACAACTGCGGTGGTAAAGCTAAACGATAGGCAACCTCACCAATCCTCTCAAGGATCTCAAAAGGGCCTATAAACCGAGGGGACAACTTCCCACTCTTCCCAAACCTCATCAAACCCCGCCTAGGTGATATTTTCAGAAAGACATAATCACCTGCCTCAAATGCCAAAGGCCTCCTCCTACGGTCGGCATAACTCTTTTGGGGACTCTGGGTTGTAACAAGCCTCCTATGGATAAGCTCAACTTTCTTCGTTATCTCCCGAACCAACTCCAGGCCCAACAAAGGTGCATCACCCACCTCGGCCCAACACACTGGAGACCTACAAGGTCGGCCATGCAAGGCCTCAAACGGTGCCATACCGATACTCGACTGGAAACTGTTGTTGTAGGCAAACTCCACCAAGGGCAAGTGCTTCTCCCACGTCCCACTAAAGTCAAGGACACAACCTCGAAGCATATCCTCAAGGATTTGAATAGTACTGTAGACGCGCCCGTGGGCTTCACTCTACAGTTCGGACTCCCTTTTGTGTTGCGGTTCTAAATCTTGAACCAAAGAGTCCAAATCCGACAAATCGTCTTGAAGAAAAACAAATTTTTGAAAAGTAGTGCCAAACATGGACTGCTTTGCTAGATTACAGAGTCGCCACCTAAATATTTTTTTTTAATGGGGGAATTTAGGAAACCCTGACTCGGTGCCGAAGGCCACGTGTCCGTCATCACCAAATGTCTTGGCTCGGAGCTTGGGTACGATCGGGGAAGGTCAGCTATGAGCACCCCCTTTCACCCGGTCCGAAGACCAGCCTCTACTAACCGTGATATCCGATTTTGAAAACATTACATGCTCTTATACCGGTTATTAGCCTAGTTTTACTACGTTATGCGCACAGCAAAACAAGTATAGACTAGATTGCCTAATTCAGAAATAATCATTGCATATCTGTTTGTTTTGAAAGCGTTTCCGGTTTTGCTACTCGCAAGTAGGCTAAAATACAGATTTCAATGAGTTTTCCAACTCAAGCAACCCAACCTCCACCCACAGGCATTCAGACAGTTTATAACACATAAGCATTTAGCCGCATGGCAATCATACTGTCATGGCAAACATTCACACGCATGCGACATGCTAAAGCGCAAAAACTTACATC